>JAHLSL010000021.1:16761329-16782200 GCA_025920805.1 Petroica traversi
CCCTGTCCCTGCCTGCCTCCCGCCCCTCCCGGCCCGCGGCGCCAGGCTGCCCGCCCGCGCTTGCCCCGGGCTGGAGGCGAGATCCTTCGCCTCCCGCCCTAAATATACCTCTATATCTACGCTAAAATACAAAACTTTAAAAAAAAAAATTGTTTTAGGCGCAAGTTTTCACTTCCCCCAATCCCAAGGTTCCAGTCCCCTCTCCCCTCCGCAGCCCCTAGGGGGATGCTCCTGCTTCTGCTGGGCGGCTCCCCACAGAAACTCTGGAAAAACAGCAGCGCTCTGGTAAAAATAACTTTAAAATACCCCTGTGCACACGAGGGGATTCGGTTTAACTCTTCAGTGTGTCCAGGGGTGGCCACAATCCACCGGCAAGGCCCTGAATTAAACCAACCAGCCGCTGTAATGACAGCTCTCCTGTATGGGCAGGAGCAAGAACACAGGGAAAACGAGATAGGTTTGTGTATCTAGCACTATTTAGGGAATTATTTCTGCAGCCTCTGAAATTTCAGGGGTAAGTTTCAATACCCCTATAGTTAAAATTATTTGTAACTTGTTAAGTTTTTCCTGAGCAAAATTAGGCCATAAAGCAGTTATAAATTCTAGACAAAAAAAAAAAAAACAAAAAAACCCAAAACAAAACAAAAAAAAACCAAACCAAACCAAACAAAAAAAAAAAAACCAAAACCCCCTCTTTTAATGACAGTATCACTGCTCACTTTGTTAACGAGATCTAAAAGTGTGGGACAAACAGGAGTTAGCATGGATTCTGTTTAACAGAAAAGACCACCACACCCATTAACTTCAAGCTTCAAGTTTACTGCAGATCTGCTATGCTTTCAAACATTCAGAGAAGGCTTAGGAGGCAGGGAATATCTAATGCAAATGGTAACACTCAGGATGAGTTAAAAGCCTGTGCCATTTTAGCCTCCTCCCTATAAATACCTGAAATGTTTCTTGGGGATTTCAACGGCCACGTAAAGAATGAGCAAGTGTGAAAATACTGCAGCCCACTCCACTCTTTACCAATGCAATATCAGGGTGTCCCCAAAACCCCACAAGTTGTCATCGGGAGCTGTTCTATTGATTATGGTGAAGCCCCACGTTCTTCAGACCTGTCTTCACAAGACTTTATCTGGGCCTGACAGGACATGACAGTGCTCACTTCAGCAGCCACAGGTATTGGCAAGCATCTGGCAAGGAGCAATTGGGGTTTCTGCACAGTCCTGCTGCAGAATGCTACACTCATGTGTCAGGCACTGACAGTCATCCAAGCACCCTCCAAAAACAAATCAGAGGAGCAGTCTGGCAGTTTTTAAAATACGTCAGTGTTTGGATGGGTGTGTTGTAACTGTGTACACACGAGCTACAAGTCATCGGGATCACAAGCTTCCATTTCAGTAGAGTCCACACAGGAAGAAATGAGGAATTTTCCCATCCTAACCTGCCCTTTCCTGATTTTGGAGTTTTGTGGTTTTGGATAGGTACTGTTAGATATTGAGGCTCGGCATTGTAGCAACAGCCTTCTCTTGTTTGGATCTGGCAAGGAATTTGCCTCTGCATTCACGGAGAGGCTTTAAAGAGGCTTTGTTAGGACTTCTTGTGGTGAGCCCCAGACCAGGATGCTTCTGAACTTCAGTCAGTTAGAATAACTCATTGACAGATAATTTAGTCAGGTAATCGGTATTCAAGAGCTATTTTACTTCGCAGTTGTTGAGCAGTGTTCTGCTTCTGTCTGGTTGATAGTTTTTGGTTAATCATTCACTTGTCAGCAGATCAGTTCAATGGAGCTGTCAGACTGATTTACAGTACAGCCTCAGCCCAGGGAAGGTGAGAAGATGACCCTGGCTTAGAGATAATTTAACTCTGTCTCCCTGTCCACGTAGTCTAAGCCCTAAACCTTCGACTAAAGGTTTTGCCCTTCCTTGCACTTAAAATCTCTCTGAAGACTGGGCTGTCGAGCAGTTAATTTTATGCAGTTCCTCTCCCTATTCTGGTGTAGTACTTAGAGATCAGCCACACTGTACATATCCTTAAATTGTAATTTGCCTGAATGAATTCCACAGCATGTTCATCTGTCTAGTGCATCATACTATGCAAAACAGTGTTAAAGGCCTAAAATTTAAATAAATTGTAATTTACTGATTTGCTTGATGAGCTTTTAAAGGCTAATATTCTAATGTCAAGGTGGATGCCTGGTGGTTAACTGCATAGCACACAGAGAAATGCACGGAACTCGACTTGCCTTTTAGTGAAGTTAAAGGTCAGCATTCACTCTGACATTTCTGTCCCCAGGAACTCCCTTGCATTCCCCATTTATGCTTGCTGGGCAGTAATTCACACAGAGAATCTGGTTTCCACTGCTTTGCAGTGCTTTGCTTCTAAGGAATGTTACAAATCCATGTAGTGTGCTGTCATCCCAACTATTTTAAGCCTTTGCTCAAGAAGTATCAGTGATTGGGTGGTGGGGGTGGAAAATACAAGAAAAGGGAAGAGAAATGAAGGACCATCTCAACCCATTGCAAATGCAAGAGGTCAGAGAAATGCAGAATGCCTTTAACATGTTTCTCCAAGCCCAGGATGAGCAGGTAGCAACAGTATGAACTATTCGGTTCTGGTTTTACTGAAAATGTCCTTAAATTAGTATGAAAACCTTGTCCCTGACCAAAGACCAAAAGTCTCCTTTTATATCATCAAGAGAACTATATAGATAAAAATAGAGCATTAAAAAAAAAGTAAGACAAAGACAAGCAGGAATACAGATGACTTTGTTTGAATGCAGCCAGGAGCTTTGCTAGTGAATACTGTTCCATATGAATATACCGTGAAACTTTTGTATACATTCAAATATTCACACAAAAAGCACAGCCCAAACCACTTGACAAGCCTAGTCCAAGAATTTTAGTTACTTCTAAAACAGAGTGGGTCACTGAGTAACAAAATTACCACCTCACTATCAGCTTCAAACATTAACACCAAATTCAATTTCAGTTCTTGCATCCTCAAAGGAATATCTTAGCCTATCTCTGTTAACACCAAGCTTTCTATCCTGCTCCTCACACTAAGGGAAACACAACCTCCTTGCCCCACAACAGACTGTTAATAGTCATCAGGTTTGGACACGAAGATGAGATGATGATTAAAACTTCTCCTGTGGCATTATCTTTCAACTGTTAACTCCAATGAAACCCAATGTGTCTGTTTTAAACCCTCTAAACATGATATAGTAATAGATATGAAAAATAATTATTGTTAGCCTTCAGCCCATCTAGCCCTGAGCTTGGACTTCATTCAGGGAACAACTCACGGCCACTGTATTTAACATCACAAGTGCCAATTGTTTTAATCAAAGCACCCAATCCCAGCAGGCTGTACCCACCTGCACAGCACTGAGCAGTCTGAGGACAGTGCCCTTTGGAAAGGACTCAGACCGCAGTGGGTGGCCCTCACAATGACACAGGCACAGCAGCTCTGGGCAAATACTGCCTAACAGCAGGGATTCTGGCTGCCACAAAGACCTCAGGAATGTAGGTAGATAGATATGCACCCACCCTGTTCTATGAGTTCTTCTCATGCTGCTTTCCAGCCTCTTGTTTGGCAGCTAATTAGGGCATGTTCCTACCCCTCTGTCTGATTAGGAACAGGACCTGGGTATGGCCAGCTGGGACCAGGCATTCAGCACTGCAAAGTGGGGCACCCCAGAGCTGTGCACTGCAGAAAAGTGTCCTGTTACACTCCCTGGGCTCAGGGGATTACCAGAAAACACAGGCTACCATGGGCAACATCAAGTAAGAGGGAAAGTGTACTAAGCTGAAAGCCTGAGAGTTAAAACTGTGGAAGAAATGCCAGCTGGGCAGGATTTAAAGCTCCCAATGCAGGTGCAAGCAACAGTATCACCAGGTAACTGTTCTTCACCAAAGCTGGTTTTGTAACACTTAATGAATGTATGCATATTAATAGACTTCATTTAACTCATTTCCATAGTTGCATGCCTGTGCTTATTAGAGGAGTCTGAGTAATGGTTCAGTTTTACATGAGCTGTGCAGAGGAAATGGGTTTTTTCCCTTCTTTCTTTTTGTATGCTAGATCAGCTACAGAATGTCTCAGATGACAGTCTTTCAATTTGAAGGAATGAAATGAATACTTAGAAGTATTCAGAATACTGATTCATTGCAAACATACACTTCAAGTCCTTCTCCCAAGCAAGCTAACCAACCCACCAGAAAGTACCACAAGCCACCTCAACACGGATTGAGTATTATCTTTTGACAAAATGTGGGAACTTGGCAAGGAAAAGGAGGCTTCATTCATAGTGACATAGTGAACTGCCAGTTTTCCAGCACTCCAGACACAAAGATGATGATCCATGTATTACAAGAAGAATGTCCTGCAGCACAGAGGCTAATGAATATCAAAATATGGCACAATCTGCCACAACACTACAGGGACCCTCCCTTAGCATAGCAAACCCCACAAATCAAAATGATGGAAAACTACAGGAAAACTGTAATAAACTGCATCATTTCATGCACATCACGGAGTGTGTATAACATGAACCAGAAAAATGACAGCAGCACCACATCAAAGAAATTCTTCACAGAAGCTCAGAAGAAAACGGGTTTAAATCGACTGAAGCATATACTAAAAAGGAACACTGAAACAAGCAAGCATTCTGCCAATAGCATAAATGCACGATGAAATTTCGAAGTAAAAAAGCAGTATCAGGCTGTGAAACACTGTATCTGCAATTTCAATACATGTAACTCTGTTTTCCTGCCTTCATCCTCCTCAAGTTCTTTGCTTCCTTCACGCACACACCAAAATGTGTTATTGTTACTATACATGGAGTCCTTTATTTCAGGTTAGTTTCACTTTTCTTGATGATTAGCTTCTAAAAATTACTTAGCATGCCAGGCATTTAAAGCGAACAGTGAATTCGGTTCCCATGAACCGTCTTACCCAACCCTGCTGTTTACATCCTGTTCACTTACCACTCCAAAAGCTGGCAGGGTTCCACCAGGAGGCATCACCCAGCCATGGCTGTGTCCTCAGGAGAAGCACCACTATCAGAGGGCACATGGCCTTATCTCTCTTTGCCCTCACTCACTGCAAGTGCAGCAGGTACCCAAGTGAAGCCTCCATGAACTGGTTCAGCTGCCAGAAGAAGAGCAGTGTGAATGCTGAACTCCTGATGATCTGGTTTACCTGAGCTACCAGTTATCTCAGAGACCCACAGCCTGGATAGTGCCTCAAGCCACCTCCACTTTGCCACAGGGAAGCACCAAGAATTCCAAGAATCGAGGCAAAAAGAAGCACATTGGACCTGGCTTACTGCCAAGTCCTACAAGGGTGAATACATAGATAAAAAAAAGCAATATATATATGACAAAAGGACAAAGATAACCAGCTGCATTATAGGCACAGAGCAGCACATGTGCTTGACATGTCACATATACAGATTATTGGTACATGCTGACGTGTTCTGGGACAAGTTTCAGGAGACATGCATAAAACACAGTAATAAATTACTGCACTGGTAAACACTGTGATGCTGAAGTTATCAAATACAGCCCATAAAGTACAAATTGCCAAAAAAAACCTCTCAACTGACAGCACTGTATGGCCTGCATTTTGCCCTCAACAAAGACCCTTTGGAATTCCATTTATAAATACAGTTCTATACAACAGGTCAAGTCACTGAGTTTCCAGGAGATCTGAGCAATTTGTGCAGGAAGGTATACTAAAGCTAAGGATAAAAGAGAAAATCTCTCTAAGTGGTAATTCTGTATGGATGTTTCTTATTGCAGCCTCCTGGATCCCAGCTACAGCACATTCTGCTAGAATTGCAAATACAGGCTGGGGTGAACAAACATGCTTTGGTAAACAAGTTCACTGGCACACAATGTTATGTAGGTGGGGTCTACCCAGAACGTCAAGAGTTCTTCCTCAAATTGTAGAGATGAGCAAGAGCACAAGCATCCCGTTTGCATTTTCAAGCTATTTACTGGTATTCTCTTCAAAAGAAACTGCACAAGGGCTTTGGTTTGGGGTGTGTATTCCCCCCCACAAAAGGCTCACAGGCTTTTTCCAAAATAAAAGCATTTTAAAGGCAGCCTAAGACCTACAAAAGAGGCCAGATTTGGTTTTGCTATTCTGTTAATACTTACAACAAACTGTTTATGGCAAAAGACATGACTTCCACTAAAGCACTGTTATGTGGCAGCTCTGAACAGAAAAAAGGTAGCAACAATGAAAAAAACCCCAACATACCAAAGCAGGAAGATGTATCTTATAAACCAAAAGGACACAGATTTAAGTCAAATGTTTCAAGAGTTTATTATTTGCTGACCTTACTTTGCTTACTCGTTTATCTAGACATTTCCCAGGTCTGACAAATTTCCAACCCTATTCCCGGCCCACAGAGATTATGTATATTCATCTACTAGCTAGAGAGTCTGATTTTTGTTATCCAAGCACATTTTAATTTTCACATTTTCAGTCCTGGGAACTACGGGTCAGTGTTTGCCGGGTATATGTGAGTCTGAACTTTTAAGTGAGTTTCAGAAAGAATTTATATAAAGATACATCAGCAATATTTTACATAAAGATGCATATAGTCCTCTTACACCAGGAAAAACCAATACAACAAGAAGCAGGTACACATGATCAACTTCTGGACTCCACTAAACTTTAACCTACATTTCTTTTTATAATATTGCAATCTAGCAGAAGCCAGTTAATGGAATATTGTAAATCTAAGTATGGAGCATAAGCAACAACTAAATAAATCCCTCTAATCTCAATACTAATTCAAGACCACTGTTCCTTTATGCAGCTTTAAAAAGGAACATGGCAGTATTTGATATTTCAGGTCTAGATTTTTTTGATGTTAGGTATTGTGGTGTTGGGGGATAAGGACCACACTGAACAAGGAAAGATATTGTAGGTTACAGCATGGAACATAACTACTAGGTAGGAGAAATTATCACAAAATTGTATCTATTGACATTTAGCTTTGATGTACAAACAGCCATTTTAAAAGGGACAGTAAGAACCAGATTATTTAAAAGACACGGTATTTTCTTGCAGTTACTGTTCAAATTAATCAAATGTTTCATAAGAAAATGTCCCTGCACGCAATCCAAGCTACTCTTGGATCTATCAGGAGTAAGTCTTATTCCAACTACAGTTTTCTCCAACAGTGCTGTACAAATTAAAGAAGTTTTTGTAGATGACAGCACTGTTCTAAGCTTGCACAAAAACACAAAAGAGCAATATGTCAGAGTTTTCTAATTACATGACAATGTTTGTATCAGCCGGTTCATTAAATGTTTTTATAAATCTCTGAATTAAAGAACTTTTTTTTTCTAGGAAAAAAGTAAATGATTTTGTAAAGCCATGAGAACTCAAGATGTACATCTCCTGAAGTGAAGCTCTTGATAAATACATTGTTACTGCATTGGTACTAAAATATGGGATATATGTGGAATCTGTGCAACATTCAAGAGGCTACCAACAATCAACTCTGTTTGGATGCAGTTGCAGTGGCGATGAGGATCTCCTAACTGGAATCCAAGCAGATCCCATGCAAGCACTCAAAAATCTCTGTGTCACAGCAGCTCTGTTTCCCTCTGGGATGAGTCACTGGCAGTTTGCTACACCAAATTGCTTCCCATTTATTTAAATACCTTCCATTTCTTTAAAAAGTGTTGCGGTAACAGCCCTTCAAAACACGCACTTGAGAAATAATGTTTCACTGTTCACCTTTATGGAACTGTGGCTCTCCCAGGCCTACGCTGCTCTTTTTTTTTAATTTGTTTGTCACCAATTTATGCCTTCCCGAAAGTAGCTGCTGCCACACCAGAACCTCAGGGACACCTGCCTGCTGTGGTCACCTCCCCTAGGGAGCCTGGGCTGCTGGGCAGTGTCCAGCCAAGGGGTCCTCACCTCACACCTCTGTTAAAATAAAATTAAGATAATTGTGGATATTTTCATCCTTCACCCATCTACCTCCCCCGATTGATTTAGAAGCAAGTCCAGAGACAGAAAATACAAGCACTGTTTATTTCTCACTCTTACAGGAATGATGACTAATTTTGAGAAGAGAAATGCAGAAGTAATCGGGATCCTTTTAAAGTCACAGTAAGGAAGTTGACTCTTTATGCTGCTGACTCCTATTTCCAGCATTCCTATACACTTAATTGCTAAATTAAGTTTTTCACATACACTGTATTGTGAACTGTCCAGGTTTCAGCTGGGATAGAGTTCATTTTCTTTCTATTAGTTGGCACAGTGCTGTGTTTTGGATGCAGTATGAGAATAGTGCTGATAACACATTGGTGTTTTAGTTGTTGCTAAGCAGTATTTGCCCTAAGTCAAAGGCTTTGCAGGTTCCCATCCTCTGCCACTGAGCAGGTGCACGAGAAGCTGGGAGGGATCACAGCTGACCTGAACTGGCCAAAGGGATATTCCATATTCAGAACATCATACTCAGCATATTAACTGGGGGAGATGGCCAGGAGCTGCCAATCCCTGCTCAGGGATGGGCATCAGGGCACGGTGACCAATTGTATTATCCATCACTTCCTTCTTTTGGGTATTATTCCTCTTTCCATATTTTCCTTTTTCTTCTTTTACTTTTTCTTTAATTTTTACTTCATATCAATTATCAAACGTTTCTTACCTCAACCCATGGGTTTTACCTTTATCCAATTCTCAGCAGGACGGGCAGTGAACAAGGGGCTGGTTGGCAGATGGAGTTAAATCAGAACATGAACCTGCACAGTTAAACTTGTGCCACCTTTTCAAAACAAACTCGTTTAAGGGAAGGATGTCCCAAGTCACACAAGCCAGAGCAATTTATGGGATAAAGGAGAGGCAGCAGAACTTCTATCAGCTAACAAAAGGACCAGTGGTTGAGCGAGACAAAAAAGCAAACAAATGAAACATCAAACAAACACCAAATTAAAAACCATTTTGGATGTTTCACATCAAAGAAAATTTGAAGGCATTAATATGCCTACCATGATAGACAGGTAGAGCCAAATTATACCTGTATGGCTGCTAGAATTGTGGGAGTATTGAAACAAGATATTTGGATTATTTAATTTACATGGGATTACATTAAGATTTGGTTTATTGTGCGTCCAGGAAAATTGAGAGGAGAGACCACCATGGCTTCCTGTAGTATCTGGAAGGAGAGAGGAAAACATGTAGAACTCATACTCCTTTACTTTATAACTAAAATAGCAATAATTATTTTGAGATTTTCTTTTGTAAAGAAAAGAAACCACCCATGAAAAAAACCCAAATGTATATGGGGGGGGGGGAGGGGACAAATTTACCATGGAAGTAAGTAAATCAGATATTAACAAAAAATTATTTCAGAGAATAATTGTCAGTATCTTCTGAACACATAAATAGTGGATTTTTTCTTGTATTTTAACCAGCTCCTTTTCTTTTTGAAGTGTGGCAGCACATGTGACAGCTTTACTTCAGAGGAAGTGCCAAACTGATGGGCTTCCTGCAGCAGGGTGGGTGCCTTTTTCCCTCACTCTGGATGTGAAGCAAGTCAGCCTTTAGCATCACTGGTGTCAGCAAGGGTGAACATGCAAAGGTTCAGGGCTCTCTTGGGAGTGGAATGCAGTACAGCATTCCGCTTTCAAAACAGCAAGGGGAGGCTTTCCAGTGAATTGCTGAGCTCACCCACATCAAGCAGCAGCTTGTTCTGAGGGACTGGTTCAGTGAAAATGTTCTACTGTCATTGCCGTGACCAGCCAAGGAAATAAATCCATGGGTGGAAGAGTCTGGATCCAGCATCTGACCTTGCACAGTATCAACAACTTGTGAAACAAAATCTGGACCACCCCATGAATGAGCTGAAGTTACAGACCACAAATGGAGACTAGATGATTTTTAAGGTCCCTTCCAATCCAAACCATTCAGTTATTCTGTAAATCTGAGAGGATGCACTCTCCTTAGGATTTAAATTGATGTTTCCAGTGTGGTGGATCTGTTGTCACTGCACAGTGACAGAGAACAAGCACAATGGCAGTCGGCTGAATCTGAAGCCTTGCAAGAACAAGCCATTTGCACTGACAGGGCTAATCAGTTTAAACAACAACAAAGCCATTAAAAACCACCTACCAGCACCAGGGTTATTTGTTTGATATCTCAAATCTACATATCAAACAGCTATCAACTTAGAAGTGAAACTGAAGAGCCTGAACAGGGAATCTCAACATGTGATATCTTGATCTTGACATTCACATGGTATAAGGAGCAAAGTCCTGTGAGTTGACAGCACTTTAGTTTAGTTTAGACTTAACCTTCCTTTATTTCAAAGTCAGATTTTTTTTTTAAATATGCAAAAAGGCAGCAGATCCTTTAGATTTGTTTCTAGACAAATGGAAAGCAACCAGTTCAGAAGAAAAGTTGATGAACCTCATTCAATGGGAAGTGGGAGAGCCCAAGAATCTAGTAAAGAGAATGTGAACACAGGAGACACTGAGAGACAAGAAAGAAACAGCAATTCCTCTACAGAACAACACAACAGGATAATCTGTGCTTGTGCCCTGTAAAAATAAACAGAAGTAGCACAAGATTTATTTGTCAAGACAGACACAGAATGTGAAAACATATTCAAATTGCTAGCAATAAATCTAAAATCTGCAGAAGTAAATAGTTACGAGAATCAGCATGGTTAGCACAGAATTATAATGCAGAAAAAGAAAAGAAAGACTAGCAACAAAAAGAAATCCTAATTATCAATATGTTTATAGCTTAAGAGCAAGAAAAACCTTCTGGCTCACGTCAACACAGAGAAAAGCTGATGAGAGATGACACCCAGAAGACTCTCATGTCTAGGACATCAGTCCTCACCAAGGGGGTCAAATTCAAGCAGTGATTGGCATAAATAATATTAATAACAGGTAAGATTTTAGAAGGAACAGAGACAGACAGAGAATGTGAAAGGAAGTTTGTCCATGTGTGCACAATGGGAAAAAAACTCCAAGTAAAAAAACCAAAGCAACAAAAAAAACAACAGGTAAGAACATTAAAGACCCAGTGAGTTGGTTTAACTTCAAATTCCTGGGAAAAACAATCCAAAACAGATCAATTAGCAGCACCTGGAAGATAATCTTAAGTAATAGCCAAAAGAGATTTGTTAAATCACATTGCTAACTTCTTCTGACAGCCTTCCAGAGAGGTAGGAGAGAAATCAGAGCTGTCACACCCTCCCTTTACAAAAGCTTTAAAACTGCCTTGAGATACTTTAACAACCAGGCTACAGATGCAGAATGGTTAAATATTAGTTCTGGATGTGAGAAACAAAAGTTAAATATATCATTGTCAGGACAGAGTAGTGATCTGGAAGGATGGAGTGAAATGTAGCAGGTTATGTACAAGATATTGCCCATGGGCAGGAAATGTCTAATATGGAAATATAGGATGGGAAACAAGGCCTCAGACTACAGCAGGTCACAAAGACAAATGTCATGCTGTTCAAAGAAAAATATTGTTATGAGATATAAAGTAGGAGTGGAAAGCCTGAGCATAATCTGCCGAAATCCTTCTACTTTACTTTGTTTTTCTGAATACCTAAGAAAGATGTGGTCCTACCTGAGTGGGTCTAGGGAACAAAAATAAGAATGAAAACAGGTCTAACAAATGTGACTTATGGGGAAGGGGGATGGACAAGCCAGTGTGGGGTGGGATGGGGGGAACCCACCTGAAGGACAGCTGGTCCCTTCAAAGGGAAGGGAATTGTCTCTTCAGGACAAGCCCTAATGAGCTTAAAATGAGCACAGAAAAGGTTCAGGTTAATAATGAACACTGGAGGAGGGGAGACAAGAACATGAAAAAAGTATTGGAAGGATAGTGAAGCAATGGAAGAGATTTCACCAGGAAAGCTGTAAAAACAACTGAAGCAAACACTTCTTCATAAAACACAGATTGCATCTTTGGGGCAGAGACCACTTCAGACTGAGACCTTACGGCTGGGAGCAGTGGTTGAGGAATGCAATTGTGGCAAACCAGAAGTGAAGGGAAGGGAAAGTGGTTTAGAAACACAGAGAGAAGTGCTGAGGGAAGTCAGGTGACAGAAGGAAATGGGGAAAAACAAAAATGGAAAATGAGACTGCCATTTGCAGGGAGAGTAATTTCAATGTTACACCTTCATGAGCAATGACTTACGAGGCTGCAGCTGAAGTCAAGAGAAAAGGCAGGCTCCAGGTGCTGGGGTCTGCTCTTGCTGCAGTTTTTGTTTCAATGTCTACCTTAGCAAGTAATGCAGAGCAAGAAAAGCATATCCCCAGACAGGAAAACCCAGACAGGACCCATGCTGGCATGGCAGGTTGTACATTCTGCTTCAACCCAGCTTCAGCCTGGTACTGTGGACACCTGAGTCTGTTTCAGAAGGTGCCAAAAGCACTTTTGGAGAACATCTTCCAGTCTTACTTCATCTGGAAGGAAGCCAGCTCATGTTCCCCAAGATCCCCCAGCAAAGTGAACGACAAGGACTGTACTCCAAAAGTGTGCTCCTGAACTGAGCTAATACTGTAACAGAGGCTCATCTCAACCAGAGGAATCCAGGGACCAGCTGTGGCCTCCGTGTGGCAGAGACCAAAGCAGGACACCCCAGAACAACAGTTTCCTCCACTGTTAGACTGATCTAAATGCTTTGCAGCAACAAGGAGTGACAGTGTTCAGTGTCAAGACACCAGGCACTGACTGATTTGAGACAACATATTGACCATTTTAATTGACATCTGATGTGACACGTGGACATCTTTGGTAGATCTGTAAGTGCACTGGAACAACTATCACAATATTTTAACGTAGCAACTGCATTTGTTTTAAAATAACATTGCTAATAATGCGCCTTATTATTTTGATTTTTTTTTCTTTTTTTTTAAATGAGGACCTATATCTAGGGACTTTCTGACTCGTAAATTAAACCAGCAAAACCAAAACAAAGGGCCAAGCACCCAAGTCATCAATCTTTTCCAGCTGCCGAGTCATAGAGCAGTAACTAAGACAAAGAATGTTCCAGTTTCTCCTTGCCTGTTCCTGATATCAATATATTTTCATCTCATGAACTTTCTTTTCCTAAAGAAGTGTCAAACTGTGCACATGTCTGTGTGTGTCCCTGTTTAGATTCTGAGCTGCAAGGCCATCCTTGGTTCCTTATGCTCTCTAGCTTCTGAAATATTCAGCCCCTTCAGATTCCTTGTCAAGGACTGTTTTGTTTCTTACTCCATGCACATCACACATCCAACATGGTTCCCTGAATAATTATCCAGGATTTGACTGGGTGGCTGATAATAAAATTTCTTTCAGGTCATTTCAAGTGATGCTCATATGTAAAACAGTAAACTGATTTTTTGCACGCATTGACAAGTTTGCAGTTTAATTTCTGAGTAAAACCCTGTGTTATGAGATTCCTCCTTCTACCTCTATTTCAGTTCTTTATAAATAAACACACATTGTATGTGTAAAACCCCACAAACAATCTCAATGAATATCAACAAATACAATTAAGGCATTTGCACAGAAATCCAAGATATATTTTAATACACGAGAGAAGCTACAGAAATCTCGTTTTATTCCCAGATAATTAAACAAGGGGATAAATAGCTGAGGGCATAAAATATATTCTTGAGTGAGGATCTGAGCCAGCTCATGTTGCAGAGCTGTGTTCTCGAGACAGGCATTATTTACACATTCTGGTGAAGTACTCCACAGATTTAACATTTTAAGGCAGTTTATGAATTTCTAATGTCAATTCACATAAAATGTGCTTAAACACCCAGATACTATGACCAAACGAAATGAGTCATAAATCTGAAGTTCATCTGAACTGGTGAGGTTAGGTCAAGCCTCTAGTTTAAATTTACATTGCCTTGAATGTGTAAATTAATATCCAAGCAGCAAAATTTGCTTGTAATTGGCTTGGACCGTAGATGAACTCTTTCCTTTTTAGTCTGCCTTCTGATTTTAATTGGGTAGAAAGCTACTGTAAATATTTTCTTCTTTCTCACCCCTTCTTCCCAAGGTTTTTTTATAAACAAGTGAGGTATTGTTTGGCTGCTGTGCTCTAGACCCCACACACCCCAAAGCAAAACAGAGAAATGGTTATGTGTTCAGATTGCTACAGAGCAGGATTTTATACATTTTTTTGATCACACACCAGCAAACAACTTGCCTTTCTCCAAAGAAATTGATCAATGCAACTTATAGTGTCTTTTTAGCTTTGCTTCTCATCATCTGTAAGGAGAGAAGAGTAGGCTTGGAAACTTGGGCAAAGGAACCTAAACAGATTTGCTCAGCAGCCTCTGAGTCTCTGGTCAACAGCCCTGTGCTGTTCAAAGCCCAAGTACAAGTGCATCACTGTTCTCTCATTTAAATGTAGAATAATTCTAGGATTCATGGCAATGCCAGCTTAAACTTAGCTCTAAAGAAACCCTTTGTTTTCAAATAAATCAGTGCCTGGTTTTAGATAATTCTATAAAGAATCCTATTCATCCGCCACATAACCTATTAGTTAACATGAAAAGAGCACCAAAGAGGCAGCCAACCTCCAAAAAATTCTGAAGAAAAGTGAAGTTAGACCAATCTATCTGGCATATGCCTTTCGAGTTACATATAATGTGTGTGGGCACATACACAAGATGTAAAACCTCATTGCAAACAGCACAGTTCATTCTTGATACAAACACTTTACACGAAGAGAGCTGAAAATTTTGTAGCACACTGGCCACATTCTCCCATCAGAGCACAGTAATTGTTTGGTTTTCTGTCACTGCTGCAAGTCTCACATTATTTTCAAGGGACAAAACTAAGGGACAATTTTGGGGTACCCTGACAGAGAAACCCCACCTGTTTTCTATCAGGGCTCTGAAAATCAAAGGATGGCAGGAAAGAGTTGTTAGTGCCAAAATTTCCAAAGACAACAGATATTCTCTTACCAAAGGCTGATTTGGGAGGGCGAAATTTAGATACTAAAATGCTGCTTAACCATTTCCATGCTAGTCTGAAAAATCTGTGACTCCTTTTAAAGAGCAACTGACGAAAACAAGTTAGTTATTTATAAAATACTTATAATGAGTACTGGAGGATTAAATTAACAGCATTACATTCATTGCTTAAATGAAACAGGAGGGCCTAGTATTTGAAAAAAAAAGAAACAAATCAGGAGGCTAATTGGATAATTGGATTCTAGGCTATCAGCATCCACTGTGACTCCAAATAACCCCCTTCTGTTTCACTTCTTATCTCTCATAAAACATTGCTACATGCTCTCCTTAATGCTACATGCTCTTTTTATTTACCTTTTTTATGAAAACAAAGCTTCTTTCTTTCCCTCCTCTTCCCTGCTTTAATATATTCAAGATGCACCTCTCCTACTGCAGCAAGGAAGCAGAAGTCTCTTAGTTATTTGATGCACTTGTCTTCAAGGCATTTGACAGTCTGGGTACTTTTGCCAGGTAGTTTTTATTTCTGAATTGTCCTAAGTTTTCTCTGTTTTGTAGTTTTTGGCAACATTCCAAACTTGTAAACTTAATGCATCTTGCTTTTGCAAGGTATGGTTAAGTCCCATCCAAAGGGAGTACAAGGAGTTATTTTCTTCTTTAATTACCTCCTGTCCCTCTTCTACCCTCTTTCCAGCATTAAAGCAAAACACGCACATAAACTGGAAATTCCACCATGGTTGAGTAAAAGCATTCATTTTCTGAATGCTCAGTCCTTACTTATTTACTAAACTTAGTACAAAACATATTTTAGGGTTTGATGGTGATCCCAGTCCATAAATACCTAACACTAGGATTTGCAAACAACAACAACAACAAAAGTCTAAACCTAAACTATTATAATATAAATTCCCAGTAGTTCAGAGCCATGCAGACCAAGTACACTTGCATCCTAAGTGCATTGCATGAGAAGGAAAATCCCCACAAGGATAGCTCACCACTAGGACAGGGTGTCCAGGGGGGCTGTGGAGCCTCTGTCTTTGGAGGTTTTCAAAACCCAGGCAAACCAAGCTCTGAACACTCAGGCCAAGGAGTTAACTCACCACCTGCCAAGGTTCCTTCTAACCAGAATAGCAGCAGGATTTAAGATGTTTAGCCATGAGCAGCACTTACTCCTTCAGCTTATCTTCCTAGCTGAATCCAGAAATGTCATTGTGATGCAATATTATATAAAACACCACGCGACAATAATCTTCACAAGTCCCAATTTTCTCATTAAAATACCAATTTGAGCACAGATTAATGATGCAAAGCTCTGAAATAGCTATCAAGACAGTTCCTGGAAATAGAACTGTGTTTCCAACTCGTGCCTTGTTTTAACAGCAAAATTACAGGGTCTCAATAATTGGCACACAGTTTGCATACATTTAGATTTCAGATTTTGCATCCTCTGTTATATTGATAAATAGTCTAGATAATTGGCACACAGTTTGCATATATTTAGATATCAGATTTTGTATCTCTATTATATTGATAAATAATTGGGATTGACTTCAGTTGCATGGATCTTTAATAAAGACTCAAACACAGGTCTCAGTGTGGCCCAGCAAATCTGTTCTGATGCTCCTGCTGCATTACAACATTAAGTCCAGGATTGGAGGCAAAGCCTTCATTGGTCTGATATCTGCTCCAAAATATTTTGCAATTAACAATATAGTGAAGATGTTTTAAATGGTTCTGTTTCCTTGGTTATTTCACAACAGTGAGCAAGAGATGGAGAAGTACCAAGGAAGAAAAACTAATCCCAAGGGCTGGAAGAGACAGCAGCAGCAAAGCAGCATGCTGGTGCCTTGTAGGATGATAGAAACATGTCAGTCCTGCTTCTCATCAGAGGCAAAGAATGAGAAACTGGTGCCCCTTTGGTTTACTCCAAGAGAAACATAACAGTCTGTAAAGCTATGCAACTTCTGTACTGGCAGTATTTTGCAATAGTATTTGGCAAGGCACTCAGCTCTAGCAGCTTGCCAGTTGCCCTCACAGTTTCAAACAAGATTGCCAAGAAAATGTGACATCTCTTTGAATAAAGGAGCTGTGAAATAAATTTAGACATCAATCTTACTTACCCACACTCTCCCAACCCCCAGGTGCTTTCCTGCCCTAAACCACAGAAAGACTGTAGTTGCAAAGCAAAACATTTCAAATATGAGGGGATAAGGAAGTTGCCTCTCCTCCTCAGATGATGCTCACAGGGTGTCTGAGAAACTGGAGTGAAAAGGTCACATGAAAATACAACCGTACTTCTTCCTTTGCTAAAGAGCAGGGAGAAAGAATCCTAGCATAGGAGTGAAGAAATGGAGTTAAGGGTCAGGACACAAGCACACAAATCAGGGGCACATACAAAACACCACCTAAAAACCTGAATAACCTAAAACTGGCAGGGTGACACCCATTGCCACACAGATACATTGTGTGAAAGTGGTGGCCCAGGGTGGAGATTCCTGCACTGGAAATGGGACTTTCTGGAAGGAAACACTGGACACTTTCCCCTCTTCTCCTCGCAGGATTGAACTTTTAAACTGGGACTGCAAACAGCTGTCACCACCCACTCCAGATCTCTCAGCCCAGTTTCTCCTAGAGAAATTAGTCAAGTATTGATCCTCTCTTGGAACACGGAGGATCTCATGGAAATGCTCACCTCTGATCACCAGCAGCAGCAAACAACCACCAGATCCCAGTCCCAGCAGGACACAACCTGCTGTGACAGAGCCAAGGTTCTGGTGCTCCCTCTCTCCAGCCTTGGGCAACCTCTGCTCCTTCCCCCAGATGGCCCAGGCTGGAATGAGGAGCGCAGTGTGCCCTTCTGCTCACCTCCTGCAGCCCATCCAGCAGCCACAGAGGTGACAGAAGATGTGGGTTTGAACCCCTGCATTAGCCCAGGTTTCAGCTACCAGCATACATTCCACTGTTCAGACACGTCCCGCCACCAGCAGCTCAGGGAAAGGTGAGCACTGGCTCCTCTTCCAGCAGCACTCCCAAAAGGAAACACAACTGCGTTCTGAGACACAAGCAGTGCCATCAGCACGGGTGTTTACACTGTGCTTGCCAGGTGCCCTACTTTCTTCATCTCCTGAGGGCTTTGATGCTCAACTACAGCAGCTCCAGATAAGGCGCTTAAGAACTTTCCGCTCAGAGAGGGTGATCCAATATGTTTAAGACACTTTCAGAGTCAGGCAGACGCGTTGTTAGGTGGTTTGGAAGACTTGGGGGGGAATAAATTCTGTGTGAGAATTAGGAATGCAAGCAGAAACCTGATTAACATATTTTAAAATGTTCTTACAGCACGCAGAGCCTTTCAGTTCTGCTTTGGAAAGTGTGTTTGCTTTGTAGGACATTTTAGCATATGGATACTACTTAAACTAGAACAAAGTGAATCCTTCCACACAAATACTCATAGAGCTAACTTCAAATAAAAACAACATATTGCTTTACTACGGCTCAGTCTATATAAGTACATACATGATTTACAGTAGTTTCTAGTTCCTTGGTCTATAGAAAGGAAAGTCACAGCAGAAAAAGTCTTCAATGACTTAGAGATGTCCAGAAATGAAGTCACAAAGCCAACCAATAGTGACTTTCCTTTTGGGAAGCGCACATTCCTTCAAAATAACATTCTTCTAAATGACAGCTTAGACAGCCAAAACAAAAACATAATTTGGAACTGCAAATATGTGTAATCTGAGCTCTATTTCCATGCAGAAATGCAGGGCATTTGTGTATAAAATAGCTTGTAGCCATGGGACAAAAAAGCCCTAGTTACTTAAATGCAAATTATAAAACTGAAGCCATCTGGAAAATGATCTGGGATATAGCGAGGATAACCCAGGAGAGATCTGATGTGTGGATGTGGCTGAAGGATCACAGCTCATTAGAAGCTTATCCTATATGGATGGGATGGAAAATAAGATTTGACATACCCTCTTATGCAGTGATGATTAACATGAACCTGCAATTAACATGCATGGCACTTTAGATTGACAGATGATTTCCATCATAAACCCCAGATCCCAAGAGAAACAAGAGATGCTTTGCATCTAGTTTTATTTGCTAATACCTGGGTAATTTTATGTAATATACTTTATTTTTTGCCCTCAGCATACCCTACTGAAGTATTTTGCTGCTGGGTCAAATCAGCTTTGGAAGCTTGCAGTTCTCCCAGCTAACTAGGCTGAAGCAATTCTGCATATTAAAAACCACCAATCACTATTTTAAACATATGCCATTACAGTCAAATTATCCACCTACTTGTGGATTGACTTTAAACAAGCAAAAAAATGAACAAAGTAGTGATTTTAAAGTGCTCACATCTTAAAACTTGAACCATTAGCTCCCTGCAACACATTATTTTATAAGCAGAGTGGACTAGGAACCGCCCCCCTCAGAAGTCCTTTGAAGACTTTTGTTCAATGAACCTTGAACATCCAGCTTTGTCAGGCTTCTTAGAAAGATACCTGTCCTTAGAGACTGAGAATGCACACAGTGATAATAAAAAGCAACAACTCCCATGGGTTGTTGATGATCAGGATGAAGATCCCCTCAGAAGAACACAACCAATGAATTTCAAGTCTTGCAGCACTCTGAGTGCAGCCCATGTATTCACCAGTTTGCATAACTTTCCTTTCCCTCAGGAAATGTTTAATCCTCTTTGAAGATTACAATAGATACTGAATTTATTAGATTAGCATGAAAGAAATTAAACACATGGGCTGTCAACATCTATTTTGAGTGCCCAGTATAAATGTCAATGCTATTTCAATGCTTAGAGCACATAATAAAGAGGCTGTAGCACTTACTGGAGAGAAATACAGAGACCACTGACTGGTTTTTGCTGCCAACTACTGCATATTTCTGCTCTTCATACAATCTCCAAAATTAAGGGAAAGAGCCTGACAGAATTCAGATTGAAAAAAAGCTTTGCAGAAGTTTCAGTAAGGGGAAGCCAGGGAGCATTGACCAATGCTCACAAAAGCACTGAGGCAGACTTCGTGCAAATAACAGTGTCATGCAGGTGAATGTTATGGGATACTCTTTCAAGCTCCACCAGTTCTCTCCTTAATTCAAATCCTTCAGGTCTGCACCAGAATTTTACCTTCCCATGAAAGATCTGTGCAGTAGGCACCAATATTTTGCAAGTTCTGCATGGGAGGAAGCATTACTTTAATTCTCTCCCTGCCTCCAACCTTCTCTCATGCTGAAGGAGTTTAAATGGCTAAAGAGACAATTCCAGCCCCTGGTGTCTGGCTCAGAGACCACCAGAAAGAGGGACTGCAGATCCAAACCGTGCTCACTGCTTGTCCTCTGCAAAGCAATCCTGCTGGGGCAGAGGTAAAAAACTCTCTGGAAAAGGGCTCTTTCACCTGTTCTAAATGTAAAAGCCAAGCCGTTCTCCACCTTTTAAATATCTGATTCCAGCACAGCTTTACTGTCTTTATGGAATTAAGCAGTGGAACTGAAATGGAGCTTGGTGGTGTCCGTGGTTGCAACCCAGAAATCAAACCCTGCCACACCGAACCAGCCATGCAAAATAAAGCATAGGGTGTAAAACTACACACAAACAAACAAAAATGTAAAAACATTAGGGCAAGAGTACTAGCAGGGACCAGTCACACTGCTGGAGAAGTGTGGGAATAAAAAAAAAAAAGAAGAATGTGAAACACTAAATGACTTTAAAACTTCTTTGCAAATACAGTATCTAAAACTACAGCGGCGGGGGGAGCAGAAGTTTCTCCATGCTTGTTTGTTTATTCGCCTGCGAGCACTTTGCCCTGTCCGTAAGCGGATCCCAGCCCCTGGAGCCGCCGGAGCCGCCGGAGCCGCCCGCCCACGCGGGGCAGCGCTTTCC
>JAHLSL010000021.1:16782600-16800774 GCA_025920805.1 Petroica traversi
CACCCAGGGGTGTGCAGGCTGCGCCTCGGGAGCGGCGCCCAGAGCCGGCGGTGCTGCCGGGCCGCTGGCAGGGACCGTGCCCCATCGGGACACACAGGAGTCTGCCCAGGGCCGCTGCAGAGCTGGCACACCCTGGCACAGAAAGCGACGATGGTTTTCAATGCCGATATTTTTTCCACCTGGGCAGCAAAAGTAGATCGGATGGATTGGATGGAGGAGAGCATCCTATCCACTCTGTCCTGTAGGCATTATTTTCCCTTTTTTCTCAATAATCACTTTCAGTGCTCATTTCTCACAGCAGGATGTGGTAAAAATAGTTATCAGTTTGTGTCGAGCAACATTTGTTATCTCTTGGCTGCTTCCTGACACGTTTTCTTCTCCACAAACCAGCACAGGATGCAGCACAGCAAAACTCACCTCACCCTTAACTTGTGCAATACTTCCTCAAAACACTTCTATCAGATTCATGGTTCTGGGTATGGCCAACTGAGGTCCCCATGTGGCACACCTTAGGAGACGGAACCAGCTTGGATGCTTCAGAAAACAGCGAGAATTTCCAGGAATACCTCAGTGAGAGGATGTGGGATGAGGGGACTTGTTCCAAGCACAGTCAGGGCACAGGTGAATTTTTTTGAGTAGTAATAAGAGGAAGGGAAGAAACTCCTGAGCACAACAACAGCTCTTGCATCCTGAGATACTGGAAAGAAAACAGACTATAGTATGGGCAAAAGTGATTCCCAGACAATGAGCTCAATATGATGGTCTGGTATAGTTCATCTGTTGTCACAGAGAATCCTTCTTAAGACAATAATCCCTAAATTACAATGTCCCTCAATACAGTTTGGATAGTTCCTTCCTTCCTTCCCAGCTTTCAATTAGCAAAGGAGTAAGATGAAAAAACTAAACACAGTTAAAAGCCTTTGAGGAAAGGTAGGAACAAGGAGTTCTTGCCAAGATGAGTTACAAATTTCTAAATTGGAGAGACACAAATTTCATGTGTGTACTGTCTATTGGATGAGAAATTGGTTGGATTATTGAGGTTAGTGGTCAATGGCTCAATGTCCAGTGAAGATCAGGGACAAGTGATGTCCCTTAGGGATCCATACTGAGACCAATGCTCTTCAGTGTCCTCACAATGACACAGACAAAGGGATCAAGTGCACTCTCAGCAAATTTGCAGATGGCACCAAGCCAAGCGGTGCTGTTTAGAGGCCTGAAGGACATGATGCCATCCAGAGGGACCTGAACATGCTCCAGAACCGGGTCCATGGGAACCTCATGAGGTTCCACAAGGCCAAGTGCAAGACACTGTACCTGGGGCAACTCCCCGTGTCAGTACAACTTGGGGGCTGAATGAATGCATGGAGAGAAGACCTGTGGCCAAGGACCTGGGATGGATGAAAAGCTGGATGTTACCCCAGCTTGGGGTTCAGAAAGCTGACTGTGTCCTGGGCTGCATCGAAAGCAGCTTGGCCAGCAGGTCGAGGGAGGGGATTCTGCACCCTTCTTTGCTGTGATGAGATCCCACCTGGAGTTCTGCATCCAGCTCTGGGATCCCCAACACAGGAAAGACATGGACCTGTTGCAACAAGTCTTTGTCCAGACAAAGGAGGTCCATGAAGATGCCCAGGGGGCTGGAGCTCCTCTCCTGTGCAGACAGTCTGAGAGTTGCGGTTGTTCTACTTGGACAAGAGAAGGCACCTTCCAGTACCTAAAGGGGATCTGCAAGGGAGCTGAAGAGGGACTTTTTACAAGGGCATGAAGTGATAGGACAGGGGATAATGGCTTTAAATTGACAGAGGGTGGGTTCTAGATTAGATATAAGGAAGAGAAATTTTAAAATGCAGGTTGTTCCACTCACTGGGACAGGCTGCTTGTGAGTGGTACACTCCCCATCTGTAGAAATATTCAAGTTCAGGCTGGATGGGGCTTTAAGCAATCTGATTGAGCTGAAGATGTCCCTGCTCATTGCAGGCAGGTTGGACTAGGTGGCCTTTAGAGGTCCCTTCCAACCTGAACTATTCTATTATTATGTGTTTCTGTGATCATCTGTGTAACCTTATGTTTCTCATAAGGCTTGCATACATTTAACATCTTGTACACATACATTTTGCAAGTAATTATTTAGATTACGATCACACAGAAAACTATTTTCAGGAAAACTTCCAAAAGGCAAATCTCTAGACTAAAAGGTTATGCAGTTTTACCCATTCAAGAGACCCACCCTTGTTATGCAGAAGTAATGCTAAAAAGTGATGAGTGATTCTTGCTGTATAATTACTTGGGAGAAAGGGTTTGATTAACACAACTAAGCATTTCCTTAAGGCCTAGATTTTCAGGAATTATTCTGTCAGTATTAGAACCCTATTTCTGCATTGGATTAAATTAGTAGAAACAAGACTGAATAATAGATGTAACCATTCCCACTTTTCTCTTCTCTCCCAAAAAACCTGAATGCGGAAAAAGTTTTGAAAGGTCTTCTCCAATATCAGGACAAAACTAGGAACAGAACCTGTTCTTACTCCTCCCTAAAAAGGAAAATCTGTTTAACCCCAAAGTAGCCTATAACCTGATGTATCATCTCAACTGAGCTTCATTTCAATTGAGCTTCTTAAACACTGGATAAAGTGCCTACAGAATTCCTACTTCCAAGCTCTAACCAGCTAGACTTGTATTATTTATTCCTTATCAGAAATTAAACATTGTAGAAAGCATCCATCTTAAGTGAAATTCACCTCAGTTAACTAACAATAATAAGAAAGTCTTTCAGGAATTTTCCTGCCACTTAAAAGAACACAGAGATAGCACAAAGGAACACAAAAGGTCAGCTGTAAATAACATATTTTATCAGTTAAGGGGGCTGAAGCACTGGAAGTCTCTGAGTCCTTTTTGTGTGCCGTGTGTGTAAAAACACTACAAATCCTTCTTTGGTCTGATATAACTTTTCCTGCTTTACATACACATTGGCACAGACCAGGCAGCTTGAGAAAGGCAGAAAGGCATGGTTCTCTTGCAGGTGATGGGTTGCCATGCTGACAGCCTGGGGAAAAGCTTCCAGTCTGGATCAAAATGTGCAGGTGCAGCCCTGGCCCTGCCATGACTTTGCCGTGGTGGTGGAGTTCCTGAGCAACTGCAAATTCATGCTCTTTCCAAGCTTATTTCTCTCCACCAGAGACTCTTCTGTTGCTAGTCAGGCTATTGCACTCCTGTACAGACACAGCAGAAAACCAAAACATCAAAGAGAATCTTAATCATCTCCACTTCAACGTAAGCAGAGCTCACCTATGGTAGACGCCTCTTAACAAGAAAAAAAAAAAAAGGAAACAAAGGAAAAAAGTGACATGCCACTACAGCCAGCCTTTTCTTTCATCTTAGTTTACCTATAAGCATGGCATTTTCCTCTTACTCTGGTATTCTGCTGTGAGGACACAAGTACACCCTCAAGGTCCCTAGTGCTGTGTCCTCCCTACTAGGAAGCACTAAACTTAGAAAATCTCTGAAAGGTCAGTCTCAGGCTGGCTGCTGAGCAAACAGAGCTGATAGATGTGCCTCATTTGTTTCCTCATGTCTGCTCCATTGTTTGTTTTCTTCTCTGATGCATATCCTTGCAGACAGGTTGATTTGTTTAACTACACACAGGTCAGTGTCTTAAGCAGCACACCTGAAAGAGAAAACAGAGAAAAACCAGATGATGAGGATGATATTCTGCTTTAAAAGCATGACAGAACTCCTGTCAATATCAACAGCCTGCTGCACTGGCTGAGGTCAGAGTAAACCCTTTGTGCAGTAACTCAGTAGTTGTGGAGATGATGCATTCTCATCTTACTTTGAGAGGCCAAACAAAGGGGAGAATTGTCTTTTGTGAGGTCACCATGACTTCTGCCTTCTTGCTATGCTTTCATTCTCCTTGTTGCTTCAGCTATTTGCATGTCTCCCTTTCATCCCTTTGCCCTTATTTCCCCAAAGCAGCTCTGCCTTCATACATCCTACTTCTGCCTCCTCCCACATGAAGAAGCTGTGTAATAGCAGGGGCTGAACTTCAGAGGGAAAATTGCCAAGGCACATGGTTGTTAGCTGATGTGCATTTGTAGCAAGATCTCTAGCACTATAGGCTGTGAGCCAAAGTAGGGATGAAAGAAACAGAGATAGACTAAGAAAGTGGAATAAAAGAAGTCTAAAAAGTTTTAGAGAGCAGAGTTATATAAGGTGAGTGACCTTTTGCCTAGGCTTTCTGTTCAGCAGACCTGGCAGTACATGCTCAGGCTGGTTAGATCCCCCCCCAACCACACACTAACCAGGAAATAAATCAATGATTACATACCATGAGAAAGGCTTGTTGTGACATGGATTCATCTGCCACTGAATCCATTTCACGAAGAGGCTCCCATCTTCAGGCATGTAAATTCCCATCTTTTCAGAGCAAGTTCCTGAACTAATGATAAAGTTCATCTTTGGGAGGCTACCTAACACTTCGTATTTCTAATTAGCACAGAGATTTACAAGCTATAAGTATTGAATATGGTTTCCTCCAGTAGGATGGTGTAATACCCATTTTATTGAACATTTGGAACATGGACTACAGCAATTAAGAAGAAAGTTTAACACAAATGTTAAATTAAAAAAAAAAACTTAAATGCTTTATTGAGCTCCTGGAAATTAGTTACCAAATCACATCTGGAGATCCCTACCTTTTATTGTGGCTTCAAGGAAAAATCATCTTCTCCAAAGGATTGCCATTAGGCTTTTACATCAACACCCAAGTCACAACAGGTACAGAGGAGTAGAGGTCACTCTTCTCATAGCCACCACTTTAAGTTGGCTGTATTTCCTACACTGTTGCACACTTTGAGTTCCACACTTTAGTTTGTACTTGTCAGTGCCATGGGTAAATCTAGGTTGGATTTTTTCAGGGTTGGAGTGCATGGACAGATATTCTGATGAGTGTGAACAGAGACACGTCTTAGTTGTTATTAAATAATGGTCATTTGCTGTTTGATCCTGAGACATGATGAACACTGGTGGAAGATGTTGCCAACTTTGTGGGTGATATTTCAGGACATGTAAGCAGTGTTGCTTTGCCCCTAACTAAGAGCAGCTTCCAACTGACTAAGTACAGTTCCTTTCCTGGAATGGTGAGAGGTATGCAATTAAGCACCACATCCTCTGTCTAGGTAGGTAGTAATCACACTTCATTTTCTTTCCCTTCTTCCAAAGCCAAAATTTGTTATTCCTCAATCATATCCTCTTACTCAACTCTTGTGACATACTGTGTTGCTATTTCATGTTTTATAGCTCAAAATAAATTAGACCAGAAGGTTCATTGCCCTTCAGCTTTTGTTACTGGGTGCATTAAGGCTCATCCCATTCACATCACAAGCACGTTAAATTTTTGCAAACAAAGCAGAGCCCATTTTTTGTGTTCAGGATCCCTGCTGCTGTAAGCCTTGTATGATATGAAACATCAGAGTCATTGGCTACAGCATCCAAGAATCAATCTCTGCAAGCACAATTAACTAAAGTAATGGTAGGCAGTATATTCTTCAAATCAATAATAAGATCTTTAAAATTATTAAAAATTTTAAATAGTTTTAAAATTTGAAGTTATTTATTTAAAATATATTAAATAACAAGTCTCAAACATCCAGCCAAGAATTATAAGCTATTTCTTAACAAAAAGATCCAGGGGAAAAGGGCAGTGTAATATGTATTGCAAGGGTGAAACATAAATGTTAAGATATCTCCAAATATAAATCCAAAGAATGCAGCAGACAAAATATGAGAGGACATATAGTCATCTTACTCAATGTAAACAGTAATAATTAAGCAGATTATAAGTTAGAGACCCTGAGTGAAACCTTAAGTCTACTTTTGCTTCTTAACATAATTGTATAAAACGCGATTGGGATTAAATCTTAGTGGTATAGGGGGAAAAAACCTGTCACGTGATACAACAATGTAAGTTACCCAGAAGGTGAAAGGGAATTAATTCACCAGAGTTTCAGTTCAAGAAAATATCCTGCTTAGAAAACAAATTTATTAAATGAAATGTTCTTTTGTTTCTTCTCCTTTTTCCTTTCCATCCTAGCTGTGGTTGCGGTTTTGGGGAACAAGAAAGCCCCTGCTTCATGTTTCCCATGAGTTATCAGGAAGTAGCAATCATGATATTGCTTTCACAGATACAAAATCTCAAAACCTACCACAAATTCATGGAGGTGTTCTTATCTGTATTAAAATAGGAGTTAGGGTCTAAAACCTTTAAAAGAAGAGAATAAGCCCTTTGAGTGGGAAAGATTACAAGACTGTAAGGAAGCTGTAATTAATTTCTAAGTGAAGTGAGGGGTTACTAAAGTTTATATATGTGAATTCTTTTATATATGTGTCAACTGGAAGTGTTGTTACTTAATGCTTACTCATTATTAACAGGTACTCTTTCCAGCTCTGCTGAGAGCAAGAGTAAAACTTAAAAATGGAGTAATTCTTTTTCCCTTCAGTTTTGTTGTTCTTCTTTCTCATCCTTACTGTTTTCTGCTCCATGAATTTTTCTGCCCTGTAATGCAATTCAAATGCAACCAGACTAAGGAAATGGATGACATCTCTACTGAGGACAAAATGGGAAAAAACTGAAGTAATTAATTTTTTTTTTTTAAGCTTGCACACAGGCAGAAGCATAGTGAAATTTAGTGAGCATACAGACAATTTTTTTGGTGCATACCATCTACATATCCTCTAGTTTCTTCTCTATCTTATTCTGGCAACTGCACTAGGTTTACCTGCCCAAGGCTTTCTTTGATAGGTCTGGTATTGTGCAACAATGAAGAGGGATTGTTGGGATTCCATTTCTGAGGAACTGGTGTTTCCCACTCTGCCAGAGGGTGCTTAGGTGTTCTGTATCAGAGGATCCACGTGCATTTCTTTCTCCCCACACTACAGAGAGCCAGGGAAGTGCTTTGGAAGAGCTGAGTTGGGAATAATGCTCTTGGGAGGGGCAATAATGCTCTTGAGAGGGGCAACAGCTTCTCTCAAATATTCTTTGATCTGTTGGTTACTATTGCACATGTTAAATCTTTCAGCTCTGCTAACCCACACATAAGAAGGTAATCTCTCAGTCTCTTTTTCTCAAACTCTCATTCTACTTTTTTTTCCCTACTTTTCAACATAGCATGTTTTTGGTTGTCTTCATCAGGAGCATTCCCCCAAATTTCACCTCAAGCTGTGAACAGGAAGTGAACAAAGCTTAACCATCAGAGGAATGGATTTATCAATCATATTCACAAGCAGAAAGCTAGGAGAGGTTGTGAGTAGAGCAGACTATTTCTCATTAAACCATATTATCTCTAACATTTTTCTTATTTTCTTTATTTCTGTATCATGATTCTTTATTGAGATACTGACTCTTACTTGCAGTTTGTGTGTTACCTGCCTCAGTTACCTAGCTCTTGCATGCTGACATGAGGACATCCATTCTTTCTTTCAACCTTTTTATACCTAGATAATGATTTTTTTTTTTGTTCATTTAGCTTGGATTTTTCCCTGTTGGTTCTCATGTTTCTTGAAATGAGGTACTAGGACACACTGCTAGCTGCAAGTTGCTATGTTGATCCTTTTGTTACCCTGTGACACTCGTTCACTGAATCCTTTAAAAGGCTTTGCTTTTTCATAACAATATGACGTGGCTGACTCACAATCAGCTTGTGATTCACTGTATGCCCTGATCCTTTCTGAAAAATGTTTCCAATAAATGTACTTTTATCTTGTGATTATAAGTGAGAATAAAATACTATACATGCCGATTTCTAATCTTATTTATTTCACTAGCTTGTCAAGAGAATTTTGAATTATACTTTTCTCCCTCAAAGTGCTTGCAACTCTTTCCAGCTCAGTGTTGCCCACACGTTTGATAAGTATAATCTTGCATGTAATTAATGAACAGACTGAGGACAGATGCCTACATAACCTCATTTTGATATGCTTTTACAGTTTGGTAGTGACCAGCTGCTCTGCATATGCCGTGGTTACATAAGTCTGCTATAATCATGGCTTTTCTATCTAGCACAGCAGTATCAGATCAGTACATTTTCTGCCAGCTTCATTGTAAAGTGCAGTGTGAGAGGCTACCAAAACTCACAAAAGCCAAGATCAGGCAGCTATCACTTCTTCTCATGTGTGTGCTCTGCTCTCACTGAGAGAAAATAGGTGATCATTTTGGGCTGGCATTGCCAACCATTCCTAACAGAAATAATGCACTTGTAGTATTCTCCTGTCCTCTTAATTACATCTTACTTTCTGCTTTGGCATCACTGGATTTTTTTCCCCCCCCATCCTGCTTTCTGTTTGGTAATTTGATTCTGTGGGCTTTTTTTGCCATGTGTTTTTTTTGAGTTTTGGGGTCAAGGTCATTGTTTAACCAAAGCAGTTTTTCTACAGGACCGAGATGGTTTAGGCACATGACGAAAAACCTCAGATTTTTTCCAAATTATTTTTGATTTTTGCTTCCTTTATGTGCAATATTATCAAGAAATGTGGAGAGTTCCAAAGAGGCTGTATTGAAGCTGTCTTTCTTTCACTCTTTTTTATTTCATCAAGTTGTGCAACCTGTTTGATACTTTACTTTGATACTCACCTAGATTTGCTCTGATTCAAATCTAAAAAGCCTTCCCTATAGGATTCCTGACATATTCTATATCGACAGAATCTCCCTCAGACTTTCTACCTGTGAATCAGCTGTCTCCTGCTGTACCTGCAGGTGGCTCTTAGTTTGAAGAGTGAGCTTGACCTTAGTATGATTTTATTTGAAATCCTCCCCTTATAATTTTATCCCCTGAGCCACCCTTATGCAGTGCTCCATAGTAAAGCCATACCATAAGGAAGATTTTTCCTCTGCAGTTACTTGATCCAATCTCCTGATGAATTCCGGACCTCAGAACGGGGACTCGTGTCTCAGTGTGCAAATCACGGTGTCCTGTCCTTCTCCAGCACAAAATGTTCTTCGAGACCAACATCTGCCTTGTGAACCACCCTCCACGTTTGCTGTGCAAATGAAATATCAGTGTATGAGCAAAGCCCTTCTTGCCTATTTGCTGCGGTGTACAGTCACGTAGGATGTTCAGCAGCTGGACCGGCTGGTTTTCGTTTTTTGGCTGCTCAGATAAAAGGCAGCAGAGTGACAGAACAGCGGTGCCTTACAGCACTAATGTACGATCCCGGGATGATGGTGAGGTTCCCTTGGTGAGCTTCTGCTGACATCTACTGCCAGAGCCGAACGCAGCGCAGCAGTGCAGGGGAAGCCACGGTCCCCCCACCGGGTTCTTGGCGTGTGCTTGGATTCTGGGTACCGGTGTTGCATGGAAAGAGGTAAATGCCATCAGTGGTTTTATGGAAATAAGTTATATAGACCAGAAATGGCAAAGGAAACGGGAGGAATTTGGTGGGATTTTTGTTTTGGATTTTTTTTGTTTGGTTGGTATTGGTTTTTTGGGTTTTTTTTTGGTTTTTTGTTTTTTGGGTTTTTTTCTGGTAAAATTAGTGAAGGACACGAATTAATTGAAACTATCTTTATGCATTTTCCATGAGAGAAGTTAATGAGTTTATAACGGGAAAATATTTCGCAAAGACAAAAGCAGATTTTACTTTATTTTTTAAAAATAGATCCTACATCTTTATTGTTACTCTGAGTAGTTTTATATCAGATGCAAGGAAAAGCCGCTCTTCAAAGAAATTCCTGCCCAGTGGTAGGCACCTGTTTCTTTGGTTTTGCAAACCTCCTTTTCACTTATTTCAATACGTAGAAAGCACATCCAAGACAAGGAAGTGTGGTAGAAGAAGCCACTTACTGGAAGGCTGTTAGTGAACTGCAATGAATTCATGAACACAAGAGCTGTAGTTTAGACCTTCATAGGTGTAAAAAGGACCAAGAACCTTCTGAGGTGTCAGAAAACTAGAAACTATTAGAACATTTGGCTACTGGTGGTAAGGCTGGTTGTGCATGTTGGAAAGTGGGGTATTATGCTCAGCTCAGTTGCCAAAGGACAGGGCAGCAAACCAGCTGGAAGGGTTCACCTGGTTTGAATTTGAAGTACTATAACATTTAGTTTAAAAACCCTCAGGAGAAAATTTAAGGATAGAGTGGCTTTTTTTGTTTTTCTTTTTTTTTCAGCTTGTTGATCCACTCCCACCATTTTGTATTTGTGTATCAGGTTCTCTTCTGTCTTCAACTCTGAAAAACACAGGCTCTCAACCTGTGAAATACTTCCAAATTTGAAGCATAATTGCAGGCCAGGGATCACTGCCATGTGCTCTCTGTAAGAAGCATTTGATGTCTTTATCCTCTGCATATATCCTTGACTTTGGAATGCTTCTGTACTGGAAATGATGTTCATTCTTTAAAATGGGTATTTACAGACAGAATTTCACTTGGGATCAGACAGTTAATTGCGATGCTTAAATACATGGGATTGTCATGTATGACAGATTTAAGTAAAGCTTTAACAGCTGAGCAGTGACTGCATACACTGTGAACATACAAATCAATAGGGCAGTGAGTGTGTTAGTTGCCCAACCTATTTTATTTTGAGACATTTATCTTTTAGTAATGGGATTGTGCCATTCGTTCAATTTGTATTTGACAGAGCACTATGGAAAGCAGATAAACATTCACAGTGATTGCCATTGAGGCTTCCATATAATCAGGTTACACATCTAAGCTAATAACACTTACATTCTCCTTTTTTGTAATGGTCTACCGCCCTAAAGATTGATTTTCTATTGACAGCTCCTGAACACTGACAGTCCTGATGAATCCATTTTATTTGCCAGTTGTGCTGACATCAATTCTCAAAGGGATATTCTGAGTAAAAAAATGTGGGGCCTTAACTTTGCAGAGGAGTTTACATGTGAAATCAATTTGAAGTGTTTTCAAGATAGGGCCTCAGAACCAGATTTTGAGCCAAGAAATAAAAGGAAAGCATAGGTAAACAAACCCAAACCAGTGTTGAGCAGCTTGTCTTGGATGCTGAGACTGACCCAGCATGAGAGTCAGCTGTAGAGCTGTTCTTACTGGGCAAGGCTGTGCCTGAACCACCACTGGGAATGTTGATTTTGCTGCAGCAAAGCCTTTGAGCAGGTTATTTGGATGGTTGTAATTAGCACTGGAACCTCTGCCCAGTATTTCACTTTTCCTGTTGTTTTCCTAATGCATTCATGTTCTGCTAACACACACTCCACATTTTGAGCAGCCCAGTTTTGGTCTCGTGTAGGAATGATGTCAGTGTTAACACAGAGCATCTAATAGTGGTGTGAATTGCAATGGCAGCAGTTCAAGCTCTGACCCTGTGAAAACACTGAAGGAAAGCACGTTTTATTTTTGGAGGTCATTGGAAGGCAGTAGAAGTGGGATATGGAGGTTATTCAGTTGGATGTATCCAGGACAAGAGTTACAGCCCAGGTCCCCAGGATAAGCCAGGTGCTGTTTTCTAGCTGCCATTGACTAACCATTAATTAACCATACAGTTCATGGAAGCAGAAGTGGCTCAGTGGTCATTCCTGTCCTTCCAGAACTCTGCTGGGCTGCACACTGCCCCTGAGGAGCAGGAGATGTGGAGGCCTGTGACCAACACCCCTCTGGAATACTGCAGGTAGCGTGGTGGTGAGCTCTTGGGCTTTTAACATTTAATTGAGACAACCTAGCATCTAAAAATGGTGGGAAAAACAAGATATGTAACTCAGCAGCAGTCTGGGAGTGAGTGCAAAATCGGCTTAACAGGAGCAAGAGGTAAAGAGTCCACACAGCCCTCAAAGCTGCTCTGTGCAGAGGAGCACATGCTGTTGTAGACTCCTTGTAGCTGGTACTATTAATAGTACTTATGATATCATAAGTTGTGGGTCTACACATGCTCTTTAGGTGCTAGGTTGTCACATCTAAATAAAAAAAATGTTGTGTTCATTGTGGGGTGTGATGATATTGCCATCTTCCCTCTAGCTCACACTTTTGTTTTCTCTCTCCTCTTTTCTAGAGTGTAAATGTAGAGAGATTTCAGAGCCAGGTCAGGCTAAGCTGCTGGTCTTGCAGGCTGGGTAGGATCAGCTCTGTGAAGGATTCAATTAAGAAAACACCAGATTTTAGCTATCCTTTCTGAAGAACATGCTGAGGTGTAGCTGAAGGCTGATAATTACTTTCACTTCTTGACAACATAGACCATCTTCTAGTTTACCATTGTCATAAATAAAATCAAAGGTTTGGCTTTCACCTAAAAGATTAAGTTAAGTTTATAGTTAATGAAGTTATTAATTAGTTCTTAGAGTTTGTAATTCATGTTTGAATGTTAAAGGTTAGTTTTGAAGTGCTAAACAGAATTTTAGAGTTCACCTTTTTTCTAACTCTTGTAAAACCTTAGTCAAATTTTCAGGTGTCCAGAGAAAGAAGCCCTCAACCCTAGAGGAAGATTATGTTTAGTAACCAGCCTGGCCTGTCACCAAGCTCCATGGCGACAATGAATTTTAATGACGCAGCTTTCCCGCCTAAGACTTGAGTGACGCCACCCCAAAAACTGCCCCTGGAAACCGAGGGGCCATTGGGCAATAAATGCACATCAATCGTGGAATTCACCAATGAGCCCCTGCCGAGGAGGCGGATCCGGGCGGATCTGGGAGGGGAAAAGAGCATAAAACCCTCGGCTGCGCAGGAAGGGTTCTCCTATTGCCTACGCAGGATTGTCCAGGTCTTCCTGGGGTGGTTCTCCCTGCAGCTCTCAGGCTTGGGCTTGGCCTAGGCAGGGCCCAGTGCTGGGATTTAAGGCCTGATTTCCATCCTTTCTACTTGAGGATAATTCAAGTAGAGCCCAGCACCGCTGATTCTTGCTGTTGAGTTTTTACCACACTGGTTACAAGAGACTCTAATCGCCGTGTATCTGCTTTTTAACTTTTTTCTCCCTAATTGTTTTTGTTAATAAATCTTCTTTGGGTTCAACTTAATTAGCAAGAGTTGACATTATTTTTCATAACTCTTTTGGGGGCTCTTTTCCGGGATCCATTTTGGGCGAAAATCTAAGGATTTTGGAATTTTTAAACATTTTTTCCCCCTTGGATTTATCACCCACATGGACAGCTGCAGCAGAGAGGATACCACCCACACCAAGAATTCAGGTAAGGCCTGAACCCTTTTAAAGGGTATTAAGGTTAGGGCATTTCCCTTTTCAGGGCAGAAAGTTTTATTTTCCTTTAGTTTTAATTTGGTGAACTCCCAGCGGAGCCAGGGTGTGTGTGTGGGGATTGGCCATCCCCAGTGTGAGTGAGGGAGTGAGTGAACCGGCTCAGAGAGGGTGGGCAGCGTGAGAGATCTCCCCGAGGGGCTGGAAAAGAGGGGATCGGGGATGGCAGGAGCCTCACTGGGGGAGAAGGTGGCGCCGGAATGATTTTTGTCTTTTCTTTTATATCCCTTTTACACAGTTCTCTGTATCCACAAGCATTAGCAGTATGCATACTTGCAACCTTTTACTTAGTTTAGTGCTTAGTGTTTTGTAAGAGTTCTGCAGGCCTGAGACTGAACACCCCAGAACTGCAGAGCCAGGGAGACCAAACATTCCTGCTATCTCAGGAACCCAAGGTCTCCTGGCAGGAGGATTCTGTAAACTAGGGGCGAGCCCACCCCAGCCCCATTATTGGGCTCCCTTGTTAGATCTGCTGATGTGTAAAGTCTATAACTGGTGTGTGTGATTGATGGTGGGTGTGCATTTGCCACGCTGTCACCTGGGTGAGGTGGATGCATCAAACAGGATCCTGATTAAAATACCGAGGTAACGACCCCCAACCCTCTAACCGTGTCTAGCTTCATTTTCATAACACCAGGAAAAGGCATCAGAGGGATTAGTGGAGGGGGCGTGTGCAAGCCCTGGGTTTGGACTGGTTGTGCCCCAAGTTCATCTGGTCCCGGGCTGGTGAAAACTGTCTGTGTGTTGGTTTTGTGGCTGCCAGGCACCTTCTGTGAGTGCTCTGCTAGTGTTGGTGAGACCTAGCAGGGAGGCGGGGCGAGTGCTCTGCTGGTGTTAAATCGGACCTAGCGGGGAGGCGTGGTCTGACATAATTTTGTGTTGAGAGAGCCAGACAGGCCGCTTTCTTTTAACATTCCCTACTTCAAAGATACTTACTTTAAGAGTTAAACGAAGACACAATTAACTTTGTTTATTTGGTTGTGTGCATTTCTTTTATTTTACTGTTATTGTGGCCAGTTTTAGCCAGTGCTTTCATGTAGTCAGTGACTTTTAATTACACTTGTGGGTGTCCTGGGTTGGCCATATGACTTTTTTTTTATCCCCAATTGTCCCTCCTGCTTATGCTGGATATTAAACTCTACCGCTTTAAGTTAGACCCAGAGAGACAGAGAGAGTGAAAGCGGAGGGGAAAAAACCATGCACGGTTTGTCTGCAGGAGTTACACCTTTACTCCCCCTCAATATCCTTGGAGAGGCTGCATTCCAGCAGGACTCCGATATCTCACTCACCCTCTCTGGGTGTGTGCTCAAAAAGCTCACAGCGGAGGGTTTCCTCGGATCTTTCTCGGCTTTTTGCAGGACTTTGTTTCTTTTACTGGTTTTTTTTTTTTTTCTCCTCCGGGGACTGGTTGGCATCGTGTGGGCCCAAGACACCAGGAAAATCCCCGGGGGGACCCCCCAATTTCTACAGCCGGGCCCAGCAATCGGCCCCGGATTCAGACTCTGAATCTACCATCTCTTCAGAGGGAGGAGATGTTTCTTTGTTTTCATATTATCCAAATTTTCTATGCTTGTGAATATTCTATTTGTTAAATAAATAGTTTTTTCCACTTTTCTCTAAGGAAATTTTTCCCGAACCTGTTTGGGGGAGGGGTGGTTGGAATCGGCTTTTCTAGAGGAGACCCCCCAGAGGTTTCCTCCTAAATTTGCCCAAAACCAGGACAGTGGGGTATTATTAAGTTGTATTAATTTTCTTTGTTTTATTATCTCTAAGTTGTAGCTTTGACTGACTAACAGAGCTGCTATTTTGAGTTTGTGTCTCTGAGTTGTAAATTTCTCCTGGCAGGAAGGGCTGCCAATTTTAATCTTTTTGTTTTATTCCCACGAGACTCCATATTGTTTGTTTTGGTTTCCACGGTAGCCTTTTTTTTTTTTTTTTACTTTTACTGGAGGCTGCCATCTTGCGTTTTTGTTTTGGTCCCCACGCTTTGAGAAATTTCTCTCAGCTCTTCCCAGGCATTGAGTTTCATTGTATCTGTTTTTCCCCTCAGTTCTGGTTATTGAGTTTCAGCTTCTCCCTTGAGTTTAATGCACCCTACTTCATTTAATAAAACAGAGGCCACTTTCTAGCTACTTACTTGCCCCTTCCTTGTAACCAAGATGGGACAAACATCTAGTAAGAGAAAGGGTCAACTTAAAAAGTGTAAGATCTTCCCAGAAAGCTCATTGGGAATCATGTTAAAGAAATGAGAAGAGAATCAGTTGACAAAACAAAAAGATCCATGCACCATGATTAAATATTGTGTACTGAAATGGCCTAAAAGAAGAATTAAAAAAGATGAACTTTATTGGCCTAAATGTGGCTCCAATGAACAGTGGCTTTGTAGAGCACTGTATTCCTATGTGCACTACAAAACCACACCAGATTCAGAGGAATTGGAATACGCTCAGATTTGGTTAAAATATTGGGGAAAAAGAAACAGAAAAACCAAATTCAATACTACCAGTAAAAGAAATCAAAAAAGAAACTAAAAAAAAAAGAGATTAAATCAACCAAAATGGGATCCCCTTGATGTACTCCCTTCTGCCCCTGCAAATAGTTCATCCCCTGAAATTGACACCCAAATTGAGGATTTCTCAACACTTTCTAAGGGTAAATGACAAAGAAGAGACGGAATAGCACTGGGTGAAGATCAAACTGAAATTTTTACGTCTTCCATCCTGGGTCTGAAATGAATGCCTGGTATTTTGACTGTCAGTGCTTGGTTCTCATCAACGAAGTGGCATGGGTTCAGGTATGTCCTGTTGCTGGCAATTAATCGCTGTTCTGACCCATAACAAATAGATTTAACTTTGTAATCAGTGTGATCTTCAATCCTACTTTTCTGACTGTGATGTTGTTTGCCTGTGAAAATAGCATGGCTCTTGCCATGATCTCTGGTAGGACTCGTTGCTACACTCTGCAGGGTACTTACTAACAAGGCAGACACTGTAACTCCTGAATTTTCCTTTAAGACTGCTTAAAGATTTAGTTATTTGTGTAATCTGTATTCAGTGATACAACACAGAACTTCCTTATCCTGTTTGCCAGATACAGGGTATAAAGCTTGTAAATAAAGATGCATTTAATTTGCATAAATTATTAGTTTGCCAGAGAATTGTGATTTTCATCAAAGATTCTGTAATGAAAGTTTATTGTTGTGGAAATTGCTTGGGCAATCAGTCATGATCATAAGTTTGCATATAGCTGGAAAACTTAGAAATGTCATTCATCAAAAAAATCCATGTTAATTAGGGTCAAGGCACCATAAAAGATAGGTTGCTCTGCTGAATATAATTTATCAGTGCAGTTAATGTGAGGAATAGGAAGGAGAAATGTTTTTGACTTTACAGTCAGAGTGCTTTCATAAAAACATCTGGTTGGAGAAGTAAACAAAACATCATAAGCTCCATTGGCTTTGACAGTACAAGTGAATTATTTCACCAGGGTGCTCCCTGTTATTGACTACAAAGTACTATTAAACACTAACAGAAGTGTTTATTTCCCATATGTGAAGAATTGGATTGTTCCAGAGGCCAGCAAAAAATTCTCTGACATTTCTTCAAAATGCAGGCTGGGTTAGCACAGGATTGTCACCGGCCCATGCCCTGAATGGTGCCCATTCTCAGTGGCTGCCACAGAGTTTCACAGAGCACAGAGGCTCCCCTATTTGCATTTTTACGGCGTTCCTGCTGCTTATGAAGGGGAGACTAAGGAATGAATGGGCACAGACTGCTGATTTATCCCCAAGTACAAGGCTCATTGGCAGGATTGTGGAGCTGGTGATGCTGCTACCTTACTGTCATACACATTAAAAAGTATTAGTAGCTGGCAAGAATGAAAACCTGGCTCATAATTTTCTTCTTCAAACCTGCCATGTGTTTTAAAAGATCGGATAAAAGATTACACTGTGGAAGGCACACATTTACACACACACACACATTTTCTGTGTTTGACAAATTACTGAACCCAAAAGGGAAGGAGCATGCACAGCTCAGCTGCTGTCACTGGAAGGTGGCAGTGCTCAGTCTGTCACAAGGCCAGGCCTGGAGCCATTTTTTTCCTTAAGCCTGTGATAAAGCACAGAAACAGATTTTTTTTTTTCTTTTCTGTATGTATTAATCATCTGAATCTTTATAATTTAAATGTCAGATGCATAAATTACTTTTCATGGATTAATGAAAATGAAACATGCCCTTTGTACTGGAAAGTACAAGCACAATACCATCTCTATGATACAATCTCTGTGATTTTTATTCTAATTTTAGATCATTTGAGTCACTATAGGATAGATGAGGCCTCGGGATGTAAATTCCAGGTGTTAGTTTGGTAGAACAAGGGTGGTGGAGGAGGGAGGAAGCGGTCTGGTTTTTTTTTCTTGCCCTTGTATTCACAGGGGTAGGTCACAGGTACTTGGAAATACCCTGTGAGGTTCCACCTTGTCCTCCAACACTCAGCTTTTGTTTGCCTTAATTTAAAGATAAATCTCTCTCTGGAACAGCCTTCAGAGAGCTTAACTCCTCCGTTTGCTGACAGTGTCTCCACGTGAATACGCTGCCAGCCCACTGTAATTAGGCTGGAAGTTGTGAACACTGTTCCATTTCATTTTGGCAAAAGTATCATTTCAGACGGCCACTGGAGATAATGAGGGAACGGAGCCGGCACTCGCGTTATCTCCCTACGTAGCACCAGGCGTTCACAGCCCGTTCTCGCGTCTCCTTGAGCCTTGTTTTGTCGCTATCAGCAGCCGGCAGCCGGGGAGCACCTCCGCTCCGATAGCTCAGCCCCGGCCAGGCGGCAATGGGAGCCCCGGGAGGGAGCGCTGAGCTGGGACGGGCTCAAAGGGCGGCCCCGCCCGGGCCTGGCTGCGGGCAGAGCTTGGGGTCAGCTATCGGAGCGGAGGTGCTCCCCGGCTGCCGGCTGCTGATAGCGA
>JAHLSL010000021.1:16801174-16824545 GCA_025920805.1 Petroica traversi
ACGGACTGCGGGCGGCGCCACGAGCAGCGGCAGCTGCTGGCCGTGGAGGAGGTGACGGACCCCGACCTGGTGCTGCACAACCTGCTGCGGAATGCGCTGCTGGGCGTCAGCGGCGCCGGCCCGCCCCGCAGGAACACTGAGCTCGTCAAAGTCAATGGCCTCTCCAACTACCACTGCAAGCTCCTGGCCCCCATCCTGGCCCGCTACGGGATGGACAAGCAGACTGGCAAAGCCAAGCTGCTCACGGAGATGAACCAGGGAGACATCTTTGACTGCTCCCTCCTGGGCGACCGCGCCTTCCTCATCGAGCCAGAGCACGTCGAAACCATGGGTTACGGGAAGGACCGCTCCGGCAGCCTCATCTACCTGCACGACACCCTGGAGGACATCAAGAAGGCCAACAACAGTCAAGAGTGCCTCATTCCTGTCCACGTGGATGGAGATGGCCACTGCCTCGTCCATGCAGTCTCACGAGCGCTTGTTGGCAGGGAACTGTTCTGGCACGCTCTCCGAGAGAATCTAAAGAAGCATTTTGAGGAGAATCTAAGCCACTACAAGGCGCTTTTCCATGACTTTATTGATGCTGCAGAGTGGGAGGATATTATCAATGAATGTGACCCTTTGTTTGTTCCTCCAGAAGGTGTGCCGATGGGCCTTAGGAATATTCACATCTTTGGTCTGGCCAACGTGCTTCACCGGCCCATCATCCTGTTAGATTCCTTGAGTGGAATGCGAAGCTCTGGAGATTATTCAGCAACGTTCCTCCCTGGTCTGATACCTCTGGAAAAATGCATGGGGAAAGATGGCATGTTGAACAAGCCGATCTGTATTGCATGGAGTAGCTCAGGACGTAACCATTATATTCCTCTGGTTGGAATAAAAGGTGCTACTTTACCTAAGCTGCCTAGGAAGCTACTTCCTAAAGCCTGGGGAGTTCCTCAAGACCTCATCAAAAAGTACATCATGTTGGAGGAGGACGGTGGTTGTATTATTGGAGGAGACAGAAGCTTGCAGGATAAGTACTTGATGAGGCTCGTTGCTGCCATGGAGGAGGTTTTCATGAGTAAACACGGTATCCACCCCAGCCTTGTAGCTGATGTGCATCAATATTTCTACAGAAGGACTGGTGTCATAGGAGTCCAGCCCGAAGAGGTCACTGCAGCTGCCAAAAAAGCAGTGACGGACAACCGCCTTCACAGGTGCCTCATCTGTGGGGCTCTCTCAGAGCATCACGTTCCCCCAGAGTGGCTGGCTCCAGGGGGGAAGCTGTATAACCTGGCAAAAAGTACCCACGGCCAGCTAAGGCCTGACAAAAATTACAGTTTCCCCCTGAACAGTTTGGTGTGTTCTTACAACCCCGTGAAGGATGTGCTGGTACCAGACTATGGCCTGAGTAATTTGACTGTTTGTAACTGGTGCCACGGGAACTTGATGCGGCGTGTCAGAGAAGATGGGTCTGTTTTGTATATTGATGGAGACAGAACTAATACCAGGTCTACAGGTGGCAAATGTGGCTGTGGATTCAAGCACTACTGGGAAGGTAAAGAATATGACAATCTGCCTGAAGCTTTTCCTATAACTCTAGAGTGGGGTGGAAGAGTGGTGAGAGAGACTGTCTACTGGTTCCAGTATGAAAGTGACACCTCTTTGAACAGCAACGTCTATGATGTGGCCATGAAACTTGTTACCAAGCACTTTCCTGGCGAATTTGGTAGCGAGATTCTCGTTCAGAAAGTTGTCAACACAATACTGCACCAAACTGCCAAAAAGAACCCCGATGATTATACCCCTGTAAATATCGATGGTGCTCACGCCCAAAGAGCTGATGATGTACAGCAAGGACAAGAGTTAGAGTCGCAACTTCCAACCAAAATCATTTTGACTGGACAGAAGACTAAAACTTTGCACAAGGAGGAGTTGAATATGAGCAAAGCTGAAAGAACTATTCAGCAGAGCATTGCGGACCAGGCCTCCGTAATGCAGAAACGGAAAAGTGAAAAATTGAAACAGGAGCATAAAGGGCAGCCCAGGACTGCTTCTCCTGGGGCTGTTCGTGAGGGGCCCTCGTCCGCACCTGCTACTCCAACCAAAACCCCCTATTCTCCTACATCTGCAAAAGAAAAGAAAATTCGAATAACCACCAATGATGGGAGGCAGTCCATGCTTACCTTGAAGTGCACTACCACCTTCCTGGAACTCCAGGAAGGCATAGCGAGAGAATTCAATATTCCCCCATATTTGCAGTGTATTCGCTACGGCTTTCCTCCAAAAGAGCTCCTGCCTCCCAAAGAAGGCATGGAAAACGAGCCCGTTCCTCTGCAGCACGGTGACAGGATTGCCATAGAAATCCTGAAGGGCAAGGAGGAAGGCAGGCAGGCTGCCTCAGCACACTCTGCCCATGCTGTGAAGCACGAAGATGTTGCTGTGACCAGTAAGATCTCCTCGAAGGATCTGCAGGAGCAAGTTGACAAGGAGATGTATTCGCTCTGTCTGCTGGCAACGCTCATGGGTAAGGCTGACTGCCTGGTACTCTTCAAAACTGTATTTTTAAGTAGAAGGTAACATGTTGCAAGCCATAGTTACATACACAGTTACTTTTTTCTTACATCATGGTTAGTCAGGTTAATTCCTTTATTCCTTTATTAGAAGAACATTTGATGTGCTGTCAGTGACTTTTAGAACTGCATATATGAGGTATCAGAAATACTTGTTTCTTCTTTGCTATAAAGTCCCCTTTTGAAAATTGCTGTTTAGAAGTGATTTCATAGCCTCTGCTGTCCTATCTCTGTTTTTCCTTCCTCTCATTAGGCACACATCTGAAGTGTATGTGTGAAAGCTACACACTTTTTTTCCTACATCTCCCTCAAGTTTCAGGAATAAATTCAGAGCAGAAGTGAGAAGGGGATGCTGAGTCTGCTCATTGAAAGTTTGAGGAACAAATTTTCACCTTTGTACTAGGATGAAATCCTGACATTTGGCCCCACAGGGAGTTGTCTTAGTTCAAGCAAATCAATTTGATATCTTCTCCTTAGGTAATCTGTTAATTTTAAATGAAGATCTGGTCTTTATAAAGAGCTGAGAAAAGCATTATTTGAGAATATAAGCAGAGGAGAAATTGAAAGAACCTAAACATGGATCTGAATCCCAAAGGTTGACATAGGTTAGCAAAGCTATACTTACAAATTATCAGTCATGTAAATCTGACTGTTAATAATTCAAGACAAAAGGACTTTTCTCAGGTGCCTGTGTTTTTTATTTTCCTCTTTGAACTCAGGAGGCTTGGATCCCTGTTTGTGTATTTTGTTTATCAGGTTTCACAGTTCTTGCTGCTTTCTGGCAGGAAGTAGAACCGTAATTATCATACATTCAGCTCTATGAACCAGTTGAATAGTCATGTTTACAGGTTTGTTTTTTTTTTTGTGGGAGCCTTTTCTTTTGCTGGAGGGATTTGGTGTGGCTGAAGCATGTGATGTTTCAGAAACGAAACAATTACGTAATCACAGAGTGGCATGTCAGAAGTTCATCAAGCAGAACTTTGATTCTTTTCCAAGTGTGATTGTTTACTCCTGTGTCTTTTGCAAGATATTGTGCTGAATCACTACTCACCTCGTCACACTGACATTTACACCCCAGTTCCAAAGTGCGGTAAGAAGTTAGGTTTAAAAGTTGTCTTAATTTTGAGATGAAGCTTAAAAGAGTTCTTTCCTGTCTGCAGGAAATACTGCTGAAAGTATAGTTACTAGCTTCAAAAAGCTCTGGCATGCTTTTAAAATAACTTCAGCATTAAGGTGTGTCATTATTTTACAGATGCTTATCCATAAAGTGTGAGCTGATCTTGTATGCAAGAATGACTCCTTATCTTTGCCATCACTACTGTTAGATTCTGCTTTAAGAGCACAGGTTAGAATAGAATTTACCTCACCCTTCTCTGACTTCATCCATTGTGCATTACTAATAGAAGTAAAAGCAGCAGCAAGTGATAAACCAACCAGTTATAAAACCTTATGCAACTATTGAATAAGATGCTATTATTATATCATTGCTTTTCTCATTGGGTCTTCGTTTTCCTTTAAAAATGCTTGTGGAAAAAATCTATTTACTAGACGGGTCACAATTGTGATTTTTCAACAGATTAACAAACTTCCTAAGTCCTTGCACTTCTTAAGAGTGGCAATTCCTCAAGGTGGCATATTCAGCCTTTTTGGGTCAAGAAGCCTTAGTTTTTCTCAACGACATTTCTGTATTGCTAAAAACTGCTGCAAAGGTCTGAGAGCCAGCTTTGTTCTGCTAAAAGCATTCCTGTAATACAGTCAGATTAGGATGTGTAGGGAGGAGATGCTGTTGAGATCCCTCACTGGGCCAGGCACACTTTTCCTCAATGCCCATAGTGGAAGTGTGTCTTCAAACATCCATGATTATTCATTCTGTGTGCTTAAAAGATTTTCTTTCATGCAGAGTCTCCTGTAGGCTGAAATATTTCTTTCTTATTTCAGCTACTAGAATTTTTAATTTTCTGGTTTCAGATGCTTATTAGAATTTTAGATCGTGTTCTTCAATTTTTCTGTATATAATTTAAAAACAAGCTATGGGAAATTAAATGCTGTAATTTCTGGACCACTTAACATATTATGCATGATTTTTTGTAAAGCTTTCTCTTTTTTTTTTGGTTTTTTTTTGGTTTTTTTTTGTTTAGCTCAAAATACAGAATTCTATAGGGACATTACTAAAGGAATTTGAATTTTACATTAACATATTTAAGACATTATCTTTTAAACCAGATTTAATTACACCAATGCAGAGGCACTCTGAATACGTGCAAGCCAGATATGAATCTATTTTGATTGGTTTGTTTTTCATTGATGAATTCACCCATGCCCAAGGAATCAAAATAACCAGGTTTAAATTTAATTTATGATTTGATAGCGGGACTTTGTTGGAATTAAACAGCTTGCTTTGAAGCCAGCTGTACTTCCCTATAATGTATGTTCATCAATTGAGTTGTTTTTTTTTTTTTATGTTGTACTTTGTGTGTTCTCTCTGCTGTCTGAAGTGACAGTCTTGGGCTTACAGCAGGTGCAGGCTAACTTATTCCAGTGAACAAGGCTTGTTTGTGGGTAGGACACTTGATTTGTTACCATACCTTTATGGTTGGGGTCTGGTCTGAGGAAGTGTGTACTGGAGTAGGAGCAGGGCAGAGAAAATCATCTCTTTGATAAATGTAGTGTCTTGGGGGATTTTTTAATCTAACTAAATGATCATCCAAATTAACTTGTGACCTATAAACATCTCGTTGCCATGGCAAACAAACCCAAAACAAACAGCAGAACTCAACTAACAACAAAAATGTGCAAACCTCAAATGTAGTTTAGTTGAGTCACACATACTAGTTCCTCTGATCTGGGAAAGTCCAGTTGTAACTGTGGGCTTTTTTGGTCTTCCAGTGGGAGATGTCTATCAAAACAGTGTCATTGGTTTGTATTTCTTTCAGTGGCTGGTGCTTTTGTATTGTGAGCCCTGCTCTCCATGCTTTCCTGCATGTAGTCCTTGTTAGTGTTGCATAAAAGACTATCCAAACAGTGATGCTTCCCTTGTGCAAGGCTTGAAAAGTCATGCCCACAGCAAATAGGGAATCTTTCCTTGGAAAATGTCAGTAATGTCTAAAGCTGGGCTTCTTCTAAAAGTCCAGTGATTGTCTTGTGGAGTGAAAGGGAGCCCCTCAAATAATAATGGATTGCTCATGCAGCAGTGAAGGAGTCCTTAGTGTGGAACCCTGCTGGCTGGGGCCTCTTCAGGCTTCAGTGGACTGACAGCTATAATCTGTTACTTCTCAGTGCAGGGTTTTTTTTATTCCTGTGGGCAGTGTTTAAACCATCAGGAAGACTTGGAAGAGGCACAGCAGTGATGCTCTGGAGGCACTGGGTATAGGGATGTGCATTTCAAAGTGTAAATGAGGATAAGGATACAGGTAGCAGTGACAGAAGACTTCCTTCAGTAGATCATGGAAAATAAGAAAGAAGAGTAGTTGGTTTATTACTTGGGTGTTCGTCTTGGAAGTGAAGGCCAAATTTGTGAGTTTGATGTGCAAATGAATGCAATGAGCCTTGAGCATGTATGGTTTGAAGGAATGCTTTCAAAATTAATCAGATTATATAGGTCTCCTGTCTTTAAAATGTCTAAAGACAGAATGTGGTGGATGTGCACTGAACCTTTGTAAAGAGGTTGGCAACCTAAGTAATCCCTGAAGTAGAGAGGGGAGTGACAATTATGGAGGAACAGACGAGCAGGGCAGCGTTCAGAGTCCTGTGCCTCATGTGCCTGCCAGGAAATGGAAACAGAAAAGCTGGAGAGTGGCTTGAAGGCTTTCCAAGTGTAATGTAGCATATGATGCTGCTGTCATGAGAGTGAAATATTCTCTTACCTGAGGCAGGTGGGGCAGGAGAGTAGTTACCTTGTGGGACATGCAGTAAAGAAATGCAAGGAGGGATTTAGATGTGCCATAGTGTGTGGAAGCTATTGAAAATAGCTCTTTTATTTTGCTTTCCTTATAACACCAAGCAAAGGCGTGTTGGTGGGTTATGTTTTACAGCCTCACATATTCCAGCTATCTCTATCCAAGTGGTACATCCAGGTAACTATAGTTGAAGATTTACATTCTCCAATCTTAACAGAAATTTGAGAGATGGGATATTCAAATTTCAGTCCCTACAGAAGGGCACAGTAGTTGTTTCTGCATCAGGAGAATGGAATTTATCAGTACTTTCTGTTTAGACTGCTTAAACAGCCACAGTACATGTCACTTTTCTGAAGCAGGTAAGTGGTTAGCAAAATAAGGAAAAGGGTATAGGCAAAATGCAGATCTGAGCTGATTAGGCAGGTGCTGTTAGGTCACTGATATTCTGTCACTGTAACCCAATTTTTCTGTTCTTTATATTCCTTTCCTTATCTAGTCAAGGTTGGTTTTTTGTTTCCTCTCCATGGCATTTAAAGTTGTCACATTTCGATGCCATTTTTGGCATTGTTGAAAAATGCTGGTTATACAGGGCTGCCAGGGCCTCACGATTGGTATTTTGATTCTAACTCTCAAGAAAGGCAAGGTACAGACACAGCTTTTATGCAGCTGCTTGGGTGGACATTTGTGTCTCAGCTGCAGGATTAAGTCTGCTCTGTAGCAGCTGTGAAATTGAGCTCAGATTTTTGAGAAGGTGTAGGGATATAAAAGTCAAGTTTTAATGAGCAAGGATATGTGCTTGAATTTTGGAAGCGTGTTAGTAATTTCCTAGTTTAATGTTGAAAGCAGAGGTAGAAAGGGAATGGAGACTCATGTTTAGGGCCTGGCAAAGAACCAGGAGCTGCACCTTGGATCAAGTCAAATTTGGGAACCTTTGGGCTAGAACATGTAGGACATTTGACTGCAGATGGTGGTATGGTTTTCTGAAAGTCTCTTAATGTCCCAGGCTCCTGTTTTGTGCATTTGCAATAAAAATTTAAATTCTTAATTGCATAGAAGAGAGTGAGGACTCAACTTTTGATTTAAGGAGTTACATTTTCAGCCATTGTCTATAACACAACTGTTTAATTTTAATGATTGTGTTTGATTTTTACAGGAGAAGATGTTTGGTCTTATGCAAAGGGGCTTCCTCAGCTGTTTCAGCAGGGTGGAGTATTCTACAGCATAATGAAGAAAACAACAGGTATTTTTTTGGTTTTGTTCATATTCCTTCCTTCCTCTGTTTTCAAATCCTGAAAATTGTAAATTGGTATTGAGTCACTTGTAAGCATAATTTTTTAAAAATTCTATTACTGTAGTAAATTTTCATTCTTATAATATTGGAGAACTCCTAATGTTCCTGCAGACAGACTAAGACTAGGGAATCTGCCAAAACCTACTTCATTGAACTTATACCTCTTATTTTCTGAAGTTTCCACTTCCTGAATTGTACAAACAATTCATTTTTTTTTTTTAATGACAATATGACCAAAAAGAGTCAGCTGATTTTCTGTTTTCTTCATTTTTATTTTCCTGTAAAGGTCAAACAACAAGAAATTCATAGGGCGTATTCCTGTTATACTTTAAGGTGTTTACTGGATAAGGAGTTTACCTTTCTTGTGTGCTTCTTAGTAGATATTTTATACAGGGTACTGCATGTTTTAAGTTTAAATGGTTGGTTAAGTTTGTTTTTCATGTTCCTAAGATTATAGTTCAAAAGCAAAGGTATCCATCCACTTCTTGAGTTGCTGAACGTTGCATCTTGGGTTCTGTGCAGAATAACCAAGCAAGCAGAGTATATTTGATTTTTAGGTGGCTTTACAAATACTGCCTACAGAGAATAGCAGTGTTTCTTTAGAGAAGAAAACAATAAGGAATTTTTTTCTCTCAAGGTTTATTTTCTTGATTAAATCTTTACATTCACAGTTTAGCTCATGTGGTTTCAGCTGTTATGATTCCTTTGCTGCTTTCTTGCTGGTTGATTTTTTTCCTTAGGCAGTTTTATCAACCTTAACTTTATCTTACTTATTTCTGGAAATTAATTAAAATGTGTGATGTGCTCAATGCCCACTAGCTCTCACTGAATTATTAGCCTGGATAATAGTTAGCATGCAAGTGTCTTATAGCAACTCTGTTTCCTTTTAGTTTTCCTTCTTTTACTATGCTTGTACAGTAACGACTGGTACATTGTTTGTGGAAAGTGATTCACTGGATGATGGAAGAGTGCCTGAGGGCATTTTTGACCAATTAATGACTAGCCAGTCTTGAAAGCCTGAAATGAATCCAAGGAATTTTAACCCAACTCACAGAAAATGTCTGACTTAAAAGCTGTTTTTCCCAGGTGACTGTGTAAAAAATAAGGCTGTAGGAGATGATAGTGTAAAATGCCTGCATATAAAGAAGTGCAATAATTACAAATACAGGCTGTCTTGGGGGGGGTACAATTCCTATTTCAGCATTAGCACACTATTACAATTCTAGTGTGCAACAATCTTACTTGTGTTTCCTCTCTAAGAAGCTCCTTACCTATTTGTAATCTTTTAGGTAATGTAATAATGCAGCTGTCATACTGGACCTTAGGAACAATGCTGTATGTGAAGTGTAGGTTCTGTTAATCTAATTTCATTTTTATTTACTAGGTCTTGTTTAAGATCTTATTTTGAGATTTCAGAATTGCAGTTTCAGAGGCAATTTTGGTCAGTCATAGAAATTGTTACAGTTCCCTCTTTTGCAAATGGAAGTTCAGTTGCTTAATTATGTACTTAAAAATGTTCCTCTAGCTAAGTTAGACAGGTGGGATTTTGAGGTTAAATTTTGTTCTGCATTTTGGCTGTTTGGTTATTGGCTCTCAAGGACATGGAAAGAAAGGAGCTACGTGTCTGCAGCTCTCAGAATAAAATCTTATCTGCAGGTCCTCTGCAATTGTGCACATGTGAATCAGAAGCTGTGGAGGATGAATGAGATTGGTCAGTTGGGTGATCAGTATGAAAACAGAGTAATAACTTATCAAGTTATTGAATGACCTTTTCCACTGTTGCCCAGAATACTCATTTTGAAAGCATTGTATGTGATAACACAGAAATAGAATTTGGTTGTTGTGTTTCTTCCCTTCTGAATAATTTCTGCTGGTTTTCTTCAAGAATTTTGAGAATGAGAGGAAAAATCCCAACAATTTACCTGTTCCTGGCACCTTTTAAACAGTGTTGTTTTCATTGTAGCTCTCCATGCATAGCTGATGGAACTAAAGTGAAGAGAGTGGTTGCAGCCAAGTTTTCATCTGCAGATGGCTTTTAACTCACAGAAAGCCACCATCCCTGAAGTGATACTTTACTGCTTTTACCACAGCCTGCATGGGACAGAGTTAAAAGAGTTATTTTGTGTTTTGTGATGATTAACTGTAAATAAATGTTGTCCACAGAAGCTTCAGAATTTAAAATTATCTAGTGAACTCTCAGTTTTAACAGATTGGTCAAATTGTATGTGGGACAGTTAAACAGCAGATCAAAAGTATTATGCCTTTTGTTTGTTTTGTAAAGTTTAGTAGCTATGATCTCCAGGACAACTAAACACAGTAAGTTTGAGACACTTCTGTTAATCTAGCAACACTTCCTCTTGGAGAAGTAGACAGAACAGCAAATTTGAAATTCGGCAGCTTGGCAGCAGTTACGCAACCTGAAATCTCCCTACAGCTTTAACAGTATGGAAGTAGTAATAATTAGTATTTCTCCAGATTGTGTTTTGAAATGTTCTCCTTGTCAGTTTTCTGGTTTTGATTTTTGATGGTTTGGTTTTGTGTGGGTTTGGGGGGGTGCGGGGTGGTGGTAGACATGGGGTTTGGCTTGTTTTACATTATTGCAAGCATAGAACTGCAAATCATAGCAATGTGGGTAATTTATCTTGTAATATTACAGTATTGTCTCTTCATCAGAGTCATCATAAAAGGCAGCAGCATCTTTGCAGCATACTGTACTTGTTATCATATGGCATAAAGCCTAAGTTTTTTTCTCCCACAGTAGTAGCTTCCAGTGTTTGATTTTACATATTTGATTCAGTAAATTCAAATACAGCAATTACCTTGTGTTCAGAGCATGCCTTAAAATACGTCAGCACTTTGAATAACTTTTCCTATCTTTATAGGTTTGGCTGATGGCAAGCACTGCACTTTTCCACATCTGCCTGGCAAAAACTTTGTGTACAATGCAGCAGAAGACAGATTAGAGCTGTGTGTGGATGCTGCTGGGCACTTCCCGATCGGTCCTGATGTTGAAGAGCTGGTTAAAGAGGCCTTAAGTCAAGTGCGAGCAGAAGCTACTTCAAGAAGCAGGGAAGCAAGTCCTTCACATGGAATGCTGAAGCTGGGTAGTGGTGGAGTAGTGAAAAAGAAATCTGAACAGCTGCATAACATAACTGCATTTCAAGGGAAGGGTCATTCCCTAGGAACTGCATCTAGTAGTCAACAACACGATCAAAGAGCCAGGGAAACACCACTTTTAAGAAAGCATAGCACAGAAACGGACTTCAGTCCTTCTGCTAAAATTGAGCCTTCTGTATTCACAGCTGCTTCTGGTAACAGTGAGCTTATTCGAATTGCTCCGGGAGTTGTGACAATGAGAGACAGCAGGCAGCTTGACCCCACTTTGATTGAGGCACAGAGAAAAAAGTTGCAGGAAATGGTCTCTTCTATTCAGGCTTCAATGGATAGACATTTGCGGGATCAGAATACAGAGCAGTCAGCATCAGTTGATGTATCTCAAAGAAAAGTAGAGGCAGTGAGTTCAACTACTAAAACTGGGAGCTTTCAGGCTGCCTTACCCGAGTCGTTCTCTGCACCAGGTGGTACTGAACACTTGAATACTGAATCAACTGATGGTAACATGGTGAATTCTGTGGGAACAACAGTCCCTGCGAGGTCTAAAGCACAAAAGGGAAATTCTGTTGAGGAGCTTGAGGAGATGGATAGTCAAGATGCAGGAATCACTAATGCAACTGAGCCAATGGATCACTCTTGATAGGTTAAAATCTAATAAGGGTAGAAGAAATTACTGTTCAAATGTAATGTTTATTGGCTGGGCCACACAAAGTGATTAGTTATTAAATCTTGTATGTATGTCAAAGATTATATCATCTTATTCAGTGCATGATAAGCGTGTGATTGGCAATAGCTTTCAATATTACCATTCTGCTGCCCAGGCTGGCTCTGTTACCTGTAAATTAGTTACTAGGAAATGCACTGAGATGAATATCTGCTGTACATGTGGGTTCTTGAAAATTCTTTGTAATTTTTAATTTCTTAAAAGTCTTAAAATTTAAGCCCATGCGAGGTTCTTACCATGCTAGCTTAAGGTTACTGGAAGGGCTAGAACAGGCAGAACTAGAAACATGGCAAAGTTAATTCTGTCCCAGGTACTTAATTCCAATAAAAATACACTATAAATATAAATTAGACATAAAGTTCAAAAAGTAACTAAAACTAAACTTCTGCTCAATTTGATAATGCAGCGTACACTGTACTTTTAATTATGTTGTGCTGGCTCTTCTCCAGTATAGTAACTTTTTCATTCATATCCTCCTCTCAGAAATCTTGGAATAAGTCTAACTTTAGTAAACTAAACTCTAAGTTCTCCTATTGTCAGTTAGAAAAAAAGCCACATAGCATATGATGAAGATACATTGAATGTGATGTGGTTATGCCTGGCTATCTGAGCCAACACAACCATTCTGGTGCTCTTTTGGTAGCATGTCTTTATTTCCTCCCAAATACCAAACTGATCAGGTGGTTGTGCAACTTTTGAGACAATTAGAGGAGAGAAGTTGGCAATTGCAAGTAAGAACAAATGTTCAATGGCAAATCCATTTCTTTTAGAAGACTTAGATTGCTAGCATTGGTTAGAAATGGCAAAAAATGAAATAACAGCTGTCCTCTTAAGAGCAAATTAACAATTTATTGGAAGGAAATGACTCTCTAACACACATTATCCTAAAGTGTTTGGTGATAATTGAGCTTTTAGGAGCTCGCTGTTTACTCTGTGGGAACAAGGAATTCATGCTGTTTCAGTGTCTATAAAGACTTCCCAACTCCCTCAGCCTCACTTAGGTTGGTGATGCAGATTTCCCTGCATCAGTGATAACAGAGCTGGTGTCCACTCAAGTAGTGTGTTCATCAGACCTGTAGCTCTAGTTTTTAAGAAGCAGCCATTGTGCTTGCTCCCTAAGGATGGACTGTGTTTCTGATACTGCACTTTGCTTCCTATCTTCATAGTCATTTAAATGCACTATTGTTGCTTCTTCTCATGGTGAAATAACATTGAATGGATGAAAAGATGTTAATACAGCTTCAAAGGAATTAAGAGCATTTAAATACTGAAGCCTGTGTTTGTGCACATGTAGGTTTTTACCAGTTCACAATGTGGTTTGTGTTGTATATGTTTGTATTCAGAAAAGTCGCCTCACTTTTTACATTTCTAATCACTTAAACAGTTCTAAGCGTTGGTATGATAAAATGTCCCATGAGAAAGGATTTATTTTTGTATGTAGAAATGAAATGAAGCAAGTCACTTAAAGAATAGCCCTTCTCTTTTGTCAAAGTAAATTAAAATGTCTCTGTTGGTTAACTTTTTATGTAGATGGTACAAATATTTTATGATTTCGTACACTACTTAGAGGTAAAATATAAATATCACATTTTCACAAATAAATGAAAAATGTTAAGATCTCAAATTGCTATCTGGTAAGTTAGCAGTTTGGAAACTTGGAATGTATGAAGTGATTGGCTTGCCAGAACTGACCTTGCTGATGCACTGATTAACTGGCAGGGCTTATTCAATGAGAAACAGGATGCCCATGCAGCAGCTGGAAGCCTGCCATGACTTCTGAAAACATTTAGTCTCCCATGAATCTGTCTAGCTTGCTGAAGGCTACATCTATATAGAAAGTGTTGAGTAGAGGCTTGTGCTTTGTCACAGTGTTAGAAAAGTATAGCAGTTACTTGTTCCAGGGAAAGAGTTTCAGTCGGGAGAGGCTGAGGGGGAGGAATCTCCTGGATCTCTTGCATTTTAGGCCAGATAACCACTGCTTTGACAGTTTTAACCTTTTCTTTAGGAAAAAAGTCTTCCTTGGCTGGAAAAATACTGAGCAAGCAGTGTATATGAGAGGATTGAAAGTTTGAAATAAATTGAAATATTTATTGCACACCATTCTTATTTCAAGGAAAAATGCTTACTTCTTTCATGCCTTTCTGGTAAGACTGCAGAAGTTTGTGTGCCTTTTACTGTGTAAAGAGGAAGGCTTGGTTTAGTTTTGACACAGTTCCCATTTCAGCAGTTATTTAACATTTTCCTTCTTATTTAAATAGACATAGAAGCAGATAATAGCTCCCTTTGACTCACCATTAGTGTCATCTCGGGCCCACTCAAGTCGTGTAGATCAGAACCCTCCAGTTCCTAAAAGAAGGTGGTCTCACAGGACTGGTAAAATGGTGTCAATCACAAGCTCCACTGGTGTGAATTCTGGAAGGCAGGATTGTGCTTATTTCTTTGCAGTGTTCTTATCTCACATAGCTTTTTCATGCATTTAGTATCAGTGGTTTTGGGAAAGATAGAGATGGCTTTTGATGCTCTCAAGTGAAGCTAAACTTCATCTATGTGCCAGTGAGATGTGTGACTGTGCAGGAGAAGTGAAATAAAGAACACTGAAGTGTAAGTTGGAACAGATGTTTCATTTGGTTGCTGGCAGTGGGTGCAAACCTAAGTTGAGACAAATCTGTGTGCCTGTCTAAGGAGCACCAGTGTGCTTGTTAGAATTCCCTGTTAGAGTCAGGAAAATGCTGGTGGGGTACAAGGGCAGGGAAGACGTGTCAGTAGGACTTCTCAAATGTCAAGAATGGTGCCCTTTTCTTGAAAAGTAAAGGCAACCAACCCAAATTCTTGCTACCAAATTGCCTGTGAAAAGAGGTTGGGATTTTGAGTTCCCACCTTGATTGCTTTCTTGTCTGAAGGCCAACCATCTTCTACACTGTGTCTCATGGCAAACAAGACACATTATTAGAAAATCCTAAATGTTACTATGGCTTAGTATGTATAACCCAAAGAAAAGATATTTACTAAAAATACAGGCCTAGTACAAAAATAAAAAGGGGAATGAACTAGATTGCTGATGGGCATATGGGGAACCTTGGGAGAACAGATCAGTTTTCCACGGAAATGCAAGACTTTTACTTCAAATGGCTGGCTGCTTAGTAAGGTTGACTTCTTGATAGTGCTGTTTCTCTCTGAATTGTTTGCATTTCAGCAAGGGAAAATAAATAGCAGATTTCCAAATGAAATCAAAGAAATGTATTTGGGATGTCTTCCCTGTTGTAGTTACAAAACAGCCGTGTGCATTGTTGGCTTTGTGAATCCCAGTAGTTTACTCGTCTTGTGCTGGCTGCAAAATGCAAGGCAGCCATTGCCTCTGACAGAGTGCTCTAGCAGTGTCCCAGAGGCACAGTGTGTGTGTGCTAACAGCCCTGCAAGGCAAAACACTCGATTTACAATCTTTCAGAAAGCAGAATCTGTTGCCACTGTCACAGGGTTAGTGGAGTTGCTTGCTACTGTTACTGAAAATGCCAGGTAACAAAATTCATGGTATGTTTACAGTCAGGAGAGTGATACTTGATCTGAGTTGTATGGGAAATGAATGACTTAAGAAGATGCCACTGTTATCTCTGCAATTGTTTGGCTCCTATTTTTAAATACCAGAATCTACATGCTTTTGCAAAATAATAATAATATGAATATGAATATGAAATTAATCCTTTTGTTAAAAAAAGCCACAACAGAGAGTGGTTCCTTGTTTTGCTTGTGGATATCAGTTTAGCTTCATGAAGAAGTTGCTTAAGATCTTTAGAATGCAGGATTCCCTCTGAGCCCTTATGCCTGTGGTTGAGCAATAAAAGGTTGAAACAAGAGTGGTATTTTCAGAATTATTTTACGTTTGATGAGGATTATTGCCAAGAAATGAAAGAGTGCACTTTTAGGAGGGAATGCTATTTAAAATGTATAAATAGGAATTAAAATAGTGTATATATTTAGAAAAAAAATCTTTTTAAAAAGTAAGTGCTTTACATGTTGAATTAAAAATAAATTAGCATAGAAACTATACCATCTTCACAGTACTGGCTGTTATCCAGCAAGGTTTGGTTTGTTTTATTTGTGATTGCTGTACTAATTATATTTGATTTTTTTATCTGTACTGTAACAATAGTGTATTATAACAGTATATAGTGTACTATACTACACTTCACTGTACAGTATTTGGAATTTTCTTTGATTGCTATATTAAAACTATAAGTTAAAACATCTGCTTTGGTTTTATAAGGTGTTTATCTAGCCTTTCACACATTAGCTTGTTTAATTAATGCTGATTTGCCTACAAAATGAGTCAGTTTAAAATATATTAATTTCTGCATTTTGCATATAAATCACATTATACTTACTACATGAATACTAGTACAGAAGTTGAAAAACTGATATGACTCTTAGAAGAGTAAAATCTGATGTCATCCATTTTCCTTTAGTAATGGTTCTTTTTAAAAAGAACTGTATTGAAAGAAAAGCTCTTTAGGGAAAAGGAAAAAGTTGGGTTTTTTTTTACCTCATACCTGTTCTAAATATTTCATTTAACATATAGGACCTTTGAATTTGAGAGATTTCTAAACCACGTATGTTTCATATATTTGAGACCAAAATTCAAGACCTGAATTTTTTTTCAAAGTTATCACCAAGAAGATACAGAAAAATGCTGACCAGCATTTAAGATACCTTGCAATTTGTGATTTCAAGCGTTGGCCAAAATGAATTTCAAAGCAAAATTTTAATGCACTCATGTAATACTCCAGTATGAATAATATAATTTGGAAGAACTAGGCTTTTGAAAATTTGGCAATACTCACAGATGAGTATATTGACAACTATTTAAATTATCTCTATGCTTTTCCCACCAGCTACATGTGGTACTTTGTTTCACAAATTTGCTTTAATCAAAACTTCTGAGCCTAGAAACAAGCCATAAAACCCATCTGCAAAACTCTTGTGTTACTTCTTCCTGTATTTACTGGAAGGCTTTAATTCCAAGTGTGCTAGCATTAAAGCATTCTTTAGAATGATGGGTGTAAATACACCGTTAATTTTGATTGCATGTCCTATAATGAAGAATTGAAAATTATCCTTCAGAAGATTTGTATTTTAAAAGCTTAAATGCTTAATGCTAAGGTAGAAATTTGCTCATCTGTATTAATACAGTGCTTATAATCAGAGCCAAAACCAGTACTGAATGTATGAAGCAACAAAGTTAATTGTGCTTTCAAAGTGTTTTCATTTTTCTTCTGCAATTAATTGTACAGTCTTAATACCTGTGTAAATTTTTATTTTGGATTGGAGTTTTTGGGTTTGGGTTGCTATTTGTTGTTTGGTTGGTTTGTCTCAGATTTTTCTTATACATGTCCAATTCTGTTGTAACATTGCTGTAAAACCCCAGCTTCTTTTCATCATAAAACTCCTCAAAATACCATTTTATCCCTAGGGCCAGGGTGAGAGTGAACCTTGGGTATTCATCAGTGTGTGTAGTGAGTTATGGAAGGTGCTTTTGGTGTGACAAAGTCATTTCAAGCACCTTGTACTGACTGCAGAAGGAACTGAAATCATGTTGCTTTGCTTGTTGTAGTGGCTTCTACATATATATATATGTATATATATATATATAGGCTTCTACTGGTTTGTGACGTTTTGAGTATTTATTACTCAGAAACAGCTAAAGAAAAGTAGGTGTTTGGATTCACAGGAGACTTGATGGCCGAGTTGACATTGCAGAAACCCTGTTGCTACAGCTGGTTTGAAATGGATTATTTGGATTTGAATTACTTAAATTGATGTACACTGGATTATGCTGAACATATATTAACACAGTCAGAGGAATTAGGCTTCGGTGTAATCAAGACCTCTGTTGCAGTAACTTGCAAGCACTTTAAGAGGCTTCAGAAAAGTCTATTATTCTTTGTTCTGCTACTGAAAAACATTGATTATGAGATAGCTGCACAGACTTGTATTTGGATTTTATCCACCTCTGTTTTTAAAAGACTACCTAATTTTGTTTTCCACTGAAAATAATACTTGTAGTGGCTTTTCTTGCTGGAAGCAAATCTAATTTCACTTCTAAAGTGATCCTGTAGGTCTGGACTGGGTCTGTGCTGTTGGAAACTTGTATTCAATAAGTGAAAAATTAAAAGAAAGATGGCAGATGGAAGGAAGTTACCAGAAATTATAAGAAGGTTTAAATGGTGCTGTGGTTCTTATTAGCCAGCAGTCTGTGGAGTCTGGCTACATGAAATGCAGCCACTTCTTACAAACCCATAAGGCATGCTTCAAAGAACTCCTTTCAGAATAAGAAAACTTAATTTTATAGGCTACTTTGTTAAGTCAGTGTGTAAGATTTTCTTTTAAATGAAGTTTCTTTCAGATTGTCACATTGCTGTGTAAATGTGGAGCAATGCTTGCCAGATGTTACCTCCTGATCCTAAGTTCTCCTTTCTCACCTGCATTTGTGCTGCCTCTGTAAATCCTCAGGAGGTCTCTTCTGATGCTGGGCTGCCTTTCCTGTTTGCTTTTCATCTGTCACTTGAACTTTTATTCTATATCCTTTTTACCACGGATGTTTTTGCAGGTTTGTTGTCCTCTGTTTATATTGTGCCTCTTAGAGACAGTAAGAGGTAACAAATGATCAAATTTCACACAAATTAGACTGATGTGTAAGAAAACCTTATTACGAGCACAGAAACCTTATATGGCACAGAAAGAAACAAAGGGAAATTCCTGGGAGAGGGGAGGGAGAAGGGAAGAAGTTGCATAAGGATTTATCAAACGTTTCTAGAAATTCACCTTGTAGTTTGGCAGGGTAACATTTCACGTTGTTCCATCTCCATGATGGAACTTCAGAAACTGCTCACTCCAAATCTGGGGGTTTCCCTGAGATCCACCTTTCTTTTCTCCCAGGAGCAGAAGCTGCCAAATACATACATTGGGAGAGAAGGGATGTTTCCACACTTTGCCCCATGACGGTGTAGGTTTTATGGTAGTGAGAAAAAAAAACTACAACGCACAAAAAAAAGGCAAGGAGCTTACTTAAACATGTGGGGAATGAAATAACTCTTATTTCTAATTATTTGTTTGCTCAAATCTGCTCAAGCCTTGCTCAGTATGTACCAAATCCTAGATCTGAACATTGCACATACAAGAATAAGTCTTTCTTAGAATAAGGCCCTTTCTGGCTTCCTAAGACAGATGCTGGAAATAGCAATTATTTTTGCAGACAGCAAAGAGAGATGCAGGAAATAAAGGTCAAGAGTACCTGCTTTTTTTTTTTGCTTTCAAAATAAGAAAAGACAAGGCCTGCTACAACATAAAAAACTAAATGCCAGTATTTATTTCTTTGTTCCCTCTGTTTTTCCTAACTATAACTATTTCTTTACCCTGCCACATTCACCAACATATGTTTTTTTGTTTGTTTTCTTCCCTGCATTTAAGGTCAGCTGAGCTAGCCCATTCCTTCCTTAGTCTGGAAACTTTGAACTCTCAAATCTCTGTGAAGCCAGCAGCTCAAAAATTCACAGATATCTATTGCCACTGTGGAAATAATTTTTTTATTTAAAATTTTATTTCTTTCCAACCCTAACCCTGAGGTTCTACATTATAAACTATCATAAACCCATATCTTTTCACAAACTTGGAAGATACATTTGTAGTAACAGAAAACCTTTCATGGACACTTGTTCTGCATGGAGAAGTTGAGCCAGGATGGAGGGATGCAGTCTTGCATCTGTAAGCACCTTCTGATCTCTCTTCTCTGCTGGAATTCTGCAGGGAGCAAGACTTTTTTAGATAAAGAGGTAAACTACAGTTGTGCAGCAGAGGCCAGCCCCTCTGGAAGTGCTGGTTGTGATACTGGCAGATTTGTCTGTGTGATCCCTGTTTTTGTTGTCAATGTTGGGAGTCTTGTTGCTAGTGGGGATCAAAACACTCTTCTTTTTATGAAGTACTTTTGATTTTTGGGTAGAAAGTCAAGCCAGTGCTTTTCATCTATCACCAGGATACTACTGAGGTTAGGATGAACCTAGGCTTGCCTGAATCTAGCTCAGGCAGTTTCCAGGACACTGTTACTTCTGCCTGACTGTCAGGTTGACTCTGGCTCTGACTGCTTTAGTGCCTTTAAGAGTAATTGCTTATTACTGGAGCTGATAAAAATCTAAGAATTAAGTTAACTTCTCTTGCATTTCTAGTGATGACTTGCTAGGATGTAATTCCATGGGGTTTTAGAATTAACAGGTGACTTGCATATGTCTTCTTTAGTCTCCAAAGTAGTAAATATGTTAGTGAAATACTTTAAAAAAAACATTTGTATACTTGACCAGAACTAGTAAAATTATTTCTCCATAATTTCCAAAAACAAACAAGTGTCATTTGAGAAATTAGAAAGGTTGTTAACTGTGATTAATATTATAATCTAATCTTGCAGTGGTATCATTACTAAGTATTGTGAGAATTGAAAGCAAGAGATAGGGAATGTCTGAGGTGAATTTAAGAATGTTTTTCCCTTTTTCATTGATTCAAGGCTGTTCCACTTCTAGCCCCTAAAAATATTATTTGTATAGTGCCTCATTTAAGTGAATACTTGTGCTGTTGAAATCACAGGGGATGTGGCTGCCAAATGAAATTTGTCTCTTCAAAGGGATCCCGTCAGTCAGTGTAGCTGCCACTGTACTTTGCACAGCAGATGAGCTGAGGCTTGGAGCTTGGTCTCAAAGTGCCAGCATCCATCTGAGCTGTGCACCAGCAGCATCTCCTTGCCCTCTGTGCAAGAGGATCCAGTGCTGGTCTCTCCCAGGGCTGTATCCCTGGAGCTGCTTTATTATCTTCCAAGCCTGGGAACTGTGGTTGTTTTTTTTTCAGTCCAAGGCTTGAAGGCCACCTCAGAATTCTTTCAATAGTTGTACAGACTCCTTGATAAGCTGCTATAGGCTGCTTTGGAAAAATGCAAGATGTTTTGTGTGCATAATTGTAAGGGAGGTTAATGCACCAGAATAATTTCTGAGCTCATCCAGATACACTTGCTTATTTTGGTATTTTTGCGATATGGTAGCCTTTAAGCCTTTTGTTTCCAACCTCCCTACTCTAGCATGAATAATGTCAATATAGTAAAGTAAAATTAATGAAATCACAAAGTACATGCAATTCTTCAGTGTCTGAATGCAGGCTGATTGAATTAGGTGAAGGTAACAGTACTTACTCCTCTCTCCAAAAGGCTGAATAAATAGGCTGAGTCACAGTGCCCAAAACTTGCTAACTCTTCTGGGTGAAGGGGTTGATCCTGTAAGACTTAACATTTTAGGAAAATGTTATGAAAAGCATTTAGAGAATTCCAACAAAACCAGATCGGCCATAAATGGGATATTGTCCTTCAGAATCTTTGATATCAAGCAGATAGAAAAGAATAAAACAAGACCAAGTGTGACTCTGAAGGCACACAGCAAGCTGAAATTGCTCTGAAAGGCAGCTTCCCTGAACTGTATGTGACATGACTGGAGTACAGATGACAAGCTGGAATCTTCAGTACTGAGACATAGAACATATGCAGAAAACCAGGTGCTGTCATATGAAGAACTATTTTAATTTTAAAGAGTATCTGCTGCATATCTTTGTGCCCTTCATTGGGAATTTCTCCAACCATGGGGAGGAAAGCTCAACCCCAAGAGAATGATGCAAGCAAGAACACCTTGGGTGCTGAATGAGTGTCTGTGAGATTGAATTAAGACCAAGTCAAGCAGCTGGCCTGAAGACTTGATGGATCATGTGGTTTGATTGACATATTTGGTGTTTCAGCCTGTGCTGAGCTATGAAGATTACAGTCATTGGAGCAACTGCTGATAAAATACTGATGACTGCTAAAAGGAAAGTACCTGGTAAAAAAACCTGTAAAGTCACCTACACTGAGCTTTTTCTTTATTTTAGCAATCATCAAGTGTTTCTTTTACTTTATGGATCGTAGTGCTGTGAGACTGGCAGCAATTGGTTGGAAACTGTTTGCTGAGGAAATAAGCCTCTTCATTTTCCACAATTCCAAAAACTGATTCTTGAGTTTACTTTGTAGGAATTTTTCTAGATTCTTCTCTCATACCAAGAAGTCAGTTGCATGCCTTGCTGGTTATTTGTGCTGAGAATCATCTTCACAAACACTCTGGGTTCCTCTGTTGTAAGGTTTCTGAACAACCTACAGAGAGAACATTTAGGAGAGACTGATTATTCTTAATTTCAAGTCAGTGATGTTAAGCCCTCTGCCTCCCAGGGAGCATCCATGTACTGCTTTGTTGCCCAGAGAAATGTTGAATTGGCTGCCTGAATTCACAATGAGATTCTGATCCACAGCAGCAAAAAATTACAAACTTCTGCTTGTGATTTCAGAGATTTTCTATAATTTCCTGGTGACAACAGGCAGTGGTAGCATGACTGCTATTTTTTATTCATTAAAGGCCTTATCAGGAAATAGATGGAACTCTCACCGAATTTGAACAGTAAAAAATGAGGCAAATAACATATATATGGACTTAACATATGGCCTTAAAATGTGGTACCTTCATACCTTCATTGCAGCTGGGTGAAATTTTATAAAGCATCAGTGCTGCATGGGAAGGGACCTGTTTCCCAGCAGGAGCAATCTGCTGTTTGTTAAGGTCATAATAAATGCCTAATAGAAGTTTTCAGCAGGAAACCAAACAAGAAGGAATAAATAATGGAACAAATGATAGGACCATCACTTTTTCTTCCAGAGCACTCTGCCCATTGAATCATCTGAGCAAGAGCAAGTGTCCTGGGTTTGGAAATGTGTTGCCCACTGCAATTAGTACTTGGGCAACACTACAAAAGCCAAGCAAGATCCAAATGCCAGGAGCTGATTCGAGTGTCTTTTGGCTTTGACTTTTTCACACTGGACAGCAACAGGACAAACAAAAAAGAAGAAAAAAAAAGGTGATGTAGGCAGGTATGTATGTGCTTACTGGTGTACTCCAAGGAGAATGTTTACTTGATGTCATAACAAACTAGATCTTTAGGCTATTATTCTTTTTAACAGCAGGATCATCAGTACTTATTAATTTAGCTATTTGCTTCAGCTAATGCTTTCAGGATCTATTTCCTGCAAATTAGGAACACATGTGTTACTATGGGAATATACAAGAAGGTACCTATTTAGACAACAATATTTTTATTTCAGGCTCCTTTCACTTTGAATTAAATATAAATGAGTGCTAAAAGATGCCATTTCATACTGGATGAGGCTGATGACACAAATCCTGTCTCAGGGTGGTTTCTACTACTTTTTCATTACAGATTTTCTAGTTCAAAGACTCCTGTCAGAGCTTTGATGTGGGGAAACCTGCTGCGTTGTCATCTCTGGATACTCAAAGTGCATCACAGGGAATGTAGATTGGTGCTGAACACTTATTAGCAAAGACTGCAAATAAAACCCTCGAGGAATTAATTTTAATTGTGAAAGATGCAGTGATACGAGCTCGCCATTTTAACAGCAGGTTTATTGTGCAGGTGAAGCTGGATTTTTGGTGGAGTTTTTGGTGAGTTTTTGGAGTGGTTTTTGATGGGGTTTGGGTGGGTTTTTGGTGTGTTTTTTGGTGAGTTTTTGCCCTCCTGTGCCGTGGGGGCTGCGCCGCCGCCTGCAGTTCCCGCGTGCCCGCACAGGGGGCGCTGCGAGCCCGGCATTCCCGCCCGCAGGAACCGGGAACAGTCACGGAGCCCTGGGGATGTACCGGGAACAGGGACAGAGCCCTGGGAATGTACCGGGAACAGT
>JAHLSL010000021.1:16826630-16907536 GCA_025920805.1 Petroica traversi
TGCTCAAGAGCTCCAGCAAGTGCCCTAGATGGCTTTCATGCATCTTTTGTTATATTGATATGAAAATGGGTGTGTCTTTGCTTTGTATTCAGAAGGTGGGTGTTGGAAAACTGTTTTGTTGCTGTGGTTATTCTTGTCTTAAATAAGTTGCTGGAAAGTTATAAAGAGATGAGAAAGGATTGAGAAAGGATAGTGCGTGAATTATCTATGACATGTGAGATTTGTTGTGAATGCATACTAATCATGGAATTGGGGGTGGTTTCAAAGTTACACATATTAAAGCTGCTTCTGCGTTTTCCTCTGATGTGGAAACAATTTATAAGATAATATTTTTCTGCAGAACTGCAACTAAAACAAGAAAGCAATGCTTTGGTTTTCTAGTTGTGTAAGCCACAAAGGGCTTTGCTTGCAGAGGCTGACTGCTAAACCTGTCTGTGCTCGGCTGTCTCCGAGAATAGCTCGGAGATAGCATGTTTCTTGGCACTCCTAATCGGCATTTTGTAGTTTAAGGGACTTCCACCTGTGATATTACACGCAGTAGTTTCATTTTAGTCAAGCTTTATCTTGTATTATCTCCCACTGCTGCTTTGATTTCATGACTGAAAAGATAATGGGTTGTGGATAGCAGAGGAAGGTTTGGTTAGAGATCGGTAGCCCGAGGCGGATGTTGTATCAGTGTCTGGTGATGATATCTCCAAAACCAAGTCATTATAGCTATGAGTTCACCTAGAAGTGACTTCAAGACTTTTAATCTAGGTGTGGAGTAAGGAGAAAGTGTAATTGCTTTGCACCAAATGGTGTGAAGTTTAATCTTATATTCATTTAGTGTTGAACTTGGTTATAAATGCAACTTGGTTGTTGCATTTATAAGCTTGATTTCTTTTTTTCCTTTAATGGTTCTCAACTCAGAGTTGCAAGAATAGCTAGTACAGATCTCTCAACATATGTATTTTATTGTCCCAGATGTCTTATTTGATGAAACTTGGTGGAATTTCATGACATTTGATGAAACTTTGGTGCAGTACTTTAGCACAGTTTCATAACTGCAGAAAGAATTGTCAAATGAACAATCCCACGTGTTTAAAAATCTTGTCTTTTTCATTGAAAACTAATAGTCCCAACCATTCATGTGTATTTGATTTACAGTATGTTGTGGCACTGTTCTAAGCAAGCCTCAGGACTAGGTGGTTGTCCAGGTGGAATCGAGGTGCAGGAGAGGTTGGTGCCTGCTTGGAGGCACGCTGGGCTGTGCCAGTGTGGCTGTGGGACACTCACAGAATTCTGCAGAATTCCCAGCGTGGGGCTCTGAGCTGCAGCCCCTGCCTTGTCTGGCACTGGTGTTCTCATCAGCCTCACTGATGGAGCCCCCTCTGTAAATCCCCGTGACTTTTCACAGAACTGGAGACTGCTCCTGAACTAGTTTGCTGTGCAGGGGACAAGGAGGTGGTGTGAACAGGAAGGCCAGATTTTAGTTCTAAATGAGCTGTGTGGCTTGCTCGGTGTGACACTTGGTATTATGAGAAGTGTGTTTTGGTATTACTGTCCTATGCGAGATCCGTGAAGTTTATCAAATACCTGTGGACAATAGAAAAAAGAGGAGTTGTTAGGAGGAAAGAAAAACCTTAATTACTTCTGTGTTTAAGTTCTCTTATTGTAAGTCTTAAGCCACTTAATGCAAACCTCTTAAAATCAATGTGTTTGCAGCTTGTTTTTTAAGTATGGTGAGGAACTTGCTGCTGACCTTTCCACAAGTTTGCTGCCTTGTTTTTCAGCAACGCGGCAAAGTTCTGATATATTTGTGTTTTACTGCTGCTTCATGAAGCTAAGTAAGGCAAATGCAGATGTTGTGTAGGATGTAGAAGCAAGAGTTAGGCACTTACCTATCCTGTGGCAATGCTTTTGAATAAAGTGTGTTCTCTGTGGCTGACAGGAATAGACTTAGTGGGAAATAACAAATAATGTGTAAGTGGCTAATAAGCCTGCTAGGCTGATTATTGCATATTCTGGAAAATAATAGATCTACCATCAAATCTGTTCTTAGGACACCAGCACAGGTTAATTGCATTACTGGGGAAGGGTTTTTTATATTTTTGGTTGAGAAATTGAAGTAATTGGCAAGGATGAGCAGAAATAATAAGTTTTGTTTTGAACCTGAGTTTATTATATTTTTATCGTGCTTTGTACCAATAATAAAATGGAGAGAAAATTGCACTGTGGAACTGCTTTTAATTTAAGCAGAGTATTTGGATGGAAGTCCCTTCTTTGTGCCTGTGGTATAATTAATGCAGGGCCACTGCAGCGCTTGCTGTTAGACCTAGGCTTCCACATGTGTTTGAATTTATGCTGACATGAGTCACTGACACAGAAGTGGAAGCGATGATTCCATGAATCGCTTCCCTGTGCCGCCTGTTTGGAAGGCTTTGTTTATTCAGGCTGCGGAGTTCCGCCTTTCCCCAGTAGATGGAGCGGGATCTGCGTGGAGCCGCAGAGGTACCTGGCTGCCTCCCCCCCTGGGCCTGCGCTTGGAGCCTCAGCACTGATGCCCGAGTTATTCTGGAACGTATCTGTCCTCAGAGATTTGTATCTAATTCCTCTAACGCCGAGGCAACGCTTTTAGTGAAGTCAGGAGCCCACTTAAAATCTCAAGCAGACATTTACTTATTTGATCTTCTTGTTGTGTTGTTTCAGTGTGGAGGTGGATCACGAATGTGCTTTGTAGCCTAACAAACCACTCTATAAGTTCATTCATGTAAAATAAAGATGAAAAAATGTGTTACTAATACATGAATCTTAAAAAGTAGTTTTTAAGTTTTGACATGGAATGAGTTTTCTGCCCAGTGTGTGGCCTTGAAATTAAAATGAATTCTGTGCTTTGACGTGGTGAGCTGCTGGAGGCAGACCTTGTGATCATCCAAATCCCACATGTAATTTTAGAGCAATATGTACAGATTGGAAAAAAGTACAAGTAATTAGGAAAAAAGGTTATTCAGAGGTATTTAAAACTCTGTTTTGATCTTCCTCACTCTTCTGTTGTACTTTGTAGTGAGGAAGACGATGACTTTCAATATATGGATCATGACTATGAAGTACCACAGCAAAAAGGTTTGAAGAAGATATGTAGCAAGGTGAAATGGACCCGTGAAGAGGTAATACTTTCGTTTTGTTGTGTTAGTCTGATCCCTTCCTGATCTTCTTAGCTCATGAAATACGTTATTATTTAGTATTGTATTGGGGTAGCATGTAAAATTTATTGGCTGAGGTTATGTCTTTGCAGGATGAAAGGCTAAAGAAGCTGGTGGAACAAAATGGTACAGATGATTGGGCTTTCATTGCTAGTCATCTACAAGTAAGTTGAATCTCTGTTTCAGTTAAGCTCTCCTAATATTTATTTACTTTGGTCATATGTCTAGTTTAGAAATGAGGTGAAATAGAATCAGAAGCACATACAAGAACTATTTTAGAGGATGCTTCTGAAATAGACTTGAGATCTAGCTCAGACCTTGAAGAGCCTTATTGGCTCAGTCTTTAGTGATTGTCTGAAATTATCAAAAATGTCTTCTGTTCACACTTGCTATTTGTTTCCATTATGAAATATATTCCTGTATCTAACTGGTCCCATTACTCGTGGTGGCTATACCCACAGTTCACAGGCTGCTTCTGAAGCAGTTAGGAGAGTGAGTTGCATTTGAAAGGTTGCTTAAAAGGATCATGATTAATTTCTTAAACAACAAAGGCAAGGGGGCAGATGTTTTATTTATTTATTTGTGTGTGTTTGTTGGGGGTTTTTTTTTGTTTGGGTTTGATTTTTTTTTTTTTTTTTTTTGCTGTGATGACTGCTTCCCTGGGTAGTGGTAGGAAGTACCTACAACTAGAATTGATGGTGTCTGTTTCTCTTCTGAACAAATGTTATAAAATGCTTGCTATAAAAACATAGTAGAATCTAAGGCTGAAATCACTTCCTAGAAGTGTTATTGAATACTGAAATATTAGAAATATAAAATTACATCTCCTACCTTTGAGGTTCTTACAATATTGTATGGGATGATGTGGTTGTATGAAATTCCATTGTAAGACTAAAAACAAGACTTGAATTCTAAATGCCAAATAACTGTAACTTTGCATTGTTTTCATCATATTTTTGTCCAACTGTGATGCTTCTGATTTTTTTTTTCCAAGTGACAAATTATAGATATCAGGGAATAAATGTAAAGCTTCTAAGTTTAAGCAAAGGATAAGCAAATCCATATTCCTTACATGTACGTTATTCCCTTATAAAAAAATCAGTGAAATGAGTGAATGGCAGAGGAGAATCAAAAAGCTTTTATATTAAACTGTTTGAAAATACATTTGGTGATACTGATATGCAGGGTAAGTATTGAGTTGCATTTAACAGATCTAACAGTTTAGTAAAAAATTCTCCAGCTGAAAACAAACGCTTCTGGAGACAAAAATCCTGTAGTTCAGCTGGGCCCAGGTGTGGTTCAAGAAACTTTCTCCAGTTGTCTTAGGAAACTTGCTTGATCAGGTTGCCTATTGCAGAATCATTGATGTTGGAAGGAACTTCTGCAGGTGATCTGGTTCAGAGCTCAATAGGTCAGCTGGAGCAGGACAGTGTCTGTTTGGGTTTGATGATCTCCCTGGATGGAGCCTGCCCAGCCTCTTTAGGTCACCTATTGCAACACCCACGTAATAGAGGCTGGCATAATTTGCACTTACCTTGTTACTGATGGGCTTTTGCTAGGAAAACCAAGGGTATCTTGAATTGTAAAGGCCCTCAGTGTGTTTTCAAACCCTCATTTCCTTGCTGGACTGGGCACAGGTAAACTTTCCATTCATTCTGCCCCAAAGAAATGAAAATGCCTTCAAGGTCACTCTTAAGAGAGGGAGTGTAGCTTGTAATTGCTTTTGATTTTTTTTGTGGCTAAAGCAGACTGAAACGATTGTATTGTCTCATTCCATCATTTGTTTTGCTCTTCTCTCCAAATCATATTATGATTTCAGAAATGGCTGGAAGATAAAAGCACTAAAAGGCCACAATTTAAAATGCTTTTCTTTCGTCAAAATGGTAACAGCTATTCTATATTAAGCCTGTCTTTTACAGCTTGTCTTCAACAGGAAATGATGATGTTTTGTAAAAAGCTGTAGTGTCCTTTTAATCACACCGTTACTAGGCATAATTAGCTTGAAGGTGTATGAGCAGTGTAATTTCAGGGGTTCTGGGTGTTTATTCTGGTCTTGCTGCTACTTCATTAACTTCATCTTAGCATGGTAACACCTTTACTTGGTAGACAGGACCATCAAAACCTTGCAATTGGATTTGCTATCCAACAGCTTGCACTGAAGCAAGTAAATAATCATGTCCTAGTGTTAAAAAAGTATGCTGTCCTAGGGCAGCCTCTTACCTGTATATATCTAAGCATTGGACCAACCCTTTATATAGGCAGTTTTTAGGAAGGCTAAGTGAAGGTTACTTCTCTTTCATAACTGGGAACAATATTCAAAAGATCCTTAGTGAAGCTACAGAAAAGCACCATCTGTCCTGACCAGCAAAAGCAATGTTGTTTAATTAGTATGTGTTAACTAAATTTGATAAAAATCTGTTTTCCTTAACACTCTAGTAAAGAGCTGAGAATACATTAATTTGAGATTTAGCAAAAAGTGTATTCTTTTATTTGAAAGAAAAGATATTTCCTTAAAAAATTTCTTTCCTTATTTAAGTCATAGATAATGTCAAAAATAGGTCCATCACAAAGTTCAGAGAAAGTGTGGAGTAATGAGGACAAAAATAAATAGAATTTTTTCTTTAAAGAAGAGCAAGTTCTGAATTTGATTATCAAGTTAGTACATTGAAGTAATTAAATTAGAGCTTCATGCAAGCTCTTCATGCAAGGAGTAGAGTTCTTTATAAGCAAATGGAAGAAGAAATATTAAGGGGCAATTTAACTGTTATACTTAGAGCAAAGTTATAAATAAGTCTTTTAATTTAAAATAAGTTAATAATTCATGCTAGAATGTATTTACAGCTTTATGTATTCAAGAGTTTAACAGCTACACTGTCCTTCTAAAACTGTTTCAGAATCGTTCAGATTTTCAGTGCCAGCATCGATGGCAGAAGGTACTAAACCCAGAATTGATTAAAGGTCCGTGGACTAAAGAAGAAGATCAGAGGGTAACAAAAGCTAATTGATACTCTACTCTTTAATAAAATTGGCATATGACTGCTAAGAATGTGTACTTTTTCTTAAATTCCATTCTCATATAGGTGATGTCTGATGCATCGTGTGACATGGATACTTACATTACATTATGGTGTATGAGAAGAAAAAAAATCTCTCTTAAGGAGATGGAAAGCTGGGTTTACTCTAGCATTTAATTTTTCATTTGTGAGGTTGCTGGCTGAATTACTCTAGCTTACCAACTAGGGGGGGACCTCTTTGTAGCACTAAAGATCAAAGGTCTCATTTCCATCTTTCCTCAAACCCACCAGACTTGAAGGGATTGGGAATAAGGGAAATTATTTCATAACCTACTGTTACAACCCTGAGATTAGCTCATTTGGTTAGAAGATAGTGTTTATGATGCCAAGGTTGTGAGAGTGATCCTTGTGTGGGCCATTGGACTCAAAGATCCTTCTGGTTTCTTTTTAGCTCAGAATATTCTGTGATACCATTTCTTTGTGTAAAGGAGCTATCAATGTCTTAGGCTCCCTTTTCACCTTGCTGTTGTTAATTTTTCCTGTAACCTTTTGCCTGCAAAACCTGGACTGCCTGATAGGGAGGTGCAAATACAGATTTCCTGTGGTGTTTCAAATTGGTTTCTTGTTCCTACTGATTAAAACTCTTCTAGGATGTTTTAAACTACTGTTTGTCAGTTTATGAATTTGGTCTTCCTAATCTATTTTTTTACAGTTCTCATTAGTCTTTTAAGAAAAAAGACTATTTTGTAAAAACTCTCAACCTCCATTCCATTTCTATGTGTAGAGGTGGAGGTTTTTTTCTCCCATGAATGTTGTTGAAAATAGTCAAATTAAATGTCTTTACCGGTTTCTTTTTTGGCCTTTCCTAATGTCAGCTTATGCAGTGGGTGACAGAAAGGAAACTTCCAAATGAATGTTTTCTTCAATATATTCTAAATACAGAGAATTTGGAGTTAGTAATTTTTTTCTTTCTTGAAAAGTAATTTTTTAACCCCCAAGTCACTGTCTGCCCCCTTAGGCCAAATATCAGTTGACTATTATAATGATATTCTAAAATGTGAGTTTATCAGTGTTCTCAGGCTTTGATTAGGTAAATTAGGTTTTGAAATTGCATTGTGCTTTCATCTGTATTCCAGGTTATTGAATTAGTTCAGAAGTATGGTCCAAAGCGCTGGTCTCTAATTGCAAAACACCTGAAAGGAAGAATAGGCAAGCAATGCAGAGAAAGATGGCATAACCATCTCAATCCTGAGGTAAAAAAGTCTTCGTGGACAGAAGAAGAGGACAGAATAATCTATGAAGCACACAAGCGTTTGGGAAACCGATGGGCTGAAATAGCAAAACTTCTTCCTGGAAGGTGCTTTTCAACTCTATTTGTGTTAAATGTTGGAATATGAAAAGTGCTCATCTCTGTGCCCTTTCAAATCTTGTTAGTCAGAGAGCATCTGTTGAACCTTACATCAAAACATATTTACCTTGATAGATTCTAAAAGCCTTTTGCATTTTATATATATTCTTAAAAAGACATAAAACCCATAAAAAGAGCTCTAACACTTTGGAAGTATCTTCAAATTCCTCCTCATCACTTTAAAACCCTCTATAATAGAGCTGAGCTGAACTAGCTGCAAGTAGTAGTAGAAAAATGATTTGATATCAAAGTGCCTTAATTCCTATGCATTTGAGGGTGACTTTACTGGTTTAAAATTTGATTTTTTTTTCTTTTGTGTAACATTTGTTGAACTGGACACTCGTTAAAGAAAATCTTCATAACCAGGCTTAGGAATCATGCATTGCAAAGTTAGTTGATTGTTAAGAAGTCTCTAAGTTAAGAATGAATTGTTTGCCTTATATTTCTTTCAAGTTTGGCTGCCTATTTCTATGGTTGTGGGAAACAAAATTTTAGTGTGTGAAGAGTTTAATGAAATAATTCTTTTACTTTGTACTGTTAATTGAAATGCAGTGTTAAACTGATCCACCCCCTTTCTGAATTCAGTTTTTGTGTTCAAGAGGTGTCTGTCTAGCTGTGCCTAAGGAGAGTCAGCATTTGTTATCTTGACATAATGAGAGATGTGTTCTTAAAAATTTTGTGTTTTGATTATGTGCACAGTCTGTGGCTCACAGTAAATCCTTTGGAGGAATGAGAAGAGAATGGGTTATATCTAAACAGAATTTCGGAGAGGGAAAATGAGTTTGACAAAAGAATTCCTATTTTGTAGCTTGTTTGTTGTCAATAATATGAGACTGTTAGCTAAAAGCTACTAAATATCATAGATCTACAAGATTTGTAGAGCCCAACACTAGTGGGATTAAAAAGGGGAATACTTGTAGTCGACCTTAAATGAGGAAAGGCCTTTAACAACTTTTTGTTTCTGTGTCCCTCTACCTAAGGCTAGGAATAATAATGGTAGTATTTTAGACTTAATGTTTAGTGTTAATAGTGATTTCAGTCTGCTTGTCAAATGCCATGCCTGTTTTTCCCCATCCATGATCAAGGACATGAAGAGGCAGTAGGATTTTCTTCCACAAAGCTGCACATAAAACACAGAGTGGGGGTTGCTGGCTGTCAGTTTTAAAAGAGAGCTCTTCCAGTGGCAAACACCAGCCAGAGTGCTTTTATTTTGCTGTGGGGCCCTAGGGTGACCAGCTATGTGTACTGATAATTTGTAACAGAGGGGTAAATAAACCTGTGTTCACTGCATCATTCCAAGTATCTAAGAGAAAAGCTTCCCCCTCATGAATACAGTCAGAACCAAGGCTTTCTCTTTTTTTTTGCTTTTAATTTCCAGCACACTTGAAGTTTAGTAGAAAGAAGTTTTAAAAAGAGTAGCTTTCTCCTCGTTATGCCAAAAACCCCACTGATAATAGTACTTTCAGTCTAAGCTGCTGGAGCTTTCTGGATTTGTAGCTTCAGATTAAACTGCTCTACAAACCCTCTAAATTGTATCATATATTAAATTTTGAGATATGGAAACCAGTCACTGTTTTATGCTTTCATTTTAGGACTGATAATTCAATTAAAAATCACTGGAATTCAACAATGAGAAGAAAGGTGGAACAGGAAGGATATTTGCAAAGTGTTATAAAGTCTGAAAGCTCTAGTTCTGCTGAACTTCAGCCCCAACCTTGTCTGACTATGGAACACTTGCACACTCAGAATCAATTTTATGTGCCTGTTCAGACACATGTAAGTTCAAAATTTAGAATAAGTATTTCCCAGTTTCAAATAATTGATTTTATTTGAAACAAGAACAAAATCTGAAAGACTGAAGATCTGCTGAGTCTTTTTGTGATTTTATAGCAACTTAGGATTTGTAAACCATTTATATATTTATAATAAACCAGGGATAATTTTAGTGTCTCCTTTTTTAAGAGTTTATAAAATGTTTTATGTCTTTTTAGATTCCAGCATATCAGTATGCCTCACCAGAAGGCAGCTGTCTAGAACATGCTCCATCTTCTTCCAACATAGTTCAGGTAAATTGTTAAGAGCCTTCATAAATTAAAGAGATTTTACTGCATATTATGAAGTGAAATGAATAGGTGTGTATCTTCAAAATGCCTGTTAGTCTTTATCATTCATCTAAATTTATATAGGTTCCCCTATAAATAAGCTTGGTAGTGTAGTTGGTAGTTTTAGGTGGAAAAATGAAGCTCTTTTTATATCCCAGAAATACAACTTTTGTGCTTATTTCTGGCAGAAATATAGCTTAAAAATAGTCTTAATTGTTAAATCTTGTGGTTCAATTGTGACCTATATTAGTATTACCTAGCTTATGAGAGATTTAAAGACTAGACTTTACTATTTACATATATGTAATTAATATAACCCTATCTGAAAAACCTCAAATTACTGTGCCTTAAGCTTCTGGCTGTGCTTTTTTGTTCCCATTAGGTTTTATTTCTTTCTCACTGATAAACATTTAGTTTAGAAAATGTTTTAGCACACTGATTACTTACAGGCCATATTAGAAAGCTGTTAAAATACCACCTTACACACCACTTTAACATCAGATCCATCTCCTAGTTACTGGAGTTGTTTCACTTGTGAGTGACTTGTGTACTACAAAATGTGATACAATCTGAAAGTTCTGTTCCCTCTGTGTGTGGATTCCTGTTAAAAATATGGCTGTGTTATAGCTTAGCATCTTTGCCATGAAGGGGTGGTGGAAGTGAAAAATAGTAATGGCTTCTTTTTAAATTTTTCAGCAGCCATTTATTGATGATGATCCTGATAAAGAAAAGAAAATAAAGGAACTTGAATTACTACTTATGTCAGCAGAGAATGAAATCAGAAGAAAGCAAATGTCTTCTGTAAGGACTGTAAATTTCTCTAAATATTTGGATATGCATTACCGAGGTTAATCCTCGGAAATTCAGTAATGGTTGTGTGGTTTAGTGTGGTGTTTTTTTTCACCTGACCCTCTAAAATCAGACCTGTGGCTGTTGCATTGTAAACCAAAAATCTATATATTAGAACTGAGACAACTTACTTTTAGTTTTCTAAACTGTGAAGACAGCAGAAGCATGATGAGCAATTTGGCAGTTCCTAAGGCCCCGTGTTTTATTCCTCTTCAAGAGGTTACACATTTGGTATCATTGCCATTCAGTTTTATAGATCAGCAGTGTTGATCTAATGTTGATCTACTTTTCACCTTTCTAGAGAAAGATGAAAAATACATAGGTTTTGCCCCATTTGATTTTGAAATATCCTGTAGATTGTTTTCTTCAAACTTCAGTGTGAGTGCTTGCAATATTTAACACCACATTTGAACATGATAAACACTAAATAAATATGCATGGTACACAACTTGCGTGTAAATTCAGTGGAATTTCCCTAATTCTGTAGAATTAGGGTGACTTGCAGATGAAGTCACTGATTTCCTTAGAGGGCTGTGCATTTCAGACCCCCTAACTAACCCAACCATATTGATCACTAGTTTAGATTACAGGTGAACTTCAGGTTTTATGTGGTGGAGTTATTCCTGGCATTTTTTTGAAACACTGCAGTGTTCTACTTATCTAGTAGAATCCGGTTTGCTTCTAGATTTCCAGTGAAAATGAAATTTTGTTTTTTGGGTACTAAGCAGTCTACTGAAATGGGATAACCTTTTAGAAGTTTACTAAACTATTAGTGCAAAATGTGCATTAAAAAACCCCAGATCAAACAAGTAGTATTTCACACTCTAGAAACATTTTCTAATCTTGAAATATACCTGTGTTCTGTACTGAAGATGACTTCATATTATACTGGTGTTCAGGTACTCAGGAAACTTGCATCAGAGATGGCTTCCAATACAGCCCATAATTACCTAAGTTGTGAGTGTGTATAAGATATGAATGTGAGGTAAGATAAAAATCTTATGCCATTTGAGAATGTTGAGCATGTTAATGTAAAGAGAAGACTAACTGCAGTAGTTGAAACAGATAATTGGTATTTAAAAATACCAAAATAATAGTTATACTTAGTCTTTCCACACACCACCTTTTTTTTCCACCCTGCAATCACATAACTGACTCTTTTCAACCTCTAAGTTGAGTAAGATTAATGTGCTTCTTCATAACTTTTTAGCAAGCTGGAAGTTTGTCTTGTTGGTCTGGAAATTTTATCATGGAGGACTGTATGCCTAATACACTAAGTAGCCTTGAGGAACAAACAAGTGATTTCTACAGCATGGACGAGACCCGCATCACACCTGTTCAGCAGAATTCACCACCCAAGTATTTGGGTGTAGAAGCAAATAGAATGTTAACACCTCTACAAACAATTCCAGAATTTGCAGAGACACTAGATCTTATGGAAATTGTAAGTTTGTGTTCCTTGTTAAAAAGAAGTGTTTGATTAGGAATGTCGACTTACCCAATATGTGTAAAATACAGAATTTGGTAATTTTAAGAGTATTTGTCTATAATTTCTGCCTTATCAAGTGATGTAGTGCGTGTTTAAAAAAGAACTGTGTTTGAAAATAGTCAATGTTTTACGATTTTATGAAAGACACGGAGAACAATGCAGTGTATGGCTTGTGGAGGCAGAGGGCAGGCACACTGGCTTGGGCATTGTGCAGCAGTGTTGGATAAGCTTGTGCTGTGCCCCTTGGCTCGCAGGACCCGGTGGCGTGGAGCGATACCTGCTTTGAGCTTTCCGAGGCCGTCGTGTCCCCCGTCAAGGCAGCTCCCGTGAAACTGATGCGGCTGCAGCACAGCGAAGGGGCTGCCGAGTGCCAGTACAACGTCGGGGTCATGCTGGATGGCAAAAACCACAGCAGCATCAGTGGGGATGAGGAAACAGTGTATTCAGCAGCCTCAAACTTGAGCAAGTTCAGCAATCCACCTGCCATCCTGAGGAAGAAGAAGAGGTTGCGGGTTGGGCAGTCCCCGGTGGCTGAACTGAACGACGGCCTGTGTAACGATGCTGTCAACGTCACACTAAAGAGGACGCCAGTGAAAACACTACCCTTTTCTCCATCACAGGTGAGGGCATTTTTAAATGTGGCTAAACATGGAGGCTGTGGTGGTGGGTGGATCTAAATTGTAAGTAGTTTCTTCACTAGTAGTACGTTGTAGCCTAAATAAGTATGTCAAAAAACTTCTTAAGGCATCTGCATAAAGGTAACTCTCTTACATATATCGTTAAACAACCTCTGTTTTGAAGACTGATGGGAGGGGAGGGCAGCAGCAGCATTGGCAGCCTGTGTCTCAGCTTGCATTTTCTCATGCAAATAATTGTTGATAGAGATGTTTTGTCTCTGTGACCTAATTAAGTAGTAGGGATTTTAAGAAATGTAAATCAAGAATAGAGTATTGGGGTTTGTCAGTAAAAATTTTTCAGATATGTTTATGTAATTTTGGGGTTTTTACTGTTCAGCACAATGATGAAATTTTGTCTTGTAAGGTTGCTTTTTTTTTCCCCTCTTGTACTTAGTTTTTCAACACTTGCTCCGGAAATGACCAATTTAACTTTGAAAATCCTGCATTTACATCAACTCCAATCTGTGGGCAGAAAGTTCTTATTACGACTCCTCTACACAAGGAAATGACACCACAAGACCAAAAGGAAAATGTGGGGTAGGTTTATTACATTAAACATCTGGTGATGTTACTTAATTAAAGTTTAATACACGTGGGGTAATGCTATTGTGATCTCAATACTTTCAGATTCATGGTTGTGTAAAATAAGGTTTTTAAAAAGGTTCCTTAGATTAATTTAATTACACTGCTAATGATAAAATATTAAAACACACATATGAATGCTTTTCTATGCTTGAATAGTTTCAGAACTCCCACCATGAGAAGATCTCTTTTGGGTTCAACACCAAGGACACCAACTCCTTTTAAAAATGCTTTGGCTGCTCAGGAAAAAAAGTATGGTCCCCTCAGACTTATGGTATGTGATGATACTGTTTCTTTTCTTCTTTGTTGAAATCTAAATGCCCTCTTGGTTTTGAGGTATTATAAGCCACAGTCTGGTCTTAGAAAGCATTTGCTTATCCTAGAGAACAGCTAGAATGGGAATCAAAAAAGCCTCAGATTTGGTTGTTAGACTTGTATCCTTCAGTGAAGGTTGAAGGCATTGTCTTCTTGAACAATAAGTTGGTACATGTAATCATTTGATCCACAGTAATCTTAATGTATCAACTTCATGTTTGTGAGTTGTTTTAAATTTGCCTAGTTTAGCTACACTGGATCTCTTACCAGCTGGTTACAAATTGCCTAGATTTTAATACTTTAGGATTCTGTTTTTTCAAAAGAAAAGTTGTAAGTCAGGGAATGAATGGGTGTGGGTTCTCTGGGTAATCTGGTAAGAGCCAACTGCTGTAGATGAATATGACCGAGCTCATTATTTTAAATAACTTTCACATTTCACTTGAAAAACTGCATTATCTTTGAATCCTCTGGACTATGTAAGAGCTGAGTTGTTCTTTGGTTTTGGTTCTTTTACAGCACTAGGTCTGAAACTAGATCTTTAGCACAGAACAATAATCTTGAGTGATGTTTGCAGTTTTCTTAATCCTAAATCCCAAAATTTTAGTATAGAGGTTCATGATCTTCTGATTCTTTTGGCTGTCACCGCCTTTTTTTTTTGTTTGTTTTGTTGACTATGGATAATGTTACTTTTTTTTGTTAGTTTGTTCCAAATGAATTCAATTTTTGTTCTCTTCCTAGCCTAGCTGAGGTATGTTAATGCATAATAACTTTTGGAATTCAGTAGACATATGCTTTTCAAGTTCTGAAAAAATTCCAGCCAATATATATTGACTACTTCTTTTCTGCAAACACAGAAGGTAGCTCAGACTTTGCCACAGGGCTTGGCACCATCTGTGTTACCCTATAGATTCACAGTCCCTCACTATGCAAATGGAGTGGTTTGGCATTCCTGTTTCTGTCCACTATTAACCTCCTGTTCAAAATCAAATTTTGAGGGCTTAAGGGAATTCTTCTCCTGTTGGTACACAAAGGAGCCATCTGTATGGCTTCTGTGAAATTCTGCACTGTACTTAGGGCTATCAATGTCTTATTCAAAGATCTGTGTTAAAATTGGTAGAAATTCTTTTCACAACAACAGTTATACATTTCTAGTCCAGTTCTTTAGTATGTTTTTATGCACATATATATACATATGTATTTATGTAGGTATTTAGTATATATAAATTATTTTTATCCCTTTTGTCACTGGATAACCATTACTAATAAGTGCAAACAAATAGTCTTCTTAATGCTACTTTGCATTTTTGAGGCATTGTATGTGTGTATGTGTTTTATCTGGCTAGAAATTATGTGGAGTAAAATGAACTTACAAAAAAAATCTTCATAGCCTTGCCATGCAGCCCTGTGGTTTTTAACTACAGTAGCTCAGGCCTTTTCTTGCTATGTTTTGCAAGATCTCTTTTCTGGCCTACATTAGCTGAAAGTAGAATTTTGTAGGAACTGGCAACTAATAGATGTCTTTCATTTTCTTCTTCAATTTTAATTAACCTTTAGTCACAACCACTTGCCTTCTCGGAGGAAGACATTAGGGAAGTTTTGAAAGAGGAAACTGGAACAGATATATTTCCCAAGGAGGAAGATGACACTTTGTATAAAAACTGCAAACAGGAGGTAATATTACTATTACAACAGTAATTTCAGATAGGGAATAACTGCTTTTAAATAATTTTTTACAGTTTTTCTCTGCAAAATGTTTATTTCAGCACAACTTTTCTAAAAAAGTCAGAAAATCACTGGTCCTAGATTCCCAGGAGAAAGAAGAGGTTGGGGCCCAGCGCTTGACAGAAGATAATAGTTTAGATGTACAGGTAAGAATTAAACTAAACTAAGCTAACAGAAGAACATCACTGGCAGCAGTATTAATGTGCAACTGTCTATCTTTTGTTCTGTCAACTAACATAAATTCTTGGATTGAAGCTGCTAGATTAATATATCTAGAAAGTGAAAAATACCTTCTGTTTGAAATACTGTTTTAAGTACTTAAGAAATAGGTGAGCATTGGGCTTGAATTCATACATGAATTTTTCCTTTCAGTCCTTCAGAGTAGGTAAAATAATGTGAATATTTACAGGCTTGTAGCAAAGTTGTTTCCATGCTGGTTACCTATAAACTTCAGCATACACAGCATTGTGAAGCTCTCTGGAAGGTGACATTTGCTCCTGTGCTGTGCATGCTTGACAGTCTGGCAGATGTGTTCTGAAAATACCTAATTGCATATTAGGCAGCATGTTTTTCCTGCTTCACATAGTAGTGGAATACTTGAAGAAATATCAAACGTGTAAAAGATGAAGTTTCTGTGCTTCCTCTGCCTAAAGGACTTTGAATACTTCTGCCTCAACAACCAAGGCATGAAGAAATCAGATATGGGGCTATTTTGGTCCCTCTTTCCTTTAAAAATAAGCTCAGTACTTTTTTACTTGAGTAATTGAATAGCTTACTCTTTAGTCGTGTAGGAAAAACATCATTCTGATGAGTTCTTAATGCATGTATGTGTTTAATTCTTAAAGAGTAAATGTCTGTGATTCTTGATTCGGTTTAAGGCTATATTCAGGATATAAAAAGGTGTGTGTGTGAGGTGCTTAGGTCATACTCCTTTCTGTCTGGTTTTCTAAATTCCCTTTGTGCCGAGCTGGGTATTGGGTGCTCTGGCACCTGGTGGGAATTGCCAGCATCCCTAAGAACATCTCTTGGGAGAAGCAGCAACCATTCCAGTCATGACCAAAATGCCTGGTGTTCTCTTAGAAATGTCTTGTTATGACATGGTATATTGTATATTGCTGAGTCCAGGTTGTTAAGGTACACCATGGTGTTGTGATCTGTTAAAGGCAGGGAATTGGGGAAAAGTTGATTTTTTTTTTTTCTTCATTTTTATGAGGAATGCTGGTGCAACATTCACTCCAAGCAAAAGAGGAAAAATACACCAATCTCTAAGTAGAAATGTTGTGTATGTGATGATAATTTAGGAATAAGGTCTCAGGTAGAATAAATACTTAGAGGTGGTTTAATCCAGGTTGTTGGGGTGTTTTTGTAAGTAAGCAAGTACTAATACCACAATTACTGTCATCTAATTTTTGGTCTTTAAAATTGACATGGATCTGTCTTCCACTTTTGTGTACTGAAGCTGAATTAATTTTGTTTTATTTCCATGGACATTACCAATATATAAAATTCTTCTGGAATGATCCATCCACTGCTTATTTCAGTTCTTAAAGCAGTTCCTCTCCTTGAAACAGATGTGATCTTACTTTTTTGACTCTTAGTCTCCTTGTCCTTACTTTCCCAAGGGTTATCCTAGAAGTTAATTAAAAACTTTTTTCTTTAAAACTGTTCATCAAATCTTGTTCTTAACAAAATATATCAGAGTAGTGTGGCTTTAGAGAAAGCTGTGTGCTCAGTGATACATAAACCATGCTGGCAGCTGCTTGTTGTACTGTGCTTAATATTGACTATGGATCCCAGTATGGACCAGGCTGGTTCTTCATATGCTGTTCATTACATTCTCCTTTCAGATTCTTTCCTAGGGTATTTCTGATAGTATTTGCTTTGTTTACATTTTGGCTTCTCTGAACACAGCAGTTGAAGTCTTTTTGTATTAATTACTAATTATTATTCTTGTTCCCTACTCTCTTTTTTGTCAATAGTCAAAAAATGCATATACCACATCTTTATTAATGACACCATTGTTGGAAATTCAGGACAACAGATGTAACCTGACATCAGAAAAACAGGATACAAATCCAGCAAACAAAGCAAATGCAGTAATTAAGAAGAAACTGAATGCATGTGCTACAAAAAATGTCAAAATGGAGAAAGCTCTTCAGGTCTGGATGCAAAGAATTCTGTTGGTTCTGTTAGTGGGTTTACAAAGAAGTTTTGTTTTGTTTTGTTTCTTTCTTGCACTAATGTGTGGAATTGTTGAAATCAGTGATCCAGCTTCAATCAGTGTTTCCATGATCCTTATTTCTTGTGAGTTGGTCATTTGTCTGCAAAGTGTTTATTCATTGCTAAGTTCTTTAAATACAACCCTGATGTTTCATACTTTGTTTCAGTTAAAAAACTGGATATTTCACTAAGATTTAGATGGGGAGGTGGGGAATAAACAGGGTATGGGAGACCTACAGAACTGGTCTGGGTGCCCAAGACTAGGAGTTAGAAAACTTGATCTGGTGCAAACCAAACTTCTTTAAGACTTTTTTGTTTCTCAAATTTGTCTAGTGCTTGCTCATCATAATAAGCCCAGTGGGATTCATTAAGCAGAGTTCATCCACAGGTTCTGTTTGGTAATTGTTCTTGTAACAGGCCTGTTCTTTTCATCTCTGTATTTTCCCTTCTGGTGAAACCATGAAACCTAGTTTTCTCTGTGTATGTCCTGACCCCCAGCTTTAAGAAGAGATTCTTTGACCTGGCTTTGTACCAATTCCAGTTTGTCCCGTAGGAAGTTAATGTATAAAGTTTTTTGTCTTCTCAGAATATCTACAGCTCTGTATTAATGAAAAAAAAAAAAAGACAGGTCACCTGGAGCCTGATCTTCCATATTCTACATAATTATTTTAACAATGTTTTTTTAAGTACAGAGACAACAGTATTACTTTCCGATCTTTTCTTTTGAGAAGGAAGAACAAAATTAATTTAATTGTGATATTAAAATTAAAAAAAAATCTTTTTCTTTGAATTGCAGCAAAGGTGAATACATCTATCTGGCCCAGAAGTGTGGTCTTTAGAACACTTAAAAGGGGAGCTTAGTCATAGTATACTCACAAATATTTTCATTGAACCATCTTTTTTCTCTTTCCCCAGAGAAATTCCCTCTCAGTTTTGTGGCCTCTCTAACCTCAAGTCCCTTCCATGAATCAAGTTCTGCTAAATTTACAGAGAAACTCAAACAGCTAATTTTCTTTGTCAATCTATATGCAGAACTGATCCTTTGGATCAGTTTCTAGCTCAATGTGGGAGGGAGACGGTCTTGCATTCTTCATCATGCTACCATCAGCCAGTGTCAGGCCCAATTTAGAGATGAAATGAATCAGTTTGAGATTCAGTACATCATGTGAATCTGTAGGCTTTGCTTCATGGAAGAAGCAGGACTAGTTGCTTAATTTTTCTTCCATTCATCATTTTGATTTCCAATTCCTTTGCCATTTATCATATATTCCCCAAAAATCTGACCATTCTTCCACAGCTGCCATTTGGTTCAGTAAAGTTCTTCACAATCTTCTTTTTCAGCTCCCAAATCATTTGACCTTCTTTGGTGTCTGTAGATAGCTGTCAGTAATGTGTTTTTCTGCTTGTTGAACTTAGCACATTTAAAGAGGAAGATATTTAAAGAAAAGATAACTTAATTAACTTCCCTTTTATGTATTAATTGTTGAACTGGTTAGACTCTGTTGGAGAATGTTTTTCAATTTGTGTTTTAGAACTTGAAGCATATCCCAGATGCACTGCTGGGGAGCTGGACTAAGGGGTGGAGAGGGAGCTTTGTCACTGGTTTTAGGCATTGTACTGTAGAACTGGATCCTTCTGAGTAAAATGTGCTATTGCTAGGCTTTAATAATTTATTATTACTACTCTGAAGTGTTGTATGAGAATTGCTCAAGTATTTTAGTTTGTTAAAAGAACCTTTTTAACAGAATTTTATTGTATGCAGCCAAATCGTGACTGGGAGGCAGTTGTTTATGGAAAAACAGAAGACCAGCTTATCATGACTGAACAAGCAAGAAGGTATCTGAGCACATACACAGCCACCAACAGCAATTCCAGGTCTCTGATACTGTGATGGTCACTGCAGCTGACAGCCAGCTCTTTCCTTTGAAACTGAAACAATGTTGAAGGCGATTCCCCTGCATACTTGGGAATTAAGTCCTTGAGAGAGTCTGCCAAGGGAAACCTTAAAGCTACCTTAAAGCTTCCTTTCTTCTTTTGACTGACAAAGAACTGACATGAAGCTCTTGCATTCTTTACGAAGGGATACTGCAAACAGTTCTGCAATGAATTTTTTAGATATTAAAAGAGTAACGCCTTAAAATATAAAGAAGGGCAAAATACATTGCAGTACTGACAAAATACAGTTTTTAGGTCTATTTTTCATATTTATTCTTTTGACTTGCATCGCTTTTTTATCTGTTAGAGCATTTTCAATATAGAGTAGGTTTATAGGTTGTTACTGGTTTCCAAATGAGCAACATACATGACTGAACGTGCTTTTGCTTATGTAGCATTTTTCTAGTATATAAAGAAACACAATGGAAAGGAGTACAAAGGAAGGATAGAAAGTTGCACTACTAATTTTTTTGGTATGCTGCAAAACAATGAAATTAACTACAGTGTTAAATATATTTATTTGCAAATGGTACTAGAAGTAGGCAGAGGGGGGTGAATTAAGTTTAGTGTAAAGCATCAGTATTTTCTTCATAAATCTCAAAATGAGATGATTGTTGAATGTATTGTACAGTATGTAGGAACAAGGAAAATTTTGTAAATTGGAAAGGAGTCTGTTTTTATAATTTATTTCCATTTCAAAGCTTAAATGTAGATATTTATATGTATGCAGGTTGTCTAGAGGCCAATGTTGTTTCCTGTTAAAACAGCTAAAATGAAAAAAAGGACAAGTTTAAAAAATATATGAAATAGCAGAAGAATTACAGTGGTGAAGTGTAAAAATCTATACTGTATGTTACATCTACATAAAGATTGCACTATAGCCCTAAAATCATGTTGGTCTGCAACATAATTACAAGGTATTCCTGTATTATACAGCAACTGTTCCTGTACCTTGTTTAAATATATTTAGAAAGAAATGGTGGGGTCTTCTATGTGACCGAGGAGTACTTTGTCCTGCATAGGAACTAAAAACTAATGCATTCTCAATATGTATATTTTATTCTTTTTTTTTGTTTGTTTTTTAAAGAAACTTGGCACCTTGGATCTCAAAACAATTTTATCTGCACTTAACTTTGACCATTATATACTGACTAAATGTTTGAAGAGCAAAGAAAACATTCTTTTATTTATGAAAAATCTTTGTCCTTATTTAAAGGTATACAGGTCACAACACTTGCTTTAGTTGCCTATTTTAGGTATTTGCACTTATTTTATGTCCTTATTTTTGGTTTTGAAGGAATGTTTTGGTTTGCTTTTGTTGTAGAGATTTTTATGTAGTTAATTTCGAGCAAGTTCTAATGGAGTGCTCTCAAGAGATACTGACAGGTAAATAGAATTGTACACTGTAGTTTTAGTTATTTATGATTCAAACACTCTTCCTCTCCACTCCCGGGTGTGCTGCTACAGACGGTGGCAGAATCGGCTTGCTGCTATGAGAGATGGAAAGAGCGAGCATCATATGCACTGTATGTAAAATTACATGATGTCAGGTTCTCTAGTTAACTTTATGAGATCAACCAGTACTATGCAGGGTGTGGAAAGTGTTCCTAACACTTTAATATCAAAGATGGTAGAGAAGAATTAATTAATGGAGAATTTTAACGTGTGATGAGTGGCACAAGGAAGGTAATGGGTTCTTAAATTTTTTTAAAGCATCTCAAAGCTTATACAATCCTTGTTTTTATGAGCTTTTTGATATTGGCTCTAATAGTAGTAGGCACAAACATTTTTAGCAGTTTTTAATTCACATCAAAATTTTAAGGGGGGCGGGAATCCTATTATACACAAGGGATCAGAAAATGCCCATCATGCCAGGATTATTCCTCACCTAGCAAAATTTAGAGAGTCAATTGGAATTCTTGGCATACTAGATTTAGGTGTGCATTACCAGAATGGATTTAACAGCAACATTTAATGCTGGAGACAGCATTTAATTCACAAAAAATGAAATCAGACATTAAGACAGAATGACTATCTAGAATCTGGATGGTATACTGAAGTAGAAATGGTATCATCAAAGCTACCTATACCAATTTTAAGCATAGATTTATGGTAAGTAGTAATAATTTGTGTTGGTATTGGTTGGATCGTTTAGTTAACTCCTACTTTGTTGCTTTAGCAGGAAGGTTTTAATCTTTCATATGTCAGGCATCTTATTACTTTTTGAATGTTGTGTGCATTTGCATTTCTTTCAGTTTATAGGTAAATTGTACATGCAGCAGCCAAACTTGCATGAAACCTAAATACATATTACACCATATTTTTGTTCTAAGGTTTGACATAACGTACAACAAATGCCTTGTTTATCTTAGTTTTTGTTGTACTACAAACTTTTATGTAAGAGAATCTCACAATACAGACCGTGTTAATGTCAGAAATAAAGCATCTATGTACCAGGTTACTGGAAGTGTCTTTTGTTTGAGAACTGTAACACTCAGTGCTTGTTTAAGCAATGTGTATGAATGTGTGCCTGTGCATCTGCAAGAGGCCTGTGTTTTCTGCACTTGGCAGAGACAGCAGGCATGGGAATCAGAGGGTTACACAGCAGTAGCTGCTTCAATCCAACCTGCATGTGAGCCTGCGTGTATCTGATTATCAGTTTATCTCTTCCTCTGAAAGCTGTAACGTAAGTTTTATCTATAGAAGACAATTTGAGGAATGAATGCTGATAGTGTAAAACTTCTGTTACGTTCCTTTCATTTGTAGGATAGAAGTATTTTAATGTGTGCCTGAGTCTTGGGAGGTAAATGCAGGTGTAAGACATGCAGCATGATTTCTTTTCCTCCCCTAAAGTAGTTCTCATGAACATGTATTAATCTGAGTTAGTGTTAGACTTAAACTCTTATTTTGATAGAAACATGGGCATTCAATACAAAATTTCCATTTCCTTTCCCAGTTTTGTGACAAAATAAATTACAATTAAGATAATCTTTGAAGGAAAAGGATGAGGGGGACTGACACGAGGCAATTCTTCAGAAACAGATCCTGATAATTTTATGATTTAGCTTTAAGCTGCATGAGCAAACTCTGACTGTGACAGGGGCTTTGCTGGGGATTTGGCTGTCGTAGCCAGAGTACTGTGCTATTAACTTCCAGCCCTGCTGGTGTTTGTTTGCAAGTGAGAAGTTTTCCATCCCTTAGGACAAGCGAGGTGGACTGACTAGAGCTTTTGTTTGTCTCGTGGCTGGCTGCTGATATCTGAAATGGGGACAAAATGTAGGTATAGGAAACCAAAGTCTAATGATGCAGCAATTTTCATTTTTCTGTGTCGACTTTCCTAAGTGAAACAAAGTAGAGCAGATGGAGAAGCCAGGTTTCATGGGAACTGCAATCCCAAGTTTTATTATGTGAAAATTCTGGAAGCTTTTCTTATGGGTTTGACTTCTTCTTGGAAGAAATTAATCTAATTTGAAGAAATGGTTTTTAGGGGTTGATTGGTGAGAATAATCCCAGTTCCTACTGCTGTTAATCAGATTTTTCATGAGAATAAATCTACTAGATTTGCAGCAAACTAAAGCTGATCCAATGCTGTGAGTAAATAAAGCTTTGTGAAATAAGGGTTTTAACACTGAATATTGATGGACCAGGTTTGCACCATACCTTGCACCAAGACACACCATGCCAACAACAAAAATCTTGAAGCCAAAATTGATTCTCACATTTGATTTTTGTGACAAATACTCTGATAAAGGTTCAGTGCCTAGGCAGAAATTTCATACACTGATGTCTTCTAATGCTAGGCCTCATTTAATTTTTTTTTCATAAGTTTCCTTGACGTTGGATAAGCTGAAGCTTTACAGGCTTAAATGCTTACTTTCATGAGGAAGCTGTGGATTAGTGTTTCTGAGCCAGCAAAGCCAAAAGATTGGTCCCTCTTGAAGCTGCAGCAAACTGGTCTGTGTGGCTTCCCCTGGAGACAGCCAGCTTATCCCTCAAGTGGGTTGGATTCTTGCCCTGCAGCTGAAGGGAACAATGGGATCCTTGTAGTTCTGCTAGCATGATGTACTGGAGGAACAGGTAAGCTTTGGGCATTTATACACAATCTCACATTTCTGTATGAAGCAAAACTCCAAATGCTCATACTCACTATATCACCTTAATGAGGAAACCTCAGTAGTGCAGCTTCTGTTTGCATCTGGAGTAGGAGATGTGCAATATGGCATTCTTCAGTTTCAGCTTGTGTTGGTGGTGTGGTTTTCTTTTTTAATTTCATTTTCTCGTGTGTGTGTGTTTGTGAGGTACAGAACTGAAAGGAGCCCTCTGACAGTGCCCACTGTTGGGCTGTATCACCCAATGCAGCAGTTAATGCAGTTGCTATTGCAATGAGAGTTCTGTCTACCTGCTGCTACATTTTACAGAAATGTTGGGTTCTAACTTGGGATTGTTTTCCTGACCTCTGATTTCCTGTGTCATCACAGCCTCTGATTACAGAGAGTGGATGTTAGTGGCCTTAGTGCAAGCTGGATGGGAATGGGCTGTGTTGGCTGGCAGTGATGGACAGGTGTGACACAGTGTCCTGTGTCACAGTCCGAGGGGAAGGGTGTTTTTCTCTTTTGGGGGAGGGAGAATTCTGCTTACTCAGCATTTGCTTCCCTGCCACCACTGGCCAGTTACTTGGCCATAGTTACCTCTTGTGAAGTGATGTTTGGTTGTTGCACAACCATCAGAGCTTCAGAGCACCCCTGGTGTTGTGGGCTCTGCTTCAAAATGATCTGTCCTATAGATTGAGGAATATTTCCTCAGCTTTCCGAGGGTGACAGGTTCTTACACCACAAGGCATAAAATAAAAAAACAACTAAAAATTATCAATACGAGATGCCAGTACAACAGGGAAAGAAAGAAAAAAGTGCTTATTGAAAAGTGCTCATCAGCAGTGGTACTCTGTGTCTCAGAAGGCTTTGTAGGAACTGAACAGCACGGGCTATGCAGACACGTTGGGTGGAAAGAGTTTGGAAAAGGAATGAGCTTTGTCCATCGGAGCAGCTGAGTCTGTGCTTCCATGTAGGGATGAGCTGGCTTGCTCTCATCCCGAAGCTGAGCTCCGTGCGGGCGGCAGCGCCCTTGTTCTGCTTCTCCCGCTGGCAAACCAGAGTTGGTGGCACTCGGTGTCCGAGCGGAGCCGGGGCTGCGATGGGGAAGCAGAGCCGGGCTGAGCGGGGCCAGGAGCCCGATAAATCAGCCGCCGGCGATTTACAAATGAATGCCACGTTCTCCTCAGCCATACGGAAACGGGATCGGCGCTGTCTGGAGGGCCAGTGTCACCAGAAGTAGGCCAGTTTGTGCGTCGTCCTGCGCTGGCAAACGGCCAGGCTTTGTGTGCTCCAGACACCAGATGGGAAGCAATTATGAGTGTGACAAGCGGGTCATCTGGCAGACACTCTGTGGACCTGCTGCTGCATAATTTTTGGCGGGAAGAGGAGAGTTTTTTTCTTTCCCCTGCCCCTCCTTTTTTCTTTTTTTTTTTCCCCTCTCTCTCCCTCTTTTTATTTTTTTTTGCTTTTTTTTTTTTTTTAGTTTTCTTATTGATAATACAGCATCTCCTTTAGCAAACTTTCAGCGGCTGGGTATGAAGCATCCTGTGTTTGCTGGGCTGATGCTCCTTTTGTGCCCTGTGGTGAGCCCTCTGGAGTGCAGGCATTTTCCCCTGGGCCAGCAGTGATGGCTGTGCTTGTGTTTGTGCACTGTGCAGTTTGTAAATAGTGGCCGGCAGTGCTGGCACGGGTGTTTCAGCCACGAGCTGGGGCAGAAGACTTCAATGCAGAACAGGAAAATGTGGGGGCCTGGAAGCTTCTGCTGCATGGAGTTGGCTGTCCTACAGCGAGAGAGAAATTTCCAATCTCCCTGAAGGGCCAGGTGGGGGGGGATGGACCTTTTGGCAGCTGGGGCCAACATGGGACCCCATGGGTTTGTCCTTTGACCACAGTCAGTGGCCTGTGAAAGGGGAGTGCTGCGAGCACGGACAAATCAGCTTAGCTGGCTCCAGCTGAGTGTGACAATGCAGCCCCTCGGCTAAGAGCCTGTTGCTAATTGCATTGGGCAAATGTGCAAAACATATTACATCTCCCATTGCCTTTGTCTGCCTGGCTGGGGGAAAATGGCAAACATGGCCTGGGTCACCCGAGGTCGCCCTTTTCAGGGCGCAGTGGAGGTGGCAAAGGTCCGAGCAGGCACAGGGGCTCTGTTGGTCCTGGCCTGGAGAGGAGAGCCAGGGCTGGCTGGAAGCTGATGCCTCTCTCCCTGCAGAGCTCCTGAGGTGCTTGGTGACAACGTGTGGCATCTGAGTCCCTCCCTCAGCCGTGGCTTAGGAGCAAACATGGGTGTAAACAACCCATTTTTCCTCACCTGAAGTTCTCCCGTGCATATAGTGAAGGCCCTCAACCATGTGTCTCTAAATATCTGCAGAACTTGAATCCTCTGGAAATCACGTTCATTAGAGCTTTTAGGTCCAGCTTGGTTCAGGTCATGACAGGCACTGTCAGCTGTTCTATGGATGGTCCTGTGCAGGGCTGAAAGCTGGGCTCAATGATCCTTGTAGGGCCCTTCCAACTCAGCATATTCTGTGGTTCTGTGATGTTTCCTGCTGCTAAACATTGACCCAGGAGTCACCAGGGTCTGTGTTTATAACCCACCCTGACCCTGTGTGGGTCAGCACTGTGGTCCTTGCCCTTGGGGAAGGCAGGAGTAAGCATGCATGTTTCTCTCCTTCCCAGCTTTAAATGAGCAGGTAACAGAAAGGTAAGAAGAGGAATATTGCCCTGAAGAGGTTGCAAGAGCAATTTCAAGGAAGAAGCACCTGCAGCCTCTAATCCTGCTCATTTTCCCATGGTTTGGTGCCAGGCTCTGTGACAAGGGAGGAGTGAGCACCCCAGTTCCAGCCCAGCTCCCTGCCCATAGCAGCTCTGCAGGAGGACAGGCACTGATCTGGCTGTCAGCAGCAGTCCTTGTCTGCCTCATCCTTCTATGCCCTGTAAACTCTATTGCTAACACTGCTCGCTTTCATGACAAGGACATGTTCTGCAAAGGTGCTTGGAGCAAGCTCTGCTTAAACATCAAAACTGCAAATAATAAAAAATGTTGAAAAAATTCGCTTTGATTGTGCAAGGTCTGACTGTGGCAGGATGGTAGAAAAAGATAATGTTGATTTAGTTAAAATCTGTAGAGTTAAGTGAGCAGGACCAGTGGCATTGAGTGCTGATATTAGATATCACTTGGAAATGAACCCACAAGCACACACCCCTAAAGGTCAGGTGCTGGCTGGACCAAAGCACTTGTCATTGTACCCTGTTAACTTTTTTTTCTAATTAGGCTTTGGTTTTAGTTTTTAAATTTAATTCTTAAAATTTTATTTCATTTTTAATTTAAAGTCTGAGAGATCACTTGAGAGATGTTTTTATGTCTAATGACTGGAGACAGAATATTTTCAGGCAGAGTTTGTTGCAATTTTTTGTCTCCCAAAGTGTGTGATGTCAGCATAGAAGTGCCTACATTGTTACATAGTGCTTACAGACCTCAGTTTTCCTTCTGTGCATAACCCCAGAACAAAAAGTCTTTCTGGCTCTTTGCTGAACATGAATGAAGCTGTTGGCTATCGATTTACCTAAGCAATATGACAGCTGCAAAGCAGGCAGAACGTAGATCTTGGAGGGAAGAAAGAACTTCAGACACCTCAATAGCTTTACTCTACAGCAGTGACCTTCATTTGCTGGACTTGTTCCCTGCTCTGGATGCTTGGCTGTGACCTCATATCCACCAGCAGTCAGGTGGTGATGCTAAAATCTCTTTTTGGGTTTGAGTGAGAAAGGAGGGGTTTGGTTCTGGAAGCCTGGGGAAGGTTTGAAATGACCTGGGGAGGTGAGGGATGCAGGCACTGCCCTGACTCTGTGCTGCTCAGTCTGTGCTCAGGGGCACACAGCTGTCTGACAGACCTGGCCTGGAGCCTGGGCAGGGGAAAGCTCAAAAATATTTAGTTTTTACTTTTAAAAGTGGTTTGAATCCAAACCTGGATGCCTCACAGCACTGGAAGGTGTTGAAGCATTCGTGGGGGGTGGGGTGGGGGAATATTTTTCTTATCACATTACACCGTGTGAGAAGTTTTCCACGAGGAATTTTCATAACCAGAGCATACTCCAGAACCAGTTTGTGCTGCCTGAACAGGCAGAGCCTCAGAGGTGGCTGTTCAGAAAGGTGCAGACACAAGGGCTGGTTTTAGTGTGCTGTCCCTGCCCTGCACATGAGGCACACAAACAGCCCTGGGGTCCTGAGGTGTCACAGAGCACAACCAGTCTGGGGAGGGGGTGACAGGGCTCTCTTACTCAGCTGAGTGCAGCCCAAGGTGCCCAGCTATCCTGGATGTGTATGGAACAGCAAGAGAATAACTTTGCACAACACTCTTTCCAACAGATGATGGAAATCTTTTCTTCCCCAGTGTGTGACGTGTGTCAGGTCTCCTGTCTGTGTGGGTATCAAGCTGCAGGAATTTGGATAATAGCTGTGTGCATTTGCCCTGGTTAGATGGACCTTGTGCTATTTTCTCATGGGAAACGAAAGGAAACAAAGCAGTTGCTTTTGCAGTGGGTGGTGGTGGCTTGTGGTAGGGCTGCTGGCTGGAAGAAGGTGAAGCTGGGTGTCCCCTGGCTTGGTGGCCCAGCAGGACACTGCCACACTGTCATTTGGAAGGGGGTGCTGAGACAAAGGGAAAGTGTCTGTCAGTGGGTTTTGTACAGCAGCAAGTGTGAGCAAGATCTCCTTGATGAAGTGAAGGGTTTCTCTGTAAGCAGCTGTTGTGTCCTGTGACACAGAGGGCTCTGAAATAATCTCCTTAAACTAAGAGCCCTCCAGCTGGGAGCACAGCTCGATGTGAGGAGATCATCTGGGAGTTTTCCTTCTGTTGTGGGTTCTGTGGCAGAGCTACCAAAGGGATTTTGGTGCTGACCAAATGATTTCTAGGGACAGAAGTGATTGCTGGAACTGGCTGACCTGACTATTGCATAAAACTGGCTCCATAATCTCATTTATCTCTGACTTCACCCCAAACATCTGTTAAATAGTCTATTATGGTGCATCAAAATAGAGATTAGAGGGAAGAGGCCTTTTTACCATTTATTAGATCCTGGAATAAAGAAGTGTTCAAGTTGCCTTAAGTTCTTCCCAAAAATGTTGCTCCTCATGGAAAGTACCAGGTCCAAAACCATGAGCAACTAAATGCAGACTGTGCAGAAGTTTGCACTGCTGGGTCCCTTTTATGAAGGCAAGTGCTCTCCTTCAGCATGAAGTGAACCCCCTCCTCTGGAGCCTGTGGAGAAGGCTTCCATGGCAGCAGGGCACACTCCCAGAGGTTTGGGCTGCTCAGAGCCTCCTTCAGCATTTTGGTGACTGCATCATGTGCTGGCTTTGGGTTTCAGGTGAGCTACTGGAAACTGAGCAGTCCATGGGCCAGCAGGAGCTGTGTGTTAACTTTATGCCTGTTCTGAGTTTTGAAACTTACTTTTCCCCATCTTATATTAATAGTCATTATTAAAGCTTTCAGCTCAGTAGCTGTGATGAAATTCAGTGACTTTATAAATATATGTAGGTTTATCCCAGCAGAGCAGTTTTTGCACCCTATTTTTAGGCACTCAGATTAGCTGGAGTAGATTTTTATTTTGTTGATGTCTGCTTTTACCAAGCCTTTAAATGTCTTGCAGAACTGCAATTTGCAAGCTTGTTAATACCAACACTCTCCTGAGAGAAATGCAGGCACTTGTGAGTCAGAAGATGATGGAGCCAGGCAGGTTAGCTGCTGACCCAGGGAAAGATGTGAAGGTGGTGTCTGTGTCTGAGTAAAGCCGCATTTACCTCTGCACACCTGGGTGGTTGCCTGCCTCTCTTCTCCACTAGAGGATACCCAGAAAGGAAAGACAGGGATTTCCCACCCACTGGGAAGAGCATCCACCCCTCTCCCGCATCTCTACGGGGTTTCTGAGGGGTGGCAGAACCCTAAAACCTGGTTATGGACCTGGACAGCCCACTGGGGTGAGCTGAAGGCTGAGGAAATCTGTGAAGCTGACCTGGTGTCAGAGCTGTGCTCTGTGCCAGGACAATGCTGGTGTGTGATGTGTGCACTGGTAACTTGTACAACCCTCCAGATGGCTGCTGGGGGGCTGCTGTGCAGTGGCAGAGCTGCTCACGGCTAAAAATAAAGCCTTGTGTGAATAAGCCATTTCTCTTGCACAAAGGTTTTTATCAGCTGGAACCTGCAGTCTTCCTCTTTACCCTGCTGTCTGTACAGAGATGCTGGTGCCAGCTTTGGTGACTGGACTGGGTGAGGAAGGGTTTAACAGACCCTTTGTTGCTGGGGCTGAGCTGCTGACCCCACAATGCTTGGATTCTGAGAGTTTCCACCTCTGCTGGTTAAGCTTTCATTGCACACATCTCCAGCCCTGCAGCAGGCAGGTATTTTGAACCCTGGGAGCTGCAGCTGAGGCCATGGGCTCAGAGAGGCCCTTGATGTGTCCAGCTGCTGTGGCTGGTGGGCAAATGGGGCCAGACCCTGCCCCACGTGTTTGCTACAACAGATGTGTGAGCATGGCATTGACCTGTCCTCCCTGGCACGTCCTCACTGTCTCATTTCTCCAGGTGGTGAAGATCAGGGAAGGAAGGGCAATACCTGAGGCACTGCACAGCCACTGAGCATCCCTGCTTTCCACATGGAGCCCCTGGTGAGAGCCTTGTGCCTGGCTCCAAAATGGGCAGAGTGCATTGCTGTCAGCTGAGGTGGGTGCAGCAGTCACAAAATAAAGCTCCTCTTGCAACCCCCTCAGGATGGATATTTTAAGGACAACAACCTTCCTTCACAGCCTTGCCTGCCTCACATCAGCTTTGCATGGACCTCTGTCTATGCTGCATGTGGCTGGAGCACTGAGGCACAGAAATCCAACCTGTCAGCTGCTGGGAATTACCCTGCCAAAGGGTTCGTCCATGGAGGAAAATTATTTGAGACTTATTTCTTATTCCTTTTTTTTCCCCCTAGAATATTCGTGTCTCTTCAGCTAATGGGATGATCCACTTCCAGTGTGTTGTTGTCAGCTAAATAACTTGGTATTTCTATTTGCAAATAATTTTTAAAAGTGATTAGCTGGGCTTGGATTTTAATATTGCAAGTGAGACTAAGTGAATAGACATTGTAAGAGTCTGAATGTTGATGAACACCATTAATAAGGGTTCATTATAGATAGGTAATGTGAAACCCAATCTGGACTGTAGTGTCCTGGTCTGGGGCCCTGCAACATAGGAAAGATTTGGATGTGCTGGAAAAGTCCAGAGGAGGAACATGAAGATGCTCAGAGGGTTGGAGTACCTCTCCAGTGGAGAGAGGCTGAGAGAGTTGCTCAGCCTGGAGAATCAAAAGCTCCTGGGAGAGCTTGGAGCAGCCTTCCAGTACCTCAAGGGAGCTACAAGAGAGCTGGAGAGTGACTTTTGACAAGGGCGTGTAGGGATAGGACAATGGGGAATGACTTTAAACTGAAATAGGGTACATTTAGATTACATATTAGGAAGAAATTCTTCTCTGTGGGTGTAGTGAGGCACTGAACAGGTTGTCGAAGAGATTGTGGATGCCCCATCCCTTCAAGAGCTCAAAGTCAGGCTGGTGTTGGGCAACTTGAGAGTGGAAGGTGTCCCTGGCCATGACAGTCACTTGGAACTAAGTTATCTTTAAGGTCACTGCCAAAGTGGGCTGTACTTTCTGAAGTTTTTGCTGTGTGTGCAGTGGTCCTTGTTACCCAGGCAACACCTTTGATGAGAAGACTGTTGTTTCCTGAGCCCCCCTTTGCTTGTCTGGCACATCACAGGCAGAGTGTCTGGTTTGGCAGCTCCAGCTCCCGACAGCCCTGTGCCCAGGGCTCACTTCACCCAAAAGTGCCTCGTCAGACACAGGGGTGAGGTACTCTGCGTGCTGCAGGGGCCTTTGCATGTCTCTTCTGCTTTATGGTCCAGTGAAGCCCATCCTCCCCAAAAATGGAGCATCAGACAAATAGGCTGTGTGCTACCTCTTGCTGTTTCACTGCTATGCAAAACGTGACGGCTCAGTAGGGAAATATCAGTCTAAAATAAAGCAAAGTCAAATGTTGGGCAGGTGAATCTGCAGGACAGGAGCTCTGATGTGGTGAAACACCTGGCTGGGACTCAGGGCTGCCAGCAAGTGTCTGCACTCATCTGCCACCTTTGGGCCAGCTCTGAGCCCTGTACTCCACAGCTCTTATTAATTAAAGGCTGTTAAATGTGATGTCTCTTTTAGTAGGGACTCCAGCCTGATGGCTAACAGGCAGCACATCATTCACACTGCTTCCATTTCATCCTGAACATCCCCTGGGATTTTCTGGGCCTTTATCTAACTGAATTGAATATTCAACTCCTTTTTTTCCTTCTAAACAGTTCAGTGTTTATATTTGATAAGAGTTCTGCCACTTAAAAAAAGTTTTGAATAGCATGTAGCTCAGGGTTAGGGGTGAGAGAGTCAAAGAGCCTACATCTCCAGGAACACTGGGGCTGGAAAAGGCAGGACATGAGCAGGGCCTCAACATTGTTATTCCTACATCTTGCTAATCTGCACCACCTGGTTTATTCTGAGGATTTCACACTGGATTCCTCCCCGTACCAGTCAGTTTTGGCAGGAGGGCCCACTCTTGAGACAGGAGATTTGGCAAGGTTGGCAAGAGGGAATCTCTAAAACTGATGGGTGGTCTCCTCTGAACAAGTTAGAAGAGGTGGTATTACTATGGTATTACAATGGCTGGACAAAATGTCTGAGAAAACAAGGGCAGAGAAGTGCAATGTGAACCTGAGAGCACCCCCTTTACTCGACCTGGGTGGGGAACAAATGTGCTGAACACACCAAAACAGGGAAACTGAAAGCTTTGCTCCCTTCAGATGTGTGGAGGAGCAGCAGCTGGATTTATGATGGACAGCTCACTGACACTGGACACAGACACCTCTATTGATGGTAGCTCCTGGACCCAAAAACTGATTACTAACATTTTTAGTGGACCCGGGGGCTCAGATATCAGCCCTGACTGAACAAGATGCCAAAAACCCACCCCCAAGTTAGACTATTGCAGATGGCCCCAAATATTCCCCCTTCAAAACTAACAAATGTCAAACCTTCTCCACTGCCCTTGGGGGCCTGGGAGGGAATTCATTGCTCACATCAAAGATTTAGGGTTTAGCTGCTCACTTGTGAATCATCTGTGGAATTAATGCTGAGATTTTGAAAACTTCACACAGATAATTGTGTCTATTTGACACCTCTATTGTCCTTAGAGTTTTTCAGCGGGGCTCTCATCTGAGAAATCTGGCTTGTTTCAATTTTATATGTGCGGGTTCTGATATTACAACTTTTCTGTCTGGGTAATTTGCAGAAGTAAAATTATTCTGCTGATGTCAATGCTTGAGTTTAAATATTTTCTGTATAAAGTGTGTGGTACTCCCTCAAAAAATGATGTGTCTGTGATTGATTCCTCTGGCAACCCTGTTTACTACAGGACCTGCAAAGTGAGACCAAAAGGGGAAGAAAGGTGGGCAAGGCATATCCGAGGTGGTTTTTTTCATGCATCAGTGGGAAGTATTTTATATATTAGCTTAGCCTAAATTCACTACAGTTTATTTAAATAAAGCGGTATGCAAAGTAATAATGCATATTTTAGTGAGTAGCTCTGTCACAAAAATGGTTTTGAAATGGTGAGGAGAAATTAGAAACCTTTTTTGGGGGGGGGGGCAAATGAATTATAAAGGACCAAGTGGGATGGACTGTCATCGTGCAGTCTCCTTCTGTCAGACCAGTGCCCCAGTCAGTCTCTGGTTCTGGGGAGCACCAAATTATAAATTGACATGAAACATGTCTGAAAAATGCATCTTATGACAACAGGCTTGTGCCTGGTAGTCCAGAGGTGATGCTTTTGGCTGCACAGTCAACAACTTCTGTCTTTGGTGGAAAAATGGTACAGTTCACTTATTTTTGCAATCACTATTTCACATTCTTCTGAAGGTGTGCTGGAGTCAACCCAGCACAGTTTTCTGAACAGCTTCATGTGGAAAATGTATTGCATGTCCACATCCTCTTCCATACTCATGCTGGTATTTTTAACACACAGCTAAACATCAGGTATTCACAGATGAGTTCCCAGCAGAGGCCAGGTCTTGGAAAAAATCTGTGCCAGCTCCTGTGGTGTGGACACTCACGGAGAGGACACTCCCTGGCTGCTCATACCAAACACAGATGGTGTCTGTCATGGAAAGGCAGAAATGTGACAACTTTTCACCATACTTTTGTGAGCATGGGCAGTGCAGCAGGCATGGATCAAGTCATCCTCTCATGGAGAGCTCTCAAGTCTGGCTTGGTGGACCATGCCAACACCACATGCTTTTTTCCTTGTATCCTGAAGCCTTTCCAGTTGCAGTCCTGAGTCACCTTCCCTAGGCCGAGCTCCTGAATCCTGCTCATAGTGCCAGGCTTTTCTCTGCACATTTTGATAACAAAATGGTTCTACCACCTGTACAATACTGGACCTGCTCACAAACACACTTTAGGGCTGAGGAGAACAGAGCTCGTGTTCTTTGCTATCAGGTGTGTTCACTTTTTTTCAGTACCATACACCCTTCTTTACTTTCCACTAAATGCTTCCCAAAAACTCTTAAGTTACTGAGACCTTTATGTTACCACATGCTACTTGTTTATTTTGAAGTTTGTTTTTTTTTTTAAGAATAAAACATACTTTTTAATCAATAAAATAAATATCTACTACAATACAAAAAAATCTCCACAGCAGTTCCTGGAATACAAAGGAATTAAATAGGCTTCTTGTAAATAGCTCCTTCTCTTGTAGATCCAAGTTATAAATTAAATAAATAAGAAAAACATAAATACACATGTCAAGATACAGCAGTTATTAAGAAGAAATATTAATCATCTGCACCTTCATCCTCATATTGCTTAAAGCTATTAACTAACAAATTAAATACTACTACTACAATGCAACTTTCTCAACAAACAAAACTCTTGCTTCCCTGGACTGTGTTTGGGTGCTTATGGGCCATGTTAACAACAAGGGTAAGTACCACAAATGCTCACTCTCTTAATTACACTTAATTCAGCAAAGGGCTTTCTCCAGCTTCTGTGCATCATCCTTATTTTTATTTTGTTTGGGTAATGAGACCAAAAAAGAGAACCAGTGATTGCTGTTCTCCCTACTCTTTGAGTGTATGTATTGCTGTGCAAGCGAGCAGTCCCACTGATGGCCTATATGTGTCAAAATTCATGTATGAGTTTCTGGCAAGATTTCTAAGGGCTGAGGAGGGGGCTGAAGTGTGATATTTGTAAAAGGTGTTTCAGGAAACTCTGGACCATGGCTCCAGCTCAGACTATTGTCCATCCTACTAAAATTTCCACCATGTCCTTGCCTAAATAGGTTTTTCCTGCTGCCCCCCCTTGCAGCCATCAAGACTCTGTGATGCTACTGGGCTGCTCCATTTGTTTTCCCATCCCATGAACTGTGGCTGCTCAGGCTGACAAGCTGCAAACCTCTCCTGTGTGCTGCTCCACCCAAAGCCAGAAGTCCTGGTTGCCTTTCCCTCCCATCCAGGTGGTCCCTTGGTGCTCCTGAGCTGGTGACCCCTGGCCAGGGCCAGCTGTGATGGCACTACCATGGCACTGTCTGTGAGGGCATCTCAGTGCATTTCACTGCACTGGCTGCAGGTGAGCAAGTCTCAGGTGGGAGCTCCTTCCCTCTGCTGCTGTCACAGAGTAAGACCTTTATTTTTAATTTACGCTTTGGTGCACTGGCAGTTAGATTAGAGGTCATCATTGCTATGAACAACAGGAGATATGCATCCTTCAAATTTAAATATAAAGTTCTGTATTTAGGGAAACCAACGTTTCTTATAATAACTAGGGGAGGACTCACAAAAGGCAAGTCCTGCTCATGACTAATATAATATCATCCATAATAGTGGTGAAAACCTTTTTGTAAAGCCGTTTCATCCCTTTTTGAGAGAAAAACCAAAGGGGACCTGACCAGCAATTTCTAAATCGAAAAAAAGAGAAAAGGAGAAAAATTTTAAATTTTGAAGCAAATTCCATTAAATCCATCTTTTCATAAGCACAGGTCTCTTACATGCAAATATCTTATACTTAGCCACCTAGTTGCACCATTTACGTACTTTCCTTCCTCCTACTATTTTGTGCACTTAATGTAACATCCTCTACCATGTGTGTAGAAGGTAAATTACTGACTACCATTTCACTTATAAGCAGGTTCTACAGCAGAAAGTATCCCTTGAGGTTATCCTGTTGCTCATAGTTTGATCTGGCAGGACACCAACACAAATCACTTGTCACATAACAAAGTTTGCAAACTTGCTCAGTTCTGGCCCATTCTTTTAGATTTTTTGCACCTTTTACTCCTGCCTTGAAACAACAAAACTAAAGGAAAAAAGATGTTTAGCATGTGTCGTTCAGCCAAGCATATCACAAGATGAGGTTTTTATCTCAGGATATGAGCGGGGAAAGACAACAAGCAGTGGTGCACAACAAGAAGATCCCTGGGATTTAATGGCACTCTGTAATCAATCTGTTGCCTTGCAGGAATACACAAATCTCTTTGTAGGCTTTTCTTGTTGCAAGCCCGAGCTCATTCAGACAGGACACAGAAAAAGGTGAATGGGTCAGCAGTAGTCTCAGCATCATTGAGTCAAGATGTAAATCTAGAGGGATAATTGGGATTTTAGTGCAATGCAACAAGGAAAGGCCATTGAGTTGCATCATATTCACCATTTTTACCTCTGTTAGCCTTTGTCCCACTGTTCTGAGGCAATGGCATTAAGTAATAAAAAGGATATGATTTTCCTGGATGAGCTGGGCTGTGTCTGTTCCCTCACTGATCCTAAAGCACCTTGTCCTGCTAAAGGGCCTTCTGCCTCTCCAAGGGATGCTGAGCCTTATCAGTCCGCCTCAAAGGCACTGTTTGTTGCCCCCAGGTACTCTGACTTCTTCTTGTGCTTCATCCACATCTTCCTCAGGAGGCTGGGTGTCCCATACAGGTTGCCTCCTGTCAGTGGCAGGGAGGCTTCTGCTCCTGGTGGCAGGGCCAGGTCATACTCTGTCGTCTTCCTCCAGTGCTTCCTGTGGCTAACAAATAAAACATGGTGTGTACAGAGTGCTTCTCCCTGGCCCTTCTTCCCTGCTTGTGGCCACTCAGAACAGAGAGCTGCCTGGCTGAAAAGGTGTGCCTGTGCCTGGCCCACCCCTGGCACTGGCAAGTCTGGAATGAGCAGGGGCTCTGTGCTCAGGGGCTGGGATGCTGCAGCTGCCACCACTCAGACTGGTGCCCTTGTTCCCTCACTGTCAGAGGGGACACTCACACAAGGGGTGGGCTCCACTCCAAGTGCACCCTCTCTGGCAATTGCCACCCAACAAGGAGCAGGGGGATTGCCCAAGGAGGGAGCTGGGCCCTTCCACCAAAGCCCTTGGGACCCGGGGCAGTGCCAGAAGTGGTGAGCTCCACTGGCTGAGGAGAACTTACATCTCTGTGTATGAGATGGTAAGTTAAAGTGTGAGTTGCCCAGAAATAGAAAATAATATCAAAAATTGTGAAGTGATCTCATTATTTCAGGCAATAAGCACACATTGATTTTACTGGCAATCCTGAAAGAAAAGTTCATATTATTGTGTATGAGTGCGAGGACGCTGTGACAATGAGCCAGTTACTGTCCCTCAGGTGACATTGGTGGCATCTCAAATCCCACCAGGATCCACGTCTGGGTTAACTGCCTAGTGATGAGTGCATTTTTACTGTGGCCAAACTGTTCCTTAATTAGATATAGACATGCATATTTTTTTTTCAATTAATTAAAATTTCTGTTTACATTTTAGGGCAACTACTATAGACTTCTTAGGGGGAAAATACTTTTATTTTGAATTAAGACGATTTTTTCCCAGCGATAAAGTAGAGCTGTAATTGGCACTGAGACAGCTGTATAAATGGCCATGGCTGATAATAAAATCAGCACATCCTTTACCAATCTCTCCCTGCTTTTGGGAAGCAAGAGCTGCGGCTGGAGGGTGGGAAGGGACTTACTCTTCCGTGGAAGTGCGGTCGCGTGTGGGCGAGCCCGTGACAGCCACAGCTTTCACTGTGATGTGGGCAACTGGAGAGGGAGGAAGCTGTGGGAGGATAAAGCACATCATTAGGAAAGGCCCCTGGTGAGTGGGGACACCGGTTCATCTGAGGAAAGAGGCTGTTTTAAGAAAACCAATAAACGCCGTAAATCTCTTAACAAGAGAAAGCAGGTTAAGGATTTGTCTGCCCAACTCTCACCCACACAATTTCCAGCTGCTCACGTGAGTATTCTCACTGAGCTCAGCACAGGGCTTGTATGAGTGAGAGCTACACCTCCCATCAAAGAAGGCAGGCTTGCAGAACTTTTTATTCCCTAGTTTTCATGTTGAGTTTCCTGAGGCAGTGAGGAGCAGCCTATCTCCTGCAGCTCCCCACCTCTACAGCTGCCTGGGAAGCAAATCAGCCATCACAGCTCACTGAGCATTCAGAGATGTTTCTCTCTTTTGTTGGGTGCTGCTCTGTGGTGTGGGGTGCCCTGGTTCTGCTCCAGCTCTGCCACGGCCCCACGAGTGCCTAATCATCCACTTCCTCCTTGTCTTGTTTGAGCATAAATTGCCTGCCAGAACTGAGTCACGTTTTCCCATAAACAAGTCTCTGAGAACAGCACATCCTCCAAGATGGTAAGTTAAAGTGTGAGTTGCCCAGAAATAGAAAAAAAAAAAGTCAAAAATTGTGAGGTGATCTCATTATTCCAGGTAATAGGCACACATTGATTTTACTGGCAATCCTGAAAGAAAAGTTCATATTTTTGTCACTACCACAACTGGTCTTAAGCTTTCTAGGGCTATTTCTCTTAGGATTGAGACTGGGTAAATTAGGTGTGTTTTTCAAGTATTCCAAGACTTAGAGATGTTTAAATCACTTTTGCAAGCATCCTCTGAAATTTTACTCTGTTAATTCAATTCAGTCTACTCTGTAGATTCAATTAGATTCATACACTGAATAACATTAGTTTTAACCATCCTTAAGTATTTTATTGTCATTTTTCTTGAGTGTAGCCCAGCTATCAGCTAGAAAGCATGCTTAAGCCACCCAAAAGAGCCTCTGAAACCATGAAGTTGGCCAGAAAGTATCCAAAATAATTTTTTCTCTTTGAAAAAGTTAGTTTTTATTAAATGTAGCAACTTTGAAAATTAGGGGGGCATTGTAAGACAAAGAAGGGAGGGAGAACATTTTAGCAAAGACAAGTAATTTTTAACCAAAATATTTTTTCTGTCTATTAGAGAACACATTTTAAGGGTTTGCCTGATAATTTTCCAACCAACTCTTTATTGATGTTTCTGACTTTTGTGATTATCATGCCAGGTTGGTGTTCTGAAGAAAACAAATTATTTGGTGCTTGTTCCATTTGTGATTTTTTTCCCCCAATTTGTAAAATTCGCTGAGAGACAAGAGGCTAATTTGTCCCAGCTCTTACAGGTGGCTGAGCATCCAGAATAGGAGCCTGCCTATTTCCATCCCACCACTCCTCCTGGTTCCTGAGGGGCATTCTGTGTCCTGTGCCAGTCTCTGCTCCCAGCTATGGGATCCTCTGGCATAAATTATGTTTAAACTTTAACAAAGGCAGGGAAATCTGCACAGAGTGACATGCTGTCACTGTGGGACAGGCTGACAGCTACAAGGTGTTAAGATGCATGGATAGTGAGTCTTGCTCTATTTGCTTACCAAAGATTTTCCATCCAACAGGTGATTATAGGACTTGGGTGACTCTCGTTCAGCAATTCCCACTGCAAAGCATAAGAAACATTGGCACAGCTTGTGTGAGAAGCTTCCTTCTGTGCAGTAAAACCCAGACACAGGTTATAGTCCCACCAGATTGGATTACAGCCAAAAGACCAGAATTCTCTTTACTATGATCATCTATTGTGGTGTCAAAAGAAGTGACTGTGGAATTGCTTAAGTCATTCTGGAAAGTCTCTCAGCTTGCTCCAGGACTTTTCAAATGAGATGAGAAACTGTCTTTAGCAGACCAAGCAAAGTGGGAGCCCTTTTCACCTCTGTAAACACTCATGTATCTCTACAAAGAGCCCCATTGCTGCTCCTCAACCCCCACTGCAGGTTTGTCCTGCCTAGGAGATCATCTCTCCTTTCTGGATTGCCCTGGAGAGTTATTTTAACCTGGGCAGAGATGTATGCTATGTCTGCCCCACCACAGGGAGGGATTTCCACCTTTGTGCCTGTGGCTGAGAGACATCTCTCTCTGCTGCCCTCAGCTCTGAATGTTACCCTTCAGTTTCAAGCAATTGCTCATCCAATAACTTATCCATGGATAAATGTTCACTGACATTCCTGCTCTCTGTGCCAAGGAAATAAATGAGTGAGGGATGCCAGATTTTTTCATGAAGCCAAATCCTCCTATTTGGCTGTGGGAATGTGGACCTCTCTCCTGCTGTGACCAATGGAATAGAAATAATGGCAGAAAACATGGGAATAGCCAGGGTGCTGCTTGTAGTCCTGTCTCCAGCATGACTTAGCAGTTGAACTGCCTTCTCCTTCTGGGGGCAATATGTGACTGTGATAAGTATCCTGACCAGCTTCTCACTTCCCGCTCCACCCCCCTCCAGTAATTCCATTAGGTACCTTACTGTATCCCTCACGTCAAAGTTAATGCAATTACCTCCTCTCATCTTGCATATTAGGTACTAACAGTATTCAGCAAGTGGATCATCAGTGCTTCAGCTAATGCCCATATTTTTTCTTTTTATTTGTTTTTTTTTTTTCTTACATTGCCTGATTCTTCCCTTCAGCCCATTCCTCTTCTTATTAGATATAGAAAATGTTCTTGCAAATCTTTTGCAATGTGTCTAAGCAGAAGAAAGTCCTCATGGCTTCAGGTTTGTAGCTGCTCCCCTCAGGGCAGTGGTGGCTGGATGCAGTGGGAATTCCACTTCCAGAAGTGCCTTCTCACATGCTGGAATGGACTGTCCTGCTTGCTATTTGTGCAGGATTTCTGATGGTAGCAATAAACATGCTAATGGCCTCTTCTGTGTTCTTTCGTTTGTTTGTTTTTAGTTCTAATTTAAACTTAGTTTCTAAGTTCTGCCTACTCATTTCCCTTTCTCCTCCTATGAGACCTGTTTCCCCCTTGTCTGCTCTTCTTTTTAGATTCCTACAGCTTTTTTCTTGTTTGCACCTTTCTGTCACCCTTTACCTCTCATCTCCCCTAACAGCAGAGACCAGCAGTCCCTCCTTTCTGCCTCTCTGGCTCTCTGCCATGCTCACCCTGTAGCCAGTCCCAGCCACTCCTCCTCCTGTCCCTTCTCCAGTCCTGCAGCTCCAGGTTTTTTTCAGCCACATCTTGGCTCTGGTCCTGATTTGAGCTCTTTTCCTATAATCCCAGACTCAGTTTCTTGGCTCCGAGTTTCCCAGGCCCTGCTCTTGTCTGGTCTGTTCTTAATGGGAGGGCTTAAGTGTGGCTGTGGACCAGTGATGTGAGGAACACACACCTTTGGGGACCTGCTTTAGAGATTTAGCACCTTTTAACACCCAAATGTCCAGTTTCTCCTAGAAAAACATGCCATGTGGGATTTCTTTAAAGGCATGTGACTTGACTACATCTGGGTGATTTTTCAAAGGAGAGCAAAAGATGTGTTTTTGATTAAAAGGCCATCCCATGTGAAACTGCACAGCCCTGCTCCAGCTTCAGTCTTCCAAACATAACACACCAGTGTTGGAGGAGCTGAATGACCACTCTGTTTATGTTTACTCATCTCCTTGGTTGAGTATTGGCAAGCTCTATTTTTCCTTCATGGTCTCTCACAAATCTGCTGGACAGGTTTTGGTTGCCAAAAAATCAGGTCTGTGGCTGACATCCAGAATCTGAAAATTCCTCCCAAATGATTATGTTCTGGCTAATTCCAAGCAACTGAACAGGGATCTTATATAATGGCTCAGGCAAACTCAGTAATTTACAGTTTATCATCTCTAAAACGTTGTCAGGGAGTGTTTGTGCCTCTGAACAAAGCGAGTTTATGACTCTGAATAAATTGAGCAATGCCACTGTCATTATTGCATGAATTCCACGGGATATTTTAAGCGTGCACTTATCCTCCAGGTACACAACAAACCACCCGCTTTCTGCAACACCCAGAAATGCTCCACAGGCAGGGAGGAATAAAGGCTTTAAGCGAGGACTTACCGTGCTGGGGGGGTGCCCGTGGCGGGGCAGGCTCCACGCTGCCCACCCTGCAGGCAGCCCATGCCCCGTGTCTCCTCCTCGCCCCTGGTCCCGTACAGCACATGCAGGAGGTCACCCTGGTGCGCCCGGCGGTCCGAAATGGCCACCACCTGCAGGGGACAGGAGGACAGGAAAGCCACCCCGTTACACCTGGCACTAGGTGGTCTCTTGAGGTTATGGGGGAGCTGAAAGGCTGCTTGTTCTTCCCGCTGCTTTGCTGTAGCCCAAAGGGGATTTTGTCCAGTGAGGGTTGTGGGATTTGTGGGGTTTTGTTTGGCTCCAGCTTCTGTGCTGGGTATAGAAGTATGGGAAAATCCTGCTGGGTCCTTTTGGGCCCCAGCCACCTAGTTGGACCTTTCTGTATTCTCCTCAGGAGGCTGAAGTGTGCTCCTTCCCAAGCCCTACAGAATAGGACATTCCTCTGGGACAGCTCAGATTTCATTTCTTATTGCGACACATCTTGAGCGACCAGTCAAACTCCTGCAATGCCAATTACAAATGCTGTTTCCTCAAGGTCTCTCCTGTCTTTTGAACTTACATTTAGTACATTTAGTAAATGACTACAGAGGATACGAGGCAGTGAGGAATTGTGCTCCTAAGAGATTCATTTTCACAAACATTAGCTCACACAAACAAAACTCACTGACAGCTGCAACTTTGAGCATCAGCCTCCCTGTTGTATCTCCAACAATCCCTGAAAACAAGCGTGAACAAAATCGAGTTCTTTTCTAATCAATTATGACTAAACCATGGCACTCGCTGTGCTGCCACAGGCAACTGGGGAGGCCAGAGCTAATGTGAGCTTGAAAAAACAAGGATACACCTCAAAGAAGTGGATTCATCAGGACTGTTACCCAGGACAGTCTGGAAAGAGTTTTCTCAAGAAAATCAAATCAATCCCCAACAGCAGGGAAAGAGTGTTTCATAGTTTGTTGGCTTGTTTTTATTCTTCCCTAAAGACTTGTTGCTGTCATACAGAGAACCACTTAAACAGGGTGAAGATCCAAACCAGCAAGGAAACAAGACACACGGCAACTATTCAGACTATTTCCTACTAGACTTACGTGTGTTGGAAGATCATGAGAAAAGCAGCTACTTGCCTCCAACAGATGACTGGTAGTTGCTGTCTACATGTTTTAGATATAAATATACTTATTTTGTTTCAAGACTGAGACCAACAACTGGCCAGCCTACTAGTGGCATAGAAAAAGTCCATTCCTCTGCCTTAGAACACACACTCAAGACAAAAACAAGACCCTATTCAAGCATGTCCCCTCATGCCAAATTGTCCATTCTCTCTAATTAAGTTTTAATTCAGTTTGCCATTAGTCTGCACTATTCTGTGGATGGGATTTTTTACCCAGCCATAAAAACACATGCAAACCCATGTTTTCCAAAACAGGAAAGAAGAAAAATCCCAACCTGACCACTTTTAACACTTTTGTCTCCATGTACCCTCAGGAGTCTGGACAAGGCTACATTAACTAAATCCTACTGATTAGTAGGTCGAGGAGCAGAAACTGCCCAACAACAGGCAAAAATACTTCTGGAAGAGGCAGGTAAGGCAACCAAAGCCTAATCCAAGGCTAAATAGGGGTTTTCTCCTATTTCTGCGGATTTTGACACACAGCTTACCGCACTCCATGTGCTGTAAACTACTTAAACACATGCCCAGTGTTCATTTAAAGTGAAAGGGACTGCTGGTGTCCTTGAAGACAAGCTGAAGGAGGCTGCAGCTTGTTCCCAGCTCTGCTGATCACAAATCTGGAGCTGCCAACAGAGCCGAGCCCCAGCACTGCTCCGATGTTCCAGAAGGAGGGTGGTGCTGGTTGTGAGAGGCCTCCTGTTGCTGCTCAAGCTGTTGGCATTGGCTCCCTCCTCGCTGCCCCTGGAGCAGCTCCAGCAGCTCCCCATCCCTCTGCAGCAGCTCCTTGCAGGCTGCAGGCTCCTGTGTCCACACACGCCCTGACCACACGAGCCTTGCAAGCTGCTTAGCAGGACATCACCCCCTTCCCCACGGTGACACCAGGGGAGACACCTGTCTTCAGTGCTAATGTGATGAGACTGTGGCTGCCAGGGGTCTCTAATGACAGCCCTTGGAGTCTGCCTCGTCTGAACCCAGCTCTTCCAGCTTTCAAGGAATGCCACAAAGCTCAGCTTTCCCCTCCATCTCTGGAAAAATGCCCAGTGCTCTTGGTCACGCTCAGTCGTTGCTGGTGTGTGACAGAAAATGTCATCAGCCTTCTGCTACTGAGACACCTGAGGTCACTTATTTTGCATTGTCATGGAAAGAGCACTTTTGGTAAGTAGGATGCTGGCTGCAGCCACCTCTAATCCTTAAGTGGCTTATTTGATCAGTGTAAACCACCATGGACTTGAAACTTAACATTCTGCCTACGTGTTGCACAGGGTGAGATATGGTTTGGGGAAAAGAAGAGGATTTTTATCTTGATTAATAGCAAGAATTTTGGGCACATGGTCTGTGTTGTCGAGACTCCTTGTTACATATGATGTCAGTAATGCCAAAATGCCTTCTAGCAGCAGAATCTCTATAAATAAGTTACAGTGCCATTTTCCATTACAGCTGCAGAGAGCAGTGCAATCTCTGTAACATATTTTCAGTGAAGCTCTTTGCAGCATTTGGTTGTAGCACACTTTGGGAGTTTCTTATCCCCTAATTTAAGATTTCACAGTGACTTTGGCTACCTCGCCCATTACTGTGATATGTAAAGACTTATCTAGGTCAGGAAACTAAACCTGCTGTAGCTCAGTTTTGATCTAAAGTGGAGCTGACATTTCTCTAGGGTACCTAGGGTAAGGCAGAAGGATCAGCTGGGAGTCACTTTTCTTTTCTAGACATACCAGGAAATTTAAATCTGTGCAAAGGGCAGCCAAGATATGCAGAATTAGCAAACTGCTCTCTAAAAAACCTACTGTTTTAAGAGCCTGGAAATCCTTTGACTGGCCCAGTCTGTTTGCAGGACACTTACTCTGAAATCAGAGCTCAGTAAACTCTGTTTTTATGGACCTTGCCATGCACATGAGAGCACTGAGGCCAGGCATACCCACTGTTGGAATTTGCTGTGTTAAGAGGGAAGGGGCACGGAGAGTACAGTATGGTTGCAGAGAGGCTTTTCCAGCCCTCCTGATCCTGGTCTTGAAATCCCACAGCCAACAAAAACCATATAGAAAAGGTGACAATTAAATATCTGGCTTTGGATAAAACTTTGAAAGTTAGAGTCTGAATAACAAAGTGCTTGTTAGTGGAGGAAATTCCAGATTTGTAGAGTTAAATTCTTTTTGATGGCCTAATGCTGAGCTAATTTTTAATGTGGCAGCTCTAGCATGCACAGGGGTATTTTCTACTTTCTTGCAATATAGCCAGGTAATGGTGTCCAGACAGTTCTACCCAAAGGATTTTGGGGCTAGAAAATGAAGGGAAGAAAAGGGTCTACTGTCACTGGAAATTACTCTGAATAGGGCAATAGGAGCTGCAAATATATATATTGGTGAAACACTCAGCGAAAAAAAAAAAAGGTGCTTCCCTTTTTCTTTCACCCTTCCAGAGTCATCATCATGCTTTTGGGATAAGCTCTTGTATGTGATGGAAGTTACCCCCCACAGTCAGTAATTTGAATGTTAAATCACTTAATGCTACACTGCTTGAGTATTTCTGCTGTGAAAAAAAAAGGTCTGGCAGATGTCCACGTTGGTTGCTATTTTTGTCCTTGCTGAGGATTAAAGTTGTGCATCCACTGCAATCACCAGAGCAGAAGACTTTATGTTAGCTGAGGCATTTTTACAGCTCTGACTGCAGGTGCAGATGTAAAAGTGAAAAATAAACAATCATTCTGCGACTTTTCTGTGGGTCCAGAAATTGGCAATCACAGCTTCCTCACAGGCACGTCTATTCCAGTATGTGCAATTTATTTCTATGCTTGCTCATGAGCTGCAGCAGCTGCATCCCACTGAAGGAGGGCAATGCCTGAGAGCTGACTGTGCCAGTCAGTTTGGTTTGAGAGCCAGCCCTGTGTCCCTGGCTGGAGCTGCAGACCATTCCTCAGGCTTGGTGCTCCCACTGCTAATAAATATGATGCTGCCTGCATCATGACTAAGAGCCAATCAAAGGATATTCTTAACTGGGGTCGGGAAAACCCCAAAGGAAAAAAACCCCAGTCCTCTTAAAATACAGCAACAAAACAGGGACTTTCTTATCTAATTTTCTTAGGCCTTTATGACTACAGTGCTGCCACAGCAGCTGATCCAATCCAAATTAAATATTAGATGCTTCCATTCAGTAGAAACAACTATCTACTGAGATTTGAAACAAGGTAACAGACATAGAACTTTCCTTGACTTTGATGTAAGACAGCTGAAATTTTTTAGTTGAATAATTCTATGAAAAATATTGTCAAAAAAAAGAAGAAGGGAAAAAAAAAAAAGAGATAAATTATCCAAGCATTCTGTTTCATAAAGTCAGAATAGTTCACTTTTAGTTTGGACTTTTCTGGTGTTTTTATATTACATGGAAAAAAATTATACCAAAGGTTTAACAAATAAAAGTGGGGTATTTCAAAATGGCTTATTTTGAGTAACTTTCCAGCAATCTGACTCATCCTCCTTTGGAGTGAAGAGTAATTTGGAAATCTCTGCCTGAGCTATAGGACAAAACCAGAAAAACCAAGACTGTCACAATTTGGGAAAATATACACATGCATTATTTCTACCCCAAAAGTGACAGATGTTACTGACTCTTCCTGGGGACCACTTGAGGTGTCCTGTGACGTGTTGGGATCCTGTAATTTGCTTTAATAACCAAAAGAGAGGGTGGGAGTGAATGTGGTGAGGTTTTTTTCTAGTGCCCAGGAGGACCTACAGTTTTGTGGGGAGTTCAGGGAACGAGGAATACCAGAAAAGACTCTCTAAAAATGAGGATGGAGCTGGGAAGTAGGAAAGGGCATGGAAAAAGGAAAGGCCATGGAGCACAGTACTTCAGCAAAGTGCAAGAGAAGAGACAGGTCTGTGGTGAGAATAAATGCTTTGGCAGAAGAGTCTCAAACTTGTAAGAATTGCTTTGCTATGCAGAAGTGACTGTCATTCCTGCAAATCAGCTAAAAGCATTGTGGGAGGGGTTGTGAGTGAGTCAAGTGGATTTAAGGAGGTAAAACTGTCTCTGAAGACAAGAAACCTCAAACCCATGTGTGAAAGCACCCAAACTTGCAAGACATTTACTCAGAGCATGAAAAATGTTCAGTTATTTTAATTTTGGGGGTACCTCATCTGCAGGCAGTGGGTAAAGTTTCCTCTATCCTGAGGCAAGGACAGGCAAACACTGTTTGGACCAGGGGACAAACACCATCCCTGGGTCTCTCAGTGCCAACTTTTAGGGTCAAAGTTACAGCCCATTGCTTGGCGTTTTTCTCCCAAATTCCCTAGGATACTGGCTACTTGATTAACATGATTATTATTATTATTACTTGATTAACACCGATATGATCTCTCTGGAATTATGGTAAAGACTCTATGGACAATAATTAAGTCATGATTTCCTCAGATAGCCACTATATTAATTTTGACTGGCTCTGCATGGCAAGACCATATTTCTTTTTGCTTCAAAGCACTTGTATAAATAAACTGCAGTTTTACAGAAACTCCCCTTTCTGTTTCCCACCCCACTCCCTCCATCAGACACTGATGCACTTCTTTACCCTGGGATATCTGTGGGAATACCAGTTACCCACAGCACTTTTAAGGCTATGCATAGACAACCAGAATTTAAAACAAAATAAAAATAAGGAGAGGAAAGGAGATTTTTCTTACACTCTTTGCCAGGATGTGCTGTGTAGCTTTGGCTCGTCGTCGGGCAGGACTGCATGCTGCAAAAACAAGAACAGGAACATGGTCAGGATGCTGTGGAGGTGGACATGTGCCTCCAAATGTCCTCTGCAAGAACACACTGGGGGCATGGTGGGAAGAAGAAAGGTTTTAAGGAAGATTCCAACTGAAACAGTCCAAAATAAAAGTCCTTTTCAATGTCATCTCAGAGCCCATGTCTAGCTATACAATACAGAAATCTGTGGGCACAGGACCACAGTCCATCCTGAGTTTCTGCACCTCTCCCATAGCCTTCCTGGAGGAACACTCCTTCTCCTTTCTCAGTTCTGATCTGGCCTCCCACCTGCCATTATTTCAGGAGGAAATGAGTAATGTATACATTAACTTGGAGACCATTATGGTTTTATCTAGTCAGGGACTTTATCAACAAGCTCAAACTCCAATCATGGCATTATTTTACTTTTACTGCATGATGTCCAAAGCACAACATTTGCACTAAGCCTAATATTTTCTTTTTCAATCCTCAAAATGGCCCATTCAGCTCTTAAGATTGGGACATTTTGCTTAAAGTCTGTTTCTCAATATTATTTCTTTGACCCACAAAGACACCAAAATCATAGAACTACATAGCCAATAGACACACAGGATGCCAGGGCCATTAGCCAAGTTTTGTCTGGACTGAAGCAATTGGTTTTGGGTGATGGTCTTACAGGACTAAGTGAAGGCTCTTTAAACTCTTGTGGTTCGAGTTAGACTTGAAACTGGCCTGACTGATACTCCCAGCTCTCCCTCTCATGGTTTCTTACCCCGCCTGGTGTTCAGGCTACTGGAGCTGCAAGATTTAGCCACCAGTGACAGAAACAGGCTTGCAGAAAGCTGCCAAACATGGAAAATTAACTCCAATTCTAAAGGCTGACCCTGGGGGCAAGGCACGTGAATGGGGGTTTCCTATTCAGGCTCTGTGTAAAATCCAAAGGCTTTGAAGAGCCAGGAAGGTTTGTTCCAGGATGAGGGGTGACTCCTACTCCCCAGGTGAGCTTTCCTTTATGTCCTTGGCATACATTTAACTCCAGGACTTGCAGTGCTTATCGCTGATGTGTGTTAATGTTTGAATAGTTTTGGAGCTGTGGAAGCAGCTGGAGGTCATCCAAGGCTGCTGGTTACTGCAGCCAAACTCCTCTCCTCGGATGGCAGGAATAACAAGTGACTGGGCTTTCCAGGGCTCTGCTATGAGCAGAGCTGGCAGTCAGACCAAAGTCACTCTTCCTAGACAGCTCGTGTGTGTCCAACAGCCATCCCTCCACACCCCAGTGAAGACAGAAGTACTGAGCATTAGAGAGGAAATCCTGGCCTGTGCTGTGGCTGCAGGGAAACAGGACAGGAACACGGGAGGGTCCCTCTGGGCAGCCCATTGCACCCAGGGCACTTCCACACTGAACTCATCACAAGTAAGTTATCTGCCTGCCTAGACTGTGCTAAGCTGTCAGTATGATTACAGTCTGTTCTGCACGGTGTGATATCCTCAGGGATCCTTACTGTCTTCCCCTGCAGGACACATTTTATATTTTAAACCATGGTGAGTGTGGGATGAAAGCCAGACAAACATAACAAATGTAGTTTGCTTTTTTTTTAACTTAGGAATATGCTGTGAGTTGTTTTTGAAGCTGCTTCCATCACCTTTACTTCTGGAATTTCACTGTGTGAGGACTAAACTAATTGCCCATAAGCAAAACACTCAAGTGCAGAAAAGTTTAGTGATGTAAGGAATTATCTTCTTGTCTCTCTGGTATTTTAGGTATTTTACCACACAGTGTAAGGAGCACAGTTATTAGACAGTTCTACCAGAAACAAGTGCTGTTGTGCTGTTATAGCTGCTACCTAGGCTAGTGCTAAAGGAACAACACACAAATGTGCCTAACAGTAATAAATTTGCCTACTTTCAGAGCACACATGATCCACATCCCTTGTTGTCTGCCAGAATGAGTGGGAAAAGGCTTACAGGGGCTGAAGAAAGGCAAGGCATGAAAGGGAAGTCACAGCACCAGCAAACATGCAATTACTTGAATAGGCATTGAAAGAAGGGTGAATCACAGAGGTAGCCAGGAGTGACCCACTTGCGTGGGAACACAAAGGCTGCAGTGCAAGCAGTGGGGCTGCGAGGCTGTCCCTGCAAACACGAATTTCTGCAGAGCTGGAGAAGGAAGAGAAGAACGAATCTTTGCAGATGATGTACGTGGATTTGCCTGCAAGAGGATGTTTGTATGTACAGCCCAGCTTTTGGGTAACAAATACAATTATAGTGACGGTTCACTCTGTCATTTCCACTTATATTCCAAAATTAAGCAGCTGAGAGCTCATGCTTGCAGCTTGCAAGTAAAGATCTGATCTGGCCCCACAATTTGTTTTCCCTGCTTTTCCCTGCTTTCTTGTTGCTGAAATATGCAGCCATTGAGTTTAAACTAATTTGTTCAATCAAATGCAGGCTGGGCTTTGTCCGGTTCTTACTCTTCATTAGAAGCAATTAATGTTAATCATGCATTCATTTCCAGGGCATGGCTTTGGAAATGTTCCACTTATTGAGCCAGCAGACTTAAATTCAACATTCATGCACTTCACCCACTTCTAACTGCTTGCAGAAGTTCATTCTCTTTTCTATTACACAGAAAAGCCACACAGTTGCAAGCTGTCACTTTAGCAGTTACCTCATAGGTACAGCAACACCGATTCCAGATCTCCCAATTTTGCCAGAGCTAAGGTTTTACAGAGCCACAATACTGAAGCACCTGCACAGATTAGGTGGAGAAAGCAGCAGGGAGCTGGGCTGCAGGCAGAGCACGGCACGGCAGAACAGATGAGCTGCTCTCTTCAAATATTTCCCCGCTGCTAAACATCCCACCCCTCTAAAAGACAACACCGTAGCAGTTGTTAGATTTTGATGTACTCACATTTGGAAGAAATCACAGTGGTGAAAACTTCTAAATTTTCATCGCTGCAGCTGTAAATCTGGTGCATTTTCCACCTCTCCCTACTGACTGCCTTTCAGCTTCATGCAACCGCTCTGAACTTCTGGTAAATAGGTTTCACTAATCCAATCTGGCTCTGTGATCATTGTCCAGATCTACAAAGGACAGACTGATGCTGTGATCTCATCTCATTCCATATTCTTCATTGCAACATTTTCTGCTCCCATCTGCCTTTCTATGAATAATATTAACACAAAGATTTAATTTAGCTCTTACTTAAGCCTCTGCTCAGATAGGAGCATTTTATTTTACATTTCCTTTTACCAATGTGGAGAATCCTCTGCAATAAACAGCTAATAATTAAAGCCTAATCTATAGGCAAACAAATGTTCACAGAAGTATTGCAAGGATATTTGAAATAAGTCGGGTTAAGTGTGTACTTTGACACATTTGCCAGATAAATTTGCTGATAATTCTATGTGTATTAAGAAAAGCACTTTGTGTATCACCTTTTCATTTCATAAACAAATACTGGAATCCTGGATATTTCAAAGTAAAATTTCAAAAGCAGATGTCTAAGGAAGGCATAGGTCTCCATGCCCCCTACACTTCTGTGCTTGCAAAGGGAGGGAAGGTGGGTCAGTCATAGACGGGTTCCTGACTTGATAGCTCTGGGGCCTAATCCCAGATGCACTTCAATTTTGCCTAATTTATGCACTTCAATAAAGGGTCTTCTTGCCAAAGCTTTTCGTTTCTTAATACTCCCATCAGAAATTGTTCCTTTCCACCTCTATGAATATCAGCCCCCTCAACTTCTGGTGACTTAATGCTGCCATGGACACCCAAGACAGAAAATTTTGGCTTGCAGGCTCCAGCGACTGATGTAGTTGGAGCACTTTCAAGTGTGAATAATGATATTAAATTATATCACTCTAATGAATAGCCTTCATTACTACCACGTGTGTCTCTAATTAACACAAAAACAAGCGCTGTCTTCTCCTATAGATGTCTGCCACCAACAGACCCAGATGGAAAGTGCCAGTGAACATGGGCTGTCCCTGTCATATTGATGAACGTTTCCCATTTGAAATAATAAATATTGGTCAAACAGGCATCCTGAGCCTGGAAGGATTTTGGTGGAGTGGAAGGTGTCGCTGTTCCAGGAGAGCAGAGAGCGAAGAGAAGCTGCTGTCACTCGTCACCTCCCAGGGCAGGCTCCTGCTGTCCGGGGGCAGCAGTGCCTCAGTGGGGCTGGGGGCATTGTCCCAGGAAACCGTGCCGTGCTCGGAGCAGGCAGTGGGACGGCCACATAATCAACCAAAAGTTCAATTAGTTTTTGATTTATTGCGCCACATGTTCTGCTTGTATGACCGATGTCATTAACATCAGGCTGGGCTGGCGCATTCATCTGTCCCTGCCCGGCTGCCTCTGAAGGCGCACGCACTCAACAGATGGGGAGCTGCACGGGTGCAAGGCAATTGTTTACCCCCCTATTGTCCCCGTGTCAAGCAATCAACCCAAATCCATTACCCACCGAGAAAAAGATCAGCGCACCGTCCATTCAGCGCTGAATGGGGCAGAGGCGGTTATGCAGGAGGCTTTAAAAGCTTTCAGAAGGATAAAAAAAATAAATAATGAAGACCAACACTGAATAGTCGATTAAGAAAAAAAAAAAAAAAAGCTATAACAAATTTAACCCACCCTTTATTTCACCTTCAGATATTCAGAGTCCTGTGAGAGGAGGGGCATTTTTGGACATAAGTCACTGTTTTCCTAATTCTAGGTATGACCTACAGATATTTTCAAATCATAGATGGGGTTTAACATTAAACAAGTATTGGGTGCTTCATCCTTTGAGGGCTGGTAGGACATGGAACCTGAAGTGAGACTCTAGAGTTGGTCACCAGCTGGCATTCACTGTGTCACAAGGCAGGTAGGCGTTGGACACAGCTTTAGGAAGCACAGGATGCTCTGGGGACAAAACTCTGTACAGAGAGCTGGTGAAAGGCACACACATCACTTTCAGACAGAAAAATAGGGCTCGGGAGGACAGATATAATATGTCTCATCTGGGATCCTCATCTGGGAATAAATTCTCCGTGTCCATGAAAAGGAGTTTGCTTCTTCATTTTGTCCAGGTCTTGCAGAGTAGTTGAGAACTATGAATCCTCAGGGTTTTGCATGAAATCTTAATGTGGCTTCAAGAGAAGGACTGCACATATTGGGCTACTTTTTCTACCTGTGTGGGAGATATTTTTGGCAAATGTCCAGTGTGGGTCTAACAATGAAACATGTATAATTATACCTGGCAAGGAAGTGTACTGCAAAAGCTCTACTGCATGCTACCTGATGAAGAAGAGTAGGCAGTAATTTTAGACTTGGAGGAGAAACTCTCCACAGTGTCCAACCCAGGATTTTGCAGAGCCACATCAGACAATCTCACATGGTATCTCTTTCCAGCTCCCTACTCACCTAGCAAAAGTCCAGTCTGTGGTGGGAGCAGAAAACCAAACTGTTTTGACCGATGATGAATCATTTTTTTGTTCCCCAAATGACAAAAAATGTCTAGAAACCAGGCTCAAATTTTTTTCTTCTCTGCTAAAGTGAGGAATAAGCTATTAACTAAATCCACATGGTGCCACTGCAGCCATGAGAAGACCCAAAGAAGTTTTTGTAGCGGGGTGTGTCTTTGACCAAAGACTCTCAAGTGAACACATTAAATCCAAATTCCTCCCTGTGGGCTGTGATATAACAGTTTACCAAATACCCACTCTCAGTGCTGATGGTCAAGGATCAAAACACCTCCTGGTGCCAGAACAAGGTTACCAAAGGTGAATGGGGACAACTGAGAAGGAGGAGGAGAAGGAGGAGGAGAACTCCACACACGAGAATAGACGTGCTGTCTGACAAAACACTCATCTAACCTTATCTGCAGGTCTGGGACAGGGGAGGCATTTCATTCTTGGGAATGTGGGTAGAAAGGTGGGAAAGGCAGGGAAGAAGAAATGTTTGCTGACGTTGAAAGGAAAAAAGAAACACCTGGTGAAAACAGCAGAAGGCTCAGCAAACCTTGTAGAAATGGAAGAAAATCCCATAAACTGGTGAAATGTCCCTCTGAGGAGGTGGGAATGGCACTTTTTCCAAAGCTTGAATCTGTTGGAACATATTTGGAAGAAACTAGTGTAGATGCTTGTACTGTTTACAAAGTATGCCAGAGCTGGTAAACTTGAAAGAAACCAAATAATAATAATAAAAAAATTACAAAATCTGCAATTAAAACTTTGAGTTATTTAAGATAAGTATCAGAAACCTCTAGACTTCCTGCCTCTGTGAACAACTGAAACCCTTTTCAGTGCAATATTCAGCCAGTGAGGTTGGTGGGATGCAAGCTGGTACTCTCAACATGTGCAAGGGGTATTGCCAAGGGATTCCCTGGCCCACAGAGGACAAAGCTCTTCCCATGGCAGGTCTTTGGCTTCTCCCTGGATCTTGTACCTTGTTGCATAAGAGGCAAATCTAATCTGTACTTGAGCCTACTTCTTACTGTTAGCTGGGCAATATGATAAGGATAAACCCCAGGTATTTTTGGAATAGGATTGTGAAGCAGAGGGATGCGCAGATAACCATTTAAAAATAAGATGGGATAAAACTGCACATGCACATTGCAGGCATCTACTCTAAACCACTTCTGCACCATGCAATGCCAGCAGCACCTTTTGTGGAAGGAAAATCGCTTTATTTTGGTTTAGGGCCACAGAATTACTACTGCAAACAACTGTAAAGGGAAACCAAACAAAAAAAGCAAACTATAAAGTGAGTTTCTCATACACAACCTGTTATTTTGCTCTGAATGAAAGGAATAAAGACAGATACACTATTAGTAACTTCCCATCACACTCGTAGCAGACAACAAAACTAGTTCAAAACTGAAGCAGCACTGCACGGCTTAAAGGCCTGTGAAGAAATGAAGAATCTTCAAAAGGAACATGTGAATTTGCATCTATCTAGAAGCTGCTGTGACAGATTTTTCCTGAATGGGAATAAGACTGATGCATTCAAAAAACATTTTGAACTTTAAATTCTCTACAGGGAACTAGGAGAGAGAGATGCAAGAGCTATGCAGTTTGAAAAGATGAGTTCACTGCTGATTGGGAAAGGAAATACCAGCCAGACCTGGAAGCCAGGCTGAAAGCATCCCCCCACTAGTTACAGAAAGATATTGCAGAATTCTAAAAAAAAAGAAAAAAAAAAAAAAGGAAGGAAAAAACCCCAAAAACCAAAAAACCCCTGGTTGGCTTCTCTTATAGAAGTTACATATAGATAATTGTGCATTCACAAATTTGCCCTAAGCTTGTAAAACACACTTGAGTAAGTCCATATGATGATTAGGTAGAAACATAATGCCCAGCACCACAAGGCTCCAGTCCTGCAGAGCTTGTGCCAACAGCAGGGATTGCACTAAGCCAGTATTAAAGCCAGGGCCAGGTTGAGCACGTGGAGGCTTAACAAGCTTTCATATACTGGTCATGTACTGGTAATCCACAGAAAGCATTAAAAATGTCAACAAAGGAGCGATATGTCCAAACTGGGCTGTGACAACAATAATTCATTAAGATGCTAATCTTTAACTGCATTTGTCCTGGATTTTTTAATTTTTCAAGCTCATTGACCAGTGAAGTCTTTATTCCCCAATAAAGCACAATGATTTTTAGAGGGGTTTTTTTTTCTCTCCAAATTTTTTCCTTTCAAGCATTTTAAGATTATTTTGACTATTGGCTCCTGCTATAAACATAACCATTTTTGGGCAAACAAGCACATTAATCAAAGCTTGTCCTGTGGTTCCTGGATTTAGGCAGTGGAAGCCCTCTTGCTGCAACTGCACACTGCGACCTCTGCCATATGCTGAAAAATCTACTCTTGGGTAACCAGGCACAAAATACTTAGGATTTCTCCAATGGATAAGTCTGAAGACTAAGGCAACCTGAACTGTTACCTTACATCTCGCGTGTGTGTCCTCAAGCTCCTTTTGCCACATGCAACACATGTGCTCCATGGGGATGAAAGGTCTTTGGAGGCTATCAGATGGCACTGCCTCCTCTGCCTTAAGCTCTGTGTGAAAATGAGATTAAATTTAAAACAAGGACCATCATTATTTGGACTCAGAGACCACAGGACTAGCAACTTAGAAAATAAGAAGTAGAGGCTTCACTAAAGGCACAAAAGCAGGATCAAATTGATGAGTCCCCTTTTGATCCAGCCTTAAGTTACGTGGCCTGTGTGAAGAAGCAAAGTAGCACAAACAAGCTCAGAGATGGCACCGAGACAGAGGAGCCTTCAGAACTGCAGTGTCTTTGAAATGTGATTGTTTTGAGGTATCTCTTGTGCAACAAGTACGTCAAATGACCATAGAGCGTGCAGGTAAGAGCCTGGAGGGGAAAATTCTAATGCCAATTATCCTGAAACAGTTTTTGCTGAGTTGAGGCAATTTATCTGATCTTCCTGCTGGTTTGGTCTTTGTCCTCTCCACTGACACTGCCAGTAGGGGTGTCAAAGATCTTCTGCTGTAAGCTCTTGACTAGTTTGTAGGAATCTGATTAAAGTAGATCACCTCAGATAACAAGAGGAATTAATGCTGCAAATACATAGGAGAGGATTTTCAAGCTTATAAGCTACATAGAGGTCAGTACTTTTAAAGTCACGCAGCAGCCTCTGAGATCTCTGATTTTCACAGAACTCATGATCTTTACTTGTCCTTTTCCTCTGTCCTGTTAGTCTTTACACTTAGGCATTTGCCTTATTTATTTCCATTCTGCCTGTAATCTGATCAGGTGCTCTGTCCACTACTAGGAAAATCCTGTAAGAGCTAACCCTGGGAGGAAAAAATCTAAACGGGAAGAGGAAAGAGTTTTTGTGGGCCTTGCTATGGATATTGTGCATTCTCTTTATTAACTATGTAAGCCTAGATTTCTAGTCTAGTCCTTCAGGTTTTTACAATATTTTTAAAATGCATATTCTCATCTCAGATGTCCCCCTGAAGTCTGATGTTTCTATATCCTCTCAGACCCTAGATTCCTACATCCTAGCACTCCAACTTATTCTTTCTGTAACATGTAACCACATTCTATACTCAGGCTCAACATCTCAGCTGTGAATGACTGTACTCATCTGTCTGCCAGTTTTTCCCAGTGCCTGGCTTGCTGTGGGCATGCAAATGTCCCTGGTGAAGGTCATGCTCAGACATTTAGTGCCTGTCACCCAACCCTGTGCTGCCTTTGTTTGGCACGTTGGAGTTTTCAGCTCAGCTCTGTTGGGTAGGCCCCTGAATTGGGCTTTATGGTTAGTGACATTATAATTTCTGACATGAGAAGTCACAAACAGTTACTTTACATTCAAAACCTGCCCACCAGCTCTCTGCTCAGTTTTACTAAATGAGGAGTCCTAACTTTAGGTCTTCCATTCGAAATACAAGTACAGTAGGTATGCAGTACACCAGCTTGACCACACCAAGAACTAAACCTGGGAGATGGCTGCATGAAAGCTGTGGGATGTGACATTCCAGGATGTCCTAAATGCAAGTGGTGACACTGTGAATGTGCCTTAGTGGGACCTGGGTGCTCCAGAGGCAGGAGCAGAGGCTGCAGCCCTCCAGAAGGGAACACTGAGGTGCCACCACTCACAGCACAGCACTGGCAGGGCTTCAACCCATCCTGGAGAGGAACCCATCCACTGACACTTGTGTTATAGAGGCTCTGAGATTTTAGTGCTGCAAGGCAAATGTAATTCAGGCTGTCCATGTTAATTCCCATTTTTCGCTGCTTGGATAAGCACATGGTGACAGCTTTCATGAGGCAGGGACCTGTCCATTGGAAAATGAATTATGACCACCAACTCTGCACATAAACTACTGAGCAATCATCCAGTGGTCACTAGTGAGACACCACAGGTCTGTGCTGGTGACCTAGGGGTGAAAGGACTTTCTTTGTCTGTCTGAATCCCTAAAGCATTCAGACCCTGATCAGGGGAGATGTTCTGATCTAAACCACCATTAATCTTCCTTAAGGTGAAAAGGTCAGAAGAGCAAGGTATTCAATGTTAACAGTTTTGGTTTTTTTAATGCCAGAAAAAAAGCTTTTTTAATCCCAGCCTTAAAATATATAGCAACACTTAAACAACCAAATTTTCACAATCATTTTTTGAAAGTGATGTCAGCTTTTAGATAAATGACAAAGACCATACATAGTGCCAGCACCCCACAGCTGTGTCCACAGCCATAACAACAATGCCACACAATGTTGTCCTTAAATCCCATAAAGGCAAGCAACAATGCCAGAGAATGAAGCGATAACGCATTGAGGCTGCTGACAATCAGTCCTTAACATGTGTTATCCATTTGACTGCAGGTGTAAATCAGCATTTCAATGTCAACTTGCTAATTTAAGGCTGTATGGTCAAACACCCAGAGCACCCCAGAAAAAGCACAAGTGCACTGTTAAAGTAGGTCAAAGTCACGGCAAGTCAGGGAACACAAAGGAAAAGTTCCCCATCAATAAACCAGTTTGGGCTAGGATATATATATTTCATGATAAAGTAATATTGGATTAAATTAAACATTTAATGGGAGCTCAGACTACAGTGTCAGCACAATCAATATTCCTTTGCTGCTCAGTTGACTTTGGTGATGTTCGTGGCTGAGGAACCAAGCTGTGTGGCTCTACAGGGTGACATGAATTATCTCCAAAGGACACAAGTCACATTTCCCCTGCTTCCACTTGTAAATTAATAGGAAAATATCTGCTGCCATTTGTTGTACTTAGAGTTCTCTGAAAATGGGGTACATGTAATTTTTTCAATAGAAACCAAAGGCTGAAAGTATTTTTTTCATCCCCCTCTCCTATTACTAGGAAAGCAGTTAACTTAAGAACATGATTAACATTCCATTGAGCTGTCAAATGGTCTTTTTATTTTTTGGCTGGACAACATTTTCTACCAACTCACTTGTAGCAGCTGTTTCAGTACTATGGGGAAAAAAACAACTGAATGGCATTTTAGCGGGTTAATGGCAATTGTAAAACTGCTTTCAGAAATGCTGCATCTAAGGAACTGTAGCCTTCCTAATGATAACCTAGGTGTGGGGCTTTTTTTTGGTCTCACTTTCATTGGGAAATTCAGAGCAAACAGTATAAGCATCTGCTTATTCTTATGGACCACTAAAATTATGCACTAAACATTTTATGACAAACTGACCCTTTGTGATTTCTCACACGTGCACTGCAGGTAAACAGAAAGCTTGAAAAATATGCATGTGCAAAGAGAGCTGAGACCTCTGCAAATTTGGTCCCTGACAGTCTTACCACACCACTGCTCAGAGGAATCTCATCTTCTACAGATGGCCAGGTGGTATGATAAAATATTAAATCAGATCTCGAGGCAGGGTTAGCAGGGATGGGTAGGTGTGGAAGACCCTCTTCTCACTGCTCAGGGCTGACACTGCAGCAGGCAGCAGCTTGTGCAGAGCTACAGCTGCTGGAGACATCAGGAAAATGGTGCCATCACTCTCTGCATTCACCAGCTGGTACTTGGATTTAAATTAAGGCCATTTTTATTTAGAAAGCACACAGAGATGGTCTGAGGAAAAGGGGAGACCCTACCTTTAGGCCTTCTGCTCCTTACATCAGGCTGCCCTTGTCCCCTCTGCACAGACAGTAATGCAGTGATGGATTTATTTGGTTGGCGCTGTTGAATCCAAGGCACACTGCACGTGTCCTGGAGCACAGTGGGGCTTAAGCAGATTTACTCAGGGGTTAGGGAAAAGGCCTAGACAGAGCTTGGCTGTGTGTCCCTTAACCATTGCTCTTTCTCATCCATTTTTTCAGATCTCAGGGAGATGGAAAGCCAGCCACAGGAAAGAAGATGACAGCCACAGCACAAGGCAGTGCAACAGGAGTGAGCATACACACTAACCTACATGTAGTTTCTTCCAAATTTATTCTCACAGGATGATGGTGAGAGTTTTTGAAGATTAAGGCATGTTAGTTACATATTTTTTGCTTCACTCTCCTCTTAACTGCTGAGAAAATCAGCACTGGTATGGGAAGATGCAAGGGAAATGAGGGGATGGACAAACTACTGTACCAGCTGCTCTCATATCTATGTATCCCAAGCAGCAGTCCTGCAGGCTCTACCTTGTGAAGTGAATGGGTTTTCCATTTGGTATTCCAGATAAAACTATACCTGCTGGTAAACTATTTTCATCAGCACTACATATGCACTCGTTCATATTTGCTCCCCAAAGCTAATCTGATCAATGTAGCTGGACTGAGTGAGTGATCACTTGGGCCAGGTTTTGGGTTGTGCTTCCCTGCACAAAGCTCAGGGAATACAGAGTTAAGTTCTGCTCTCAAATACTCTCAAACAAGCTTATTTTTGTTATTTGCATTTCAGCATCATCTAAAGTAACAGACTCATCACAGAGGGCTGGTATAACAGAGCATTTACAGGAGCTACAAGACTCCCAGATTTCACACACATGCCCAACCAACACTGGGCACTCACAATTACAGTGTTACCCCAGTTCCCCACAGGAACAACAGTACAGAGTAATTTCATGAGATAATACATGAAAAACCCCATGTAGCTCTTCAGTTGTGAATTAAACTACCACAGAGCCAGGATGTGACACCCTGTCACATCATCACTACTTGAAAGACAGAATTCTGGGACAACTTCATCTCCCTTGATTTGCCTCAGAAAATCTCTAGCAGTAACTAATAAGTGGCAGTGGAGACTGATGCCCATGAGAGAGATTTCACAACCAATTTAAGCCAGTAGAAGACCTTGATGTTGCCAAAGGGGTGTGTAAAACAGAAATGGCCATTCTTACACCACCACGTGCTTATATTAGGTTAGGTATTACATAAACCCCTTTGTCTCATCTGCAAAATATGGGTATTGAAGGGGTGTGAGGTTTATTTTATAAACCAGCAGGAGCTGCAGGTTACCTGGAATAGGAAGTTAAGTGTGAGGTTCTGTTAGTTCAAAATGCAGTCTGCCAATAACTGCCATACTGGCATAAAAGGGAAAGAAAGTGTGCTGGAAGAAGTTATCCTACCTCCCTATCAAGCCCATCAAAGTGCTCTGCTGCAGTGATGAAATCACATGCTACTCAGTTCCCCAGGGAGTATATTCCCCCCCAAACACAGCATGACTGCCATGAATTAGGCTCCCAGACAAAAAGATTGTCACTTCATGAATCTGTACTGCTGCCACAGACTAGGGAAAGAAAGGAATGGAAGGACAAAACGGGCCAAAAATTTATATAGAATCATAGAATGGTTTGGGCTGGAAGGGACCTTAAAGATCATCAGGTTCTAACATCCCTGCAGTGGGCAGAAACATCTTTCACTAGACTGGGTTGTTCAGAGCCTCTTCCAGCCTGACTTTGAAGAACAGGGTTGGACAGAAGGTTTTGACAAAAAGTTTGGGGTTTTTTTTCCCCAAACATTGAAGCTTTGCACAATATAAATAGGTATTTATAATATCTATAAAGTGAATCCCTCGCTATTACAACATCAGCTTTCACGACAGAGGCACTTGTGGGCAATTTCAGCAGAGGGGAAGGTTCAGAAGGATGTGGAAATCACTTGTGTATCACACAGTGGCAGTGCAGTCCTGGGGCCACCAAACCCATTCTGATGCTAAAAACAACCAGTCTTCAACCTGTTTTATCAGTATCCATCCACCTATTCTAACAGCACTGAAACAGATCCAGTGTCAATATCCAGTACACATCTGCCCTCAGATTCTAGGACAGCACTAGTTTGATCAGACAAATACACAAATGCACATGTGTAAGCATAGAGCCTTCTGCTTCAACAGGGTGACTGAACAGTGCTCCCACCCCAGCAGAAAGAAATGTGCACTCCAGAAGTCATGGAGTTCTTCTCTCATTTGTCTTGTGCTGTGGTAGCTGCATGAATCAGAAGCTGAAAGAGTCCAGCATGAAGCAGAATCTGATTTAAACAAACTGTACACACAACCATGGGAACTTTTTAAATATAGGAAAATAGTATTAAAATGTTGGTTTCCTATCTCCCTTCCCCACTTCCCTTTCTCAGCTGACAGTAAGCAGCTGGTTAACTGCTCGGAAGGTGCTCGCCCATTTAACCAGTGCTCCCCGTGGGCCACTGTGCAGCCAAATGCTTCACCACCATTTTTTAATAGTGAACCACAGCACACAGCCACTTCCTCAAGCTGGTGGCTGCACTCTGAGGGACAGCACCTGCAGGAGCTCAGCAGAAGCAATTGATTCACAGCAAAGCGAGATACAGTTGAGAGCTTCCTTGCACAGAACACAGCAGGGAAAGAGAGATGTTGCCTCCAGAGAGCAGAATGCCCATGTACTGTCTTGCTGTTATATGGCTCCTGCTGAGTATGTGACCATGCTTTACTCTGGTTTTGCTGATGAACACCTCATATAGAGCATAAAAGGAAAGATAAATATATGACAATTACAGAGATTATAAGAGGAAAGATAAATATATGACAATAAATGTTAGAATTTTAACCCAAAGCAAATTTTCAAGCAGCCTTTTCCAAACAACTATGAAGTGTGTAGATTTTCCTTAACCAAACAATGAAAATGAGCCCCAGTTCAATAGCCTTCCTAGCAAAGCCAGATGGTAAAAAGATGATAAAGCAGAACAGAATACAGTAAGCTGACATTTTCTGCAGGGGACTTCCCCTCCCTAATTAAAAGTGACCTTCTTTATTTCTTAACTAGAATGACTTTTTAAAACAAAATGATGGGTCATTTAAATAGAAGCATAATTTGCAAAACGGTTTGAAATACCCCTTAGAACATTTTTCCACCTTTGACCACATCTAAAGTACAAAAAAGCCTTCAGTAATGCAAGCAATCTGCTCCAACTTTTATGCAAGTCAATACCACTGACAACTGAGCAAGAAAGAAACCACAGTCAAGTCCTCACTTCAAAGCACTGTTTAGTTAAAGATGAATTACGTGACCTTTTGGCAGTGTACAATGGAACAGAAGTCAAAGGTACCCAAATTCTTCCATGCTCTAAACAAGTTCAGTCCCATATCTATGAAAAACTACCTCTATTTTAGAATAGAGCACACTTTCCAGAACATGTTTAAGCTAATAAAGTTTCATGGATGCCTCAAAGAGAGCAGATAAGTCTTCTTCTGTTTGGGGACGTGGTGATAGTTTAGTCACTCTCTCCTGCAAGATGAAAGAAAAACTGGATTATAAATGGATATCAATAAAATTAATCAAACAGTAGCTGACCTATGTGTCTGTGCACCAACATCCTTCACAGAGAATAACAAGGTTTTGCAAAATAAGTAATCAGGTAATTAAGGTTGAAGCATCATCAACTGTACTGTACTTTCAAGAATATAAAAGCTAAAATTTCCTGTAATTAAATACAGAGAAGCAAGATCAGAATGCTGTTCAGTTTCAGAGTCAAGCACAGAAAACACGGGCCTTCTCCATCACAGATGTCACTATACTGGAGGACATTATCCTGGGCATATAGTCCATTTTAAAATTCCTTTGCCCACACTAAACTAGGTGTTAAGAGTTTTAGGGACCAAGACTTTCAAAATACAAATCACCCAAGTCCCAGGAGCTGCTGTAAATGGAGAGAATAAACAGCACTTGTAGGCCATATTCTGAAAAAGAGACACAGCAAGGGACAGTATGAAACTCCTTAATAAACAGCCCCACACTTCAGAGTCAGAACACAAGGCAGTTGTGGTTGGTCTTCATTTGGACACTGATTCAACAGAATTTTCAAATGGTAAAGCCCCACTGACTCAAATGTAACTCAGGTATGTGCTTTATTGCTCTGCTTGACAAAATAACCACAAAGGCAGGGCTGCAATTCAGAAAAGCCCTGAGCTAGTGAGGATGAGGAGCTGTATTAGTGTAGGTACCCAGTTACTCAGAAACATTCAGCTGAAAGGGCCTAACATCACTGTACTCATACTGGTTATGATTAGAACTTTCCTGTTTTCAACAACCAGTGATTTTAACACTCATTGAAATACTGGGAGAGGTAGGAATGTTTGCAGAGACAGAGTCCAGGCCCACACTGGGAACATATTATATCAGGTGTGTTTTGGCAAGAGAGAGTTTCTTCTGCTACAACCTGTTCCAATATTTGTGGAAGATGCTAACCTCCAGCTTTAAATTTCCCCCTTTTATTCACATGTGGGACAGTGGGTATCATTGCTGAGGTCCTTGTCTCAGGCACGGAGTGGGATGCAGGGGAAGGTGCTTGGAGGGAGATGCAGGGGAAGGGGCTTGGAGTGGGATGCAGGGAAAGGGGCTTGGAGTGGGATGCAGGGGAAGGGGCTCAGAGTGGGATGCAGGGGAAGGGGCTCCCCCCAGCGCCCTGCCTGAGTAGGTGGCTCAGCTGAGCCCCTGGGGAGCAGAGCAGACCCCAATGCCCAGGGAGAAGGCCCAGCACAAGGCTGCAGGCACTGCACTTCCCCCCCAGCCCACAGAACACTATCTGTGGGCAGGCTGGATGTGGTTACACAGCAAGTGAGGCCACCACACTGCAAAATCAACGTGAAACACTGGGTTAGCATGGTGAGAAGTCAGCTGTGACGTATTCACAGTTCACATTGAGGTTAGCATGGCTTCTGAGGATTCTGGAAAGTGCAGCTCTGTGTGCATAATTTTACCTACAGAAGAATCTTCAGTAGTGCATAAGCAGCAATCAAATGGTACCTCTTTCCCCATCCCTGACCAGTGCTGCTACACAGAGATCCAGCCAAAGAGAAGGCTAAGAGTTTTGAAACCAAATGGAAAATTCAAATAGCACTAGGGCAAAAGTGTGTTGTTTTTTTCAGAATCATAATATGCAAAATACACAACACAGTGCTCAAGTATTCATAAATTCATCATAGTAGGGCACTCTGGGCCAAAGCCAGTTTTGCAGCTCTGTGCACCAGGAGGTCCAGAGTTATCTGTACAATCACACTGGGTGACAGGAGCCAGCCAGCCTGACAGCCTGGCAGACTGCAGCATTTCCCAGCTCTATGGACAGACGGCTGCAAACGGATGCTCCTGCCGTATGCCTGGGCACAGAGGCACCAGCACTGCCTCTGCACAAGCTTGCTGAATTGCTGGTGCCCAGACAGCCAGGCCCTGGCTCCCTCAGGCTGACTCAGAGCATTTGGTCTTGTGCCAAACCCAGCAGCTCCGGACTCATCACTGCCTCAGCCCCTGGGACATCTGCAGGGCATTGCTGGACAGACAACAGCCCTCCACTATCTCCCATTTTCAGTGTCACCATCTCCTCTCAAACACCACCACAGGGGCAGCCACTCTGAACCCTGAGACAGCATCTTCTTTGCTGGAATCACTGCTGTCCATAGACAAGATCAATTTCAATAGACTCACTTAGGAAGTGAAATAAAATTCTGTTTTAACTTGAAGCACAGATGTCTGTCCCAACAGAGCTCTCACCCCAAATCCCAACAGTCAGATAACTTTGTTCCCTGCAGCCTGCACTTCAGGGCATGGAATATACTTGGCAAATTTTTATTGCTATCACTGCTGATGTGAATGGGCCATTGCTGTGTTACAAAGCAAACCTACTGCAAAATGAAAAGCAAAACAATTATACCAAAAAATAAACTGTACGGACTAACCCTGCGGTTATTAACAGACTAGTAAGGAACACTGATACATTTTCATCATGTTACATCTGATACCAGAAAATAAGGGCTGAGAAACTATTAGGTCTTCTCATTTTAATTGCAGTGCAATTAATCACCAATGCTATGAGAAGACAGAAAAACCCTTCAGCATCTTTTGGTGAAGAACCCTCCCCCAGCTATGCAAAACTTGCATTCAATGATGGCTTTAAAGAAACATGTTTATCAAAACAAACCCTCCAAATGCCCCATAACAATATACATGCATAATCTACTTAATTGGTCCTCAGAGACTTTCATTTTCTTCCTGGCTTTGCCACTGCTCTGTTGTGTGTGATCCTAAGTAGTTGAACCTTTTTGTCACTTTCTCAGGTATAAAAAAGAAATATTAATATTTACTGTTAATGTAACTATTCTAAGGTGCTCTGAGATTTATGAATGAGAAGATCTACACAGGATCTGCTGTAAGAAGTGGATAACCTTTTGGCCTACAAAAGTTTCATTTTCTCCACAGTATGTATTTCCCTGGTGGAACCTGGTGGAAACAAATACTAGGTCCATAGCATATGAATCAAACTGTCTTTTTATGAGGAAGACTCTCGATTTTGCTTTAAGAGTGGTGTGTTGATTTTTGCAGTGTCTTTGTGGGCACTGAAACAATAAAGGGTATTACAAGTTTAATCTATATCATCCCAGGGGACCTTATTTCAAATTCTGATGGGGGTCAATGGAACAAAAAAGCCATCTGCGAAGAAAAATGCAACTTCTCAATATGGAAAGTTTAATGCAAAGTGAGTTTGGTCATTCTTACCAGATAGCACATGGTATTAAGGCTTTATCTATAGACCACCTGCACACATAATTAAAGAGGGGTAGTAATGAAAAAGCAGTACCTACTACAAAGATCAAAGGCCTATGAAAAACATCCTCTTTTTAAAACTGTAACATTAAAAAAATACCCAAATACTTAGCCCATTTTTTCTGAATCCATGTGAAAACTGCAGCATGCACTCCATCCCACTGAAAAGAAAAACCTAAACTGTGGAGTGAAACAAAATACTATCATAGTTGACTATCCATAATTTTCTCATTTAAATAGTTTTCATGTAGGAATAGAAACAAAACTTGCTGGAAGAGAAGCACTTCTGTTTTTGCCAAAACCTGTTCTATTTTATTCGACAAGAAAAGCTGTTTTGCTCTCTGTCTTACCTGAGGCAGAGTGCCTTTGACTAATGCAGGGATGTCTGCTTTGGAATAACCAATTGCAGCTAAGCCATCATCAACATTCAGATCAAATAGGAATTTCCGGAGCGTGTCTGCCAAAATAAGCCCCGCATCTTTGATTCTGGCAGTGCGGATGTCAGCTCCTAAAATAAGACATAATGCCTTGACTGTAGGGTGGAGAGAGGAGAGGAAGCCTGTCCTGGACTTAATTTAATCATAATATCAGCTGAATACATATCCATACATAACAGTCGCTGCCCTAAAAGCAACATGAAGTAAAAAGAGGAATCAGTCTTCATTTTACAGTTGGAATAGTTTGTGAAAGGTGAAATAAAACAAGATCAGAGGCAAGTTCACTGCTGCCAAAAAGACTAACTGCCACATGAGGTAAACTTCCTTTCCCTCTGTGCTTACAGGGAGAAGCACTTTTCAGCCTGGCTAACTGCTGGGAGGAAAGAAGCTAAGGCATGAACGTCAGTGGTATTTATTTGTGTGGACAGTGTGCCAAATGCTAACTTCATTTTAAGGCCTTGAGTTTGCTGACATCTAGAGGACTGTTCTGTTCAATTACACATTCACAGAGAGGATTACAGCATGTAGGCTGAAAAAGGCAGGAGACAGCAGGGCAGTGTTCAGGGGGTTGAGTAAATTCTAAATTTATTGCTGCTTGAATATGTGCTGACTTGTGTAGGGTACTGTAGAACTGGAGAGGAGGAATTGCTGTCTTTGAAACATCTACTGTACAGTAATGAAAAGATCAATATAAAATGAAAGATTACCAATATTTCTTACAGAATAGCTTGTGTTCTCCTCTTCAATGAATGTTCAGGACTTACTTAAAAGTAATAATAAAAGTATGTCCAGAGAGGAGAACCAAGTTCCTCCATATGATTTATTTCAAAGCAACCCGAGCTAAATTGGTTCTCTGTGTAACCTCAATGATGTTACACCAGAACTATGTTAGGTCCAAGTGCCACACTGAGAGATGAGTAAGAGCAATACACAGCTACAGGAAAAATATTTTCTGTGATCCCCATGCAGCTCAGTTTAACATCCAAAGGGAGTTAAGCAAACAGGACACCTACAAGCTCACTTGAAGATATTCAGGCAGTAAGACTGGCAGTAATGCAGCAAATAATATCTGGGAAAAACTGATAAATAAGACATGACAGAGTCTTGTACAAAGTTTTGTGCTATTGGGGCCAAGAAGTCTGAGTTTATCCTGGGTTTGGCTGAGGAGGGGTAACTACGACAGAAACCCACTGTCTTCAGAAGTAAAGTAAAAGGGAAAGGGAGGAGGATAAAGCATGACAGTAAATGTGACTGGCAGTTTTAAAATATTGCTATAGTTCTAGCACTTTTTTTTGCCCAGCCTAAAAGATACATCAGTCTTTGATTGGACCTAGAAAATTTCTGGCCATATGCACACCTATTTCAACTGTTTAAGAATGCACCCAGGGAGGTATTAAGCTTTTTCTGGCTGTACCCAAATTCACAGCTGTACATACACACAACATAACCATTTAGTAATCTGCTTCATGTCATAAAATACCTTCTTAGTCATTGCATTTGGCAGCATGACAGATTTGGAGCAGCTACTGTAGACAGTTGGACTCTGGAGTGGACTCAGAAGTAAACACCCCAGATGGGAATTAATACATTCAATTCCATGTGACATCTTTTCAGCAGAGTCCCTTTCCAGCAAGGCACACTATGACATAGTTAAAATTTCTACTGAGAAAATTAACAGAACTTTCAGAGACAAAATTTATGGCAGCAGTTAATACCACAAAATCTAAAGGAACTGCTTTCCAATCTTTTGTTTTAAAAGAGCCAGAGCTGAAATTTTCTGATATACACTGCTGACCAGTTATCCAGACACATTTTTTAAAATCTAATTTTAGTTGTGTGCTATTGCTGTAGGAACATAGATATTTATTAGCTTAGTATATGATTCCAGCTAGGTTTGTGTTTTGGTTTTGACCATAGGCAGGACAGCATTCTTCAGAGGAAGCCTGAACAACCTCACAGACCATTTATGAAATAAACAGAACTTTCACCCAATGTAGTTTTTCTGATCCTCCTTGAAATACTGTGATATTTTCACTGTCTGTATAAAAGTCCCACTCTTTCTTGAAATCCCCAGTGCTTTCAGATTACTTACACAAGCAAGTCATCCACGTGTCTGGATTGCTGTGACTTGCACACAGAAGGCTGACCATACAAGGGACTGAACACAAATTTTCCAAATACCAGGAGAATTGGCCCAACCACTTTTTCTCCCCTCCCTGCACTGCTGTGCATGAGGCTGTGACTGCTCCTTGGCCAGCATGGGTATCAGCAGCAGTTTAGCCACCACACAGAACCCAGTGCAGCCAAAAACTCTGACCTTGGACATAAATAAATTAGCTCACTGCAGAGCCATGCTGTCACAGCTAGACTGCTAACAGCTCTGAGATTACACCACTGGAAGCTGGTTTATTACACACAGTCGTGCTGGGGGTGCAATAAAGAGCTATCCTTTCTCTTAGGGCACCCTTTGGTGATGAGTTGCCCACATAACAGGGCAGTGTATGAGAAAATAACCTTTAAATGAGATGTCAGTTTGCAGCATTCATTTTTTTTCTGCTAAAAAGTAGAAAAGGCCATTTTGTTCATTAATCTCTTCTTAGCCATAACTTATGTGACCACGGAAAAGCCATTCCAGAAAAGCTGTCCCTTGACATCAGCCACTGAGAAATTCCTACACCTACAAACAAACTTAGGCCTACATGAGAAAAACCAAAACCCACAGCTGTGTGTCAGGGAAAAAGAGCAAGAGTGATTCAAAATATCACAGTTCTAATTCATTGCCATAGCAGAGAATTTGTTAGGCAAAATCCTTCCTTTTAGCTAACATATGCCCCTGAGTACTGGTTCACTTTATGGTAACTACTCTCCATAAAGTACCAAGAGTTGTGCCAATCACAGCTACTCTTGTTTGATTTGTAACAGACCTCCAGCCAATTTCAGCTGTCCACTTTTCTGGCCAAGAATCAAATTTCTCCAGCTTGCTCTTCTAATCACATTGTTCAATATCAAAATTCAGCATTATTCTATCTAATTTGCATTACGTGTAACTCCAGAATCTTGTTTTTTAAACTTAAACCCATCCCAACAACCAATGACAATTGTTTGCACACATTTCTTTTCAATCCCCAAATGACATTTTGGAAAGAATTCCATTTGTACACAGGAACTGTACCCATAGAGATTCCTACCTAGGATCTCTGCAGCTTCTAAATGTCGCTCAGGACGAATCTGTGCTGTGAAAGCAAACACTGCTGGGGATGTCAGCACCACAGAAAGGCCGTGTGGCTGGGGAAAAAAAAAAAAGAAAAAAGAATAAAGCACATCAACAGGACATTTACTTTTAAGCTCAATGGACTTCAATGCTCATTAATGACAGACAACAGGTAATTGAAATGTATACGAAAAACCCAAAAAGAAAGAAGTTTTACCACTAAAGAGTGATCCACATTATAATCCTTTGGTTTATAAGTTTTCACCAAACCAGAAATAGGGTAAGACATTCCATGGCTGGAACAGAGAGCAGAGAGGGTGTGGTTAGGGCAGCTCTCCTGGTATGTGGAAAATTCGTGTGGTCAGTTTTCAGCATGCAAGTCTCTTCTGTACAGATACTCAGGAGGTATTGACAGCCATGGTGTGGATATTAGGTACAGACAACCCTCATCCCTCTGCACCTCAGGGACCTAGCTGTTAAAAACAGTACCTCCTTACTTTGTGAGTGTGAAGTTATATTACTTCACTGACTGGACTGAAAGATGTTCAGTTCCTCAAGTATTGTAGATATGCCAAAAATACCATAGTCTGCATACCTATGGGTTCACCCTGTTTGAGAAAATGAAACTTTAAGACATAATTAAAAGAGTAAACTTACTCAAAGAACAGGAATGAAAGGAAGATCTCTGAAGAGGACGACTGCTAATAACTTCTGCACACAATTCACTTTTAGGCTTTGCTTCTTCGAGATTTTCATCCAAGTGAAACTATATTGCCTTGTAATATTAATTACAGCTCATTCCAGACTGCTGATTGCCTACCCCACAGACAAACTTAGAGATAATTGCATCAGCTCAGGAAAAACTCAAGATTACATCATTGCTGTCTCATTGCAGAACAGCTGGCATGAAATCTAACATTTTAAATGTCATTAACTTTTTTACTCCTGTTTTTACTACTAAGGAAGGTAAGAAGGCTGTGTTTTGTAATTTTCATGTGATTGGTTTTGAGGACCACAACCCAGAAAACACAATCCTTATACAAATAAGTGCCAAAAGTCCATCAGTTTCTCACAACACACAGGTCCTCCAGCATCACAGGCCAGGCTACAATCCCTTACTGAACATTCAGCAACAAGGGCAGCAATATCTCCAACAACCTGGCCTCAGATACTCAGTCACTATTTCTCTGTACTCACCAGAGGTGAACACCAGCATTGCCAAAGCCAATACCAGCAAAAGCACTTGCCAGGTGCATGTTGGCTCTTGCTTCACGATCTTCAGGGTTTCTGATGGCTCTGTGCACCATGGAGGCAAATGGTACCAATGAAACCACAAACAGATTGGTGATTCGGGAGGGAGAACAGAGAGGGGGCTTCTTTATGGACAGATATACAACAAATCTTAAAGATAAGCTGAGATAAAAAATGCTGGAAATGGAATCAAGTCACTCTCTGGTAAAAGAATAATCCTACATCTGGGTCACTTAAGTAGATCATACTGGTTCAGTGAAAGGAAAATTTCCTTTCCCTTTTCCAAAAAACAAGTAAATAGAGTGAATTTAACCATATTCACCTCAATGGTAAATAAAAAAATTCTCCTTAGAATCTTTGATAATTCTGTGCATGGCTCCAGGATCACTCCAGCTTTTCCACCATCTCATTAGGTGGTGGTCTAGACCCCACCACCTGTGGGAGAAGAAGACAGGATGCATTGCCTTCCTATGCCTAAGGCTTCTTGTATAGTTTGACAGAAAGGAGAAAAAGTCCCATGAACAGATTTCAAAGGAACAAAAACAACTATTTTGACTTGCTAGGTACTGTTAACAGTCTTTTCTGAAAAAAAAACCCTTATTGATCTTAACAGAAGTGCACATGGTATGCAAAAGCTGTAAAGGGTCTAAAATGTTATTGACAGGGATCAAAACCAACTCCCTAAGTCAATTCTTATTCTAAACTGAAGGTCTCCTAACAATGAGCAGGTTTGCAATAAATCTGTAATTTTGCACATTCATAAGTGCATGTCATTACCTTCTTGAGAGATGTGCAAGTGTCTTAATTTATACTGAAGGGCACAGAAATAACATCAGCAGTGTTTTATTCAGTTTATTATGTACTCCCCTTATACTGTCATTGAAAGGAGAGTCTTGAAAAAAAATATGTAAATGCTGCTCCCATATTATCTTGAAATACCTTTAACTGAGGACTTCTAAAACAGATTCACAGAGGCATTAAAAAGCTACCTCCACAAGCCCAACTACTAATCCCAATTTCACTTTGAACTTTATTTGAAAAACATTTTGCTTCATTTAAGAAAAATCCAGGGTAGAATACAAATATTGCAGGCTGCCTTATTCTAGCCTAAAATTGACACAGTTGCAAGCATCCCTGCTAGGGCAGAGAACACAGTGCATGGGAGATGGGTGCTGGATGTGTTACCTTTTCAAATACTTGGCCACAACGCGCAGGGCGTGCAGTGCCCAGACGTCGCTGACGGGGTTGCTGCCTTGGTAGGCTGGGCGGCTGATGGGGTTGGAAGGGCAGGGACTGCGCTGGTTGTAAGGGAGAGCAGTGTAGGATTCCAGGGCATGGCTGGCAGAAAGACAAGAGGTTGATTATTCAAGGGGGAGAGCTCCATTTTGCTGCCCTGCTGTCCTTTGAATGCAGGTTCTCATTTATTTCTGGAGTCTAACAGTTGCTGAAGCAAGAAATCTCACACAGTCTCACAGACAACTGGAAGAATGCCAGGCCAGCACCTCCAGAGCATCTCCCTCTCCAACAAACACACAGCCCCTTTCTCTCAGCTCACACCATGCTAAAAGCCTGGTTGGATGCATTGGCACCTGTAGTGTTTTTCACTGGAAGGGGCTGGACGTGTGCAGTGAGTGCATTTCATTTCTGTAGGACAGGTGATGCTGGAATGATTTTTCCTTTTCTTTTCTATCCCTTTTACACAGTTCTCTGTATCCACAAGTATTAGCAGTATGCATACTTGCAACCTTTTACTTAATTTAGTGCTTTGTGTTTTGTAAGTGTTCTGCAGGCCTGAGACTGAACACCCCAGAACTGCAGAGCCAGGGAGACCAAACATTCCTACTATCTCAGGAAGCCAAGGTCTCCTGGCAGGAGGATTCGGTAAACTAGGGGTTAGCCCACCCCAGCCCCATTATTGGGCTCCCTTGTTAGATCTGCTGATGTGTAAAGTCTATAACTGGTGTGTGTGATTGATGATGGGTGTGCATTTGCCACGCTGTCACCTGGGTGAAGTGGATGCATCAAACAGGATCCTGATTAAAATACTGAGGTAAAGACCCCAACCCCTTTAACCGTGTCTGGCTTCATTTTCCTAACACCAAGAAAAAGGCATCACAGGAACCATAAGACCCTTTAGCACTGGAAGCTTCATAAGTTACTTTTCTTGAAGAAGCACTGACCTTGAAAAAATCATTGTTTGATACTGAAGCTAAGTGGAACTGCCAATAGTCTCATCTCTCAGATACTCATATGTTGGGGAAGATGAAATAGGAAAGCCTTATAGATATGATTGCCTTGCAAAAGATGCTGAAAATATGGAAAGTATAATCGAAATTGAGATGAAGACAAGGTTTGAGTTAAAGAGTAACTAAGAAACAATGGTAGAGCTGGCTGAAGGGAATGCTCCTTCTTGATAGAACAATACCCTCTGCCTAGGCAGGTCCAAAGGTCAGAACAAACCATACTTGCCTGGTAGGAGATTCCCAAAAGCAGTTTTTTAAGGTTTAAAATATAACCCCATATGGTAATGTGATGATTCTTATAGGTTGCATGCAAATATTGTAGAGTTTGTAGCTTGTTTCAGATTGGTTAAAGAGAATTAGAATATTCAACAGAGAAGATGATTTATTGTATTGTAAATGGCAAATCGCTCTCCTTTTACTCTCTTGACCTCTTTCTCTCTCTTTCTCTGGCCTGCTTTGAGCTGTGTCTTGCAGCCCAGCAGCCTCTCACACCCACGCTCTTTCACAATAAACTCCCATGCTCTAAACCCATCTTTAGAGATCTCTCGTTTCTATTTTACCCTCATAACCAAATTCCAAAGAGTTAAATCCTACACTCATGAATCTGACCACATAAAGGAGCACTTCTTACGTAGCTCCATTTAGATTAAACTACAGACAAATCATTTTCACTGATGAACAAATATCTTTTTTCCATTTCAGACATTGCAGTCCAGGGTCCTTCACCATGCTTGAGAAACCACAGTTTCATCCCGTATCTATTACTTTAGTATACATAGCACCCAGGAGCTAAGTAAGCTCTGGCTCTCCAAATAGAAATGTCAATGCATTTTGTGCAGTTAAAATGTAGGTTTAAGATGAAGAAAATTTTGTGCCGAACGCAAAGCAAATTATGAGGTTGGTTCCAAAAATGACCATGGCTGGGTGAAGACCTGCCAGCATCTCACAAGTCTTTACAAATTTTTATTGACACATCATGGCTTTTGTATGAAAATCCTTATTCTCTCTTCCCTGCCATGTCTGTGATACATGATAAATGTTATCACAATTGAGATTAATCATTTATCTCCATGATACCTTAAAAAGGGACACCTGGACTCTCTTCCCTGACAACTGCTATTCTGGAAGCAAACAGTTTCTCCAGTGCACTGTAAAAACATTCAAATTTCTGCAAATGCAGGATTTGTTTCCATACATTCTAAGGGAGGCAGTGAAACTAAGGAAGAGGAAAGTATGACAGGGCTCACCTTAACAACAGCAGCAAACAGAGAAAAAAAGATCAGCCTCTTCTGCTCTCCAAGTGTATTTTTTCTAAAATCATTGTAGTAAAAATACAAATCTTAAATAAATTCAAGTAGCAGCCTATGCAGAAAACTCACCAAAGCACATCAAAGCCACTGTTGGCCACTATTCTTTCAGGCATAGACAGTGTGTGTAAAGGATCAATGATGCCTAATGTTGGCTTAATGGCTCTTGAAGCAATACCTGCAATGTGTAAAGGGAGGAAAATCAGTTAAAGATTTATTGCAATGAAATAGGACAAGAGAAGCTTAATGTTCAAAACATGACAATAAGGAGGGAAAAAATATTTGTAACTAAGAACATAAACACAAAGAGAGAGAAGGAAGGGTAGAGTATCTATGAATGTAAGGTTTACTGATGATGAAGTCTCTCTAACAGAGTTACATGATTTGAGACTTCTGCCTGAAGTGGATTATACCAGACAATGTTCTCTCTCTGTTTGCAGCCCTCCCTGAGCAGCCTTGCAAAATGTCTGGGGCATCTGCAGTATTCTTAGATTTGTATCTTCAGTCAGAGGGTAAAACTGGTTTGTACCTACAATAAATTGCTATTGCCAATTGCTGTCTTCAGCATCTGTAACAACCATGTCCTTGTATTTTGGTTAAGGGCACACAGCTTTGAGAGAGACAGACAGACATGCAGACTGATGGGCTACGTATAGACTAGAAAACTCTTGAGCTATTGTCAAACCTTCTTAGCACACCCATGTGTGTCCCAAGTCCTGCAGACTGTGTGGCATATAAAATCCACATGTTTAAAAGCAAAACCTTAAAACAGTTACGAAGCTCAAGATGACATTTTAGCCTTAGTCTTTATTTGCCAGGGATGAAAAGGCCAGAGGAAGACAGTGTCCCTCACTTGCACAGCATCCCAGGCCTGAGGATCCCAAAGTCAGGAAAAGGAACATTTGGTTGCAATTACACAACAAAGAAACAGAAGTCTTAAAAGTAGAAAGAAAAATGCAGAGGAAATAAGGAACAGTTGGTTGACCCTGAATATAAGTAGAAATTTCCTTTGCAATTAACATTTTCTGCCATTTAAGGACTTGAAAGATTTTAGTTTCCTGTTTTGCCTTCAAACTATAATCCACTGTATTACATAGGTATTTCATTATGTTAATATGCTATAAATTTAATTCAAGGAGGAAACCTTTTAGCTTTTAAAATTTGCCTGTGGCAGTTGAATCAAACAAAATGACACCTGAAACGACAGGCTGTATCCTTTCCTTTCAAAGCAGGGAAATAACAAAGACATTGGAAAAGCAATTGTCTTGAATAGCATAAAAAATACCACAAAACAAACAAAAAACCCCCAAAACAAATCACCAAAACCTCACCGGTTTTAACTTTTAGTTCTTTGAAGTCAAAAATGGCAACACCAGTGGTTTCACTTCCAGTGCCAGATGTTGTAGGAACTTAAAAGGAAAAACAGGGATAACAACAAATAGTAAGAAATATATAATACTGCAAAACAAATAGTAAAACCACAATAGTAACATTGCCCAAAATAGAGCACCCAGGAAATCTTGGAGGTATCCCAGATCCAAAGTCACCAGATCAAAGGGAAACTGCTACTTTGATCTCTTTTCTCAGTAAAGGAGTCTAACTGAGCTAAAGAAGGCAACATAAAGATAAAACCTCTGATTTTACCTCCACTGGACTAAACAGCAAAATTGCTGCTGAATACAACTAGAGGAGAAGAAAGCCCAAAGGAAGCTGAAACAGTCATGGTAAATTGATTTCAGTAGAAATATCAGAGAGTGTAGAATAACTCACCCTTCCCTGACCCCCACTCTCCACACACCCTCCTCATGCTTTACCTGCAATGAGTGGCTTGAGGGGCACAGTGACAGGCTTCCCTTTCCCAATAGGAGCATTGACATAATCCAGGAATTCTGCTGAAGGGCTGGCTGCATACAGGTTGGCAGCTTTACAGGTGTCCATGACAGACCCACCTCCAACAGCAACATAGGCATCAAACTCTCCCTTTTTAGCAAACTGAATGGCATCCAGGAAACTGGGAACACAAGAGAGATCTTCCAGTTAGCCAGGATAAAACCAGTACATAGTGGATCTAACTATTAAGACCAGCATGCAGCCACAAGGAGGTGTTTAAACCACACAGAACCCTGCAAAGGCCTGGTCACTACTTGGAAAAGTGCACTGTCATAAGCAAATTTTACCTCTGGTCTGTTGGCTCCACACGGACATTATCATACATTTGAAAGTTTATACCATGTTTTGCCAAGGAATTCAATACTGCATTTACAGGAGGGAGTTTGGAGAGGTTTTTATCTGTCATCAAACAAACTCTTCTAGCACCGAGATTCTGCAGGTCCTAAAATAATGAATCAAAAAACCAAACAACTGGTATAAAATCATACAAACTTCACTATTTAAACACTAAACCAAATCAACTGAACCATTTGATAATAATAAAACCCTGACTTAAAAATAGTTGGTTATTGTAAAATTTAAAAAACCATATCAGCTGAAGAAAAAGAACATTAGCCACATACATGTAGAATGCAGAAAATAAAATAAAGTTTAAAGCTGCCAGATTTATTTAGTTGAAGTTTTATGATAGAAGAAAACTAAAGCTGTTGAACCAAATGGGACCACTTTCAACTATAGTAAAATATAAAACATTTTTGAAACACTTTTTTCCTCAGTTCCTGTGAGAATAAATAAGGCCTTCTCACAGGTTGTCTCCACTAACGGCCTAACAAAGCACAGCATTAAAATCTTGAATATGCAATACTGAATATTAATTTATTGATGAAAAATCAAAATGAGGTGGCAAAAGAAAGAAAAATAATGCTACATTCTAACCTCTGCTAAGTTAATTGCCACAATAGCTATATAATAAGTATAAATAATTTTAGTGCCGTCTAAAGATAGGTTCTTTCTGTTTCCGTTTACTGCCTGACTATAATTTTACTTCACAAATTTTCAAATAAAAAAGAGATCTACTAATGCTAGAAATGCCAAGAAAGGAGGAAAAATTATAAATTAAAAAAGCCAGTGCTAAAAGCATACTGGAACAATATACTCAGGTGAGATATCACACTGCTGAAACAAAAATTCTGCACTTACACAGGGCAAACTGAGAGCTGAATGAATATTTAGGTAATTTAATAGAAAGTCTCTGATTCATTTTAATGAGAGCTAGAAAGATGAAAGTGATCTTGAGAAAATCCTGGTGAGTCACCAGGATTCAAAACTTTCTGAATTAAATTCCCTGTAGGAGAAAAATGTTGTTGCATAATTCTAGCAAATTATCAATGACTTAATTACCCCCTGAGCTGCATTTCATGTACTCATAACCATACCTCTGTTCTTTAACCAGCAGTATGCTCCTTTTTACACTGATACACAGGACCACACATAACTGCAAAGCAGTGGAGATTCAGACACACTGTATATAAGCTTTCCTTTATTAACTGGACTGATAGCACTGGCAGCCCTTTAGAAAATAACTTTTCACCAGTGATGGACTTACACCAGGGCAGCTTACCATGCCAATCTCTTTTGTAACTCCTTCTCCGTATCGGATGTTCGAAATGGCCATCTGCAAAAAAAAGAACTTTCTTTTTCCTATGAAATTGGCATCTAGCCCTCCTCATTCAAAGTGAAATATAAATATTTAATAATGTAAATAGTTGTTAAATGCCATATTTGTCAAGAAGTATTTTTTACATGACTTTGAAATGAAATATATTTTATTATTAAATCTACCTCAAATGCATAGTCTGTACTCCCAGGGCTGGGTCGTTCAGGGACTGAAATGGAAATAAAACAGAAGAATTAGGGAACAAAAAGTGATTTTAATCTGTCTCTCAAATCTGGAGTTGACAGATTCCTTTGCTTTTAGAATCACTAATATATTTCCTCAGGCCATCTCAGCGTGTCTGGATAACAGTTACCCATTTCATCCCTTGTTGCTTATGAGATTAAATGATCCAAGTGCTTGATCTGACTCAAATAACTCAACAAAACAAGTAAGTTTTTTCAAGTTCCTTCAAGAATTAAGTATTTTTTATAAAAACTGAATAAATTAGCAGGAAGGTAGCATGAGGGTTTGTTTGCAGTCTACAAAGACCACAACAACACATAATAAGTAGAACTGAGTATATGCAGAGAAGACAGGCTGCTACATAAAGCTGAGAGGTGCTAGAAATATGAAGGGGCCACATGGTAACCTTCAGAACAAGGTTTAAGGCAAATTCATGAGACACCCTCTACATGCACCTGGATAGAGAACATTTTCTGTATGCATGGGAGCAATACTAACAGGTATTTTTTTTACTTCTGCCTAGTCCTGAACTTGCAGGTGAAATGGAATTATTTTCTAGAAATTTACTTCTTGCACTGCTAATAATAAATACTAATCAGTGTGTTAAAATTAATTTTAATTAGAAGACAAGATATTTATAAGGACAGTATTTCAGTCACAGTGTCTCTCTGCCATGTCATTTTTGCACGAATTATCACAAAACTCAATTTCTGGTGTATTCCGATTTTGCCGCAGAGTGAAGCAAACTACATCAACTGAAATTGCCCATTCTTGTCCAAGAATAGATCAGGCAGAGCATTCTGCTCTTCCTGCTGAAGTCATGCCTTACGTCTGCTGTATTAATTGAAAATACTCAATTTGGATGCCGATCCAATGAGTGAAGCCATGGTAATGAGTCTTACAGACACGCTGGGGAGCACTGAAGCACTGACCCACAACAGTAACAGATAGAGGTATTAAAATCCTTTATGCACTTTCTATTCAAGCACAGGCCAGCTGCTATCAGCTCTTTCATTGCCACCTCTTACCAGGCTGTACATGTTTGACCTCTCCTGGAGCTGGAGCCTGCTGTACTTTCAGACATTAATTTGACAGGCTAAGGACATGTCCAAACCATTTACTCTCTTGCTTTCTGACAGTATAATAGACACCCCGCTGTTACTTTCTTGAACCAAACTTAACTTTCAGGGCAAATTTTACTGAGTTCAAAAATTGCACTACTTCCTTGAATACTGCCAAGAAAGACAAAGAACTTGTTTTTTTTCCAGCTATGTCATTGTTCAAGCAATTCCCACTATTTAGAGATTTACTGAACTGATATCATCTTGCTACACTATAGAATCTATTGCTGGCTAAAGCTTCCAGAGAGGGTTCTTAACTCAGGCTTCTGTTTAGCAAGAGCTTAGCTTGAATTGACTGAGTAGGCCATCAGACAAGCAAAAGAATGAGATTCTGTCTCTCAGCTGCACTACTGTCTTGCTGTATGATGGTCTTGGGCAAAACAAGTATCTGAACAAAAAGAAAATAGCTTTTCCACATGTAAAATGACAATGCCAATTCCCTAAGAAGTGTTTTAAGCATGTGAAACCATGCTGCTTAGTTACACATTACTGAAATTATGGCTCAAAGCACTAATTTTTAGTGGATTTAGAGACTGACCAGCTATCTGAAGGCCAACAGATAGTTATTCTCCCAGCCTCCCTACAGTCCATGCAAACAGAAACTCCACCCAGGCTGACTTGGGTTACTCAGTGCAGATCCCCTCCTCACAGTCCACAATCCTGGCCTAAGTGAGCTGTGTTCTTGGGACTGACTGTATAAAAAGCCTTTGGAGATTTTATTCTCCAAGCCAACACAGACCTTTGTGAAAAGCTACTTTTTATCCCTATCACTTCCCGTTTCTTTTCTAAAGTATCAGGTGTGTATCCAAAAGCAGATCTAAAGGTGAGACAGTTCAGGTGATGACAGCCAGAGCAAAGTTCAGATCAGCTCTCCCCACGGTATGGGGAGGGAGGGGACAGGAGGCAGAAACTGCGGTTTATGTGGGAACAGTGACTGTCCCCAACAATAACCATTACCATGAGCTGCAAAATAACAGGCTGTTTTCCTTCTCCTTTAGACTGCTCCTTCCCACCTCTTAGCTGCACCCTCTGCCCACGTTGCGTGGACACACAGGGCCCTCTGCAGGGCCAAGGTCTCCTACAGAATTAATCCGGAGACACAAATTAAATCTTACCTTGGGAATAAGTGTGGCCATGGCTCGGGCACCGACAACTAGTTAAAATGCCATAAAACAACAACAAAAAAGAGGTATGGTTAAAAAGGGGAAAACTAAAGCAAAAATCGAAAGCTTTACGTCCGACAAGTCCCCTGCAAGCCCGCACTCCACGGGCCCGCAGCTGAGCCCGGCGCAGTGCGGCGGGACTGGGCACGGGGGG
>JAHLSL010000021.1:16912536-16980312 GCA_025920805.1 Petroica traversi
ATCGCGCCGGCCCGGCAGAGGGAGCCGTGGCTCCCCACAGGGCGCTCCGGGCCGCGGCTCCGCTGCTCTGCCGGGGCTGTGTGGGCACCGCTTCCAGATACGGAATCTATTCGCCTGGAAAAGCCCTCTAAGGACATCAAGTCCAAACTGAGACTAAACATGACCAGGGCACTGAGCACCATGTCCAGTCTTCCATGAAAAACCTTTTAGGGACAGTGGCTCCACCACCTCCCTGAGCAGCCCGTTCCAATGTTTAATCGCCCTTTCTGTGAAGAAAAGCTTTCTAATATTGAACCTGAACCTCCTCAGGTGCCGTTTAAGGTTATGTCCTCTTGTCCTGTCAGTGCTTTCCTGGCAGAAGAGGCCAAACCCCACCTGGCCCCCTTTCACATACTTTAAGAGAAGGATAAAATCACTCCTGAGCATTTTTTTTTCTCCAGGCTAAACAAGCCCGGCTCCCTGGGGCTCTCCTCATGGGACTTCACCTTCTGGACCCTTCAGTGATGGTCACAAATGTGACTGATGAAATCCTCAGTGACTCCCAGGCTGGGGCTGTGTGGGGTTCAGGGTGACCCCAAATCGTCTCCTGCCACCACCACGAGTGGTGCCGAGGTGGGAAATACGTGAGAAGAGTCAGCACATGAGGAGAGGCAAATACCAAAAGCAGAGAGGTGGGACCATTGTAGAGTTAATGGGGCCCAGCAGCTTCCCCTGCCTTTGCCTGCATTAGGGATGTGCCATGGCATCCAAACACTGAGACACAGGTACATACTATTCACTTTTTTATTTTCTTTCTTTTTTTTTTTCTTTTTTTTTTTCTTTGGCATTTGTTTGGTTTTTGCTGATTTTTTTTTAAGCTTATGATTCTGTCTGATGCTCCTTGCTGTAGAGCAGTCCCTCTAAGTGCTCCTCACAGGACCAAAATTGCAGCTCCACAGAGACTGGCACAGGTGTTGTGGGCAAATCTCCCCGCAGAGAAGGGAGGGAGGAGCAGCATTTGGGAAGCAGTATCATCTGGCAGATATCTCAACAGACATAATTATAAATGAGGTGATCGGGGTGATATGGAGTGCACCTAAAGGTCAGCTGGGTCAAAGATACCTCCATGCTATTTTTAAACAAATGGGCTACAGGATAATCCTTTTATAGCTATACAGTGATTTGGCTTGTGTGGCCATGACATTTTGAGCTGATCCCTGATGGCCTGAAAGCAAGCTCATGAGAGCACTTAGCTGTAGTGGAGGGAAATGATGGGTGTTTTTATACAAGGTACAGTTCTCTTCTAAGTTATTATCCCATCTTTGCCTTTACATTAGTTTAGGAGTGATGGAAATGAGTGTAATGCCGCAGCAGTACTGTTGAAATGAAAACAAAATGCCATGTTTGTAAGACGAGGACAAATAGCTGATACTCAAATGCTAATGGCTAGCATAACACAACTTACCTACAGTCTATGAATTTCCCCCCCCCCCCCCCCAAGTCAGCTGTTTTGAGCATGGAGCAACAGAATCCCTATGTATTTAAATCCAAGCTGGTTGGCATGGGCTGTTTTCTTGTTTACCACAAGATGGCATTGGATAATATTTTGTACCCTGTCTTGGACAGCTCACACTTTCACCTGGAATTGCAGATAAAATAAATTTTAAAGACAATTCTTTGAAGAGATGCATAGGCACTACCTAGATTTAGGCATAAATTTAAACTTTTGAACTGCAAGGTCCACTGTTTTGGCAGTCTGGTTAATATGTTTAAGCTGGTCTAGGTACGCTCCTGTTTTATCCTTATGCAGCTAACTCTCAGAGTTCTTTTGGTCTGTATTTGTACAGAGTCCAGAATGCTTCAGGCAGATGCCTTGGGCTGAGAGGAGATAATTGATAATATCTATTGCACTTCCAAAGTTGCTTGAACTATTAATGATTACCACTGGAATAGCAGAGGGAGTGCATGTCAGGAATTGATCTTGTTTCACCTGAAAACACGTAGAGGAATCTCAGAAGGTGAAAGTTGCTTTCTGGAAACTGCTGTGCTGATCTGAATTCCAGCCTTTTTATGTATTACAGAAATCTGCACCTCAGAGCATGGCCCTGCTTTTGGTGTTTGCAGTTTGTGGTTTCACAGTGAGGCTGGGAAGGTGGTGGTTGGAAGAATATTGCAATAGGTTTGTAAACAAAGGTTGGTAAATAGTCATGGGTATTTTGGGAAACTGTCCCATTGTGAGGAGGGGCTTCTGAGCTTACTGCAGTAATCAGCTTTGAGCTTGTACTCCCAGCTTAGAGCTGGGCATTACATCCAGGTATGGGATTTCTGTTAAGGGAATAGGGGTGTGTGTAATTCTGCAAATCTGGGCTTTCCAAAAGATGGAAGGGGAATACCAATGTTCAGTTGTAGAAATGGCTCTTAGGAAATTAATGTTTTTGTTATTTCATGCTTAATTCGGCTTTTAAAAAAGACATTTCCAGCAATTTTTGAAAGAATGAATTTTTAGAAGTGTTTATTAATTTGGATCTGGGGTTCCTGTGTTCCCTTTGGCATATCAAATATCACATTTCACACACTGCCTGTGGGCTGAGCTGTAGGGCTTGACAACAGCTAACTGTAGGCACTTACAATCTGTAGATAATGAAAAATTTCATCATTGCTCTCCCTTTTCCTGAGGTACTTTATCTCTTCAGTGTGAACAATAGAAATGCATGTCACAGTATGTGCATATATGTGCTTAATGCCATGCTGTTTGCTTGCTTTCTCTACTAGGAGGTGTCCAGACAGTTTGGATGCTCTTACAAAGTGCAGTTTTTCCTTAGGGTGAAGAGGGCTGTAGGGTTTTGGTGTTTTTGTTTGTGTTTGTTTTTTTTTTTAACCACATGGAAAATTTAGCTGCATGAGAAACATAAGATGGCAGAGTATAATTTGCAGAAACACTTGTCCAAAACATTATTTGAAAGCATAATGCAGGATGTACGTGATACACCTAAAGAACTACAACATCAATGTGATATTCTGTCAGGTTTGTTTTTCTTGTGAGAAAGAAGAAAGAATTATCCTACTTAACTTTTATTTTTGTAGCTTTTGTTCAGCTGGGCTACAACTTGAAGTTTGTGTTTGATAGGAGCTGCTGTAATGTACGGGATTCATGTCTCACTGTTAGTGATACCATTAACTTAGATTTACTCTTCAAACTTTTGCCAATTACCTCTGGATGGCAGTAGATGTAGTTACAAGATGATTCAATCAATTCATAAGCCTGCTGTGAGGATTGTTATGAAGAACACTTTTATCAGGCAAACTCAAAGTGCTGATAATTTTGGAAAATAGTAGAAAGTGCCCTTAAAATATCCACACTATCTCCGAATCATTCCCTTCCAGTGACTTTGTTCAGTACATTTTGAAGTAAAAACCTGTGCTGTAGGATTTTTTTGTGTAAGGGAGAAGTTGTTTGCTCATTGAAGCTATATTAAGCATGACAATTTAAGGACCCCATTCTGCTTCCTGATACATTTTTTTTTACCCCTGTAAGATACATTTAATGTATTTCAGTATGTATCCTGTTTCCTGGGGCATATAAGTGCTTTTTCAGTCCAAATAACAAAATATAGGAATTCTAATTTGGTTAAACAAAGACTCTTTCCTAGTCACTAGTCCATATGATATGAAAAAACTGTCTGTAAGGAATTAAAAAAAACAGCAAAGATTTAAGGCACCATCTTTTATAAAATGTGATAGTTGACTTGAGCAGTATAGCAAAAATGCCTCTGGTAATCAGAGCTTTTCCTATTACAAGACTTAAATTACTCATTACAGATAATGGGGCATTCCTTTTCATGGTTTCACCACTGAAGGCCTTACTAGGAACCTCATAGGGGACATGCTTAGTTCTAAGCAAGTTGTGTTGGTGGTGATGATATTATCTGAGCTCACATGCTTCAAAACATTTCTGGTTGGTTTGTAAATGACTAGGATTCAATTTCCTGTCCAAAGATTTAATGTCATTATAGCAAAATGCTGTATTTATGAGAAAAATCCATGCAGATGAAATTCAGGAGGCTGTGGTTCTAGTTCCAAAATTTAAGACTAGGTAGTTTGGAATGCAATTACAAGTGGATAACTAAGCAGAGCCTGAGTTTTGGTGCAGAAGCCAGAACACAGATAGCTGGTGAGATAGCAGGGAGATTTGGATGGCTGCAGGCACTGTGGAAAGTGATGGGTGGACCAGAATCTATTTTCATCATTTGACTGGTTGTGATTGTGTGGTTTCACTGAACTGATTTTGGGTAAACAAAACAAAGCTCAGCTAATTTGAGGCCTTCCCAAGTGCTTGATGCCTATCTTGCTAGGCATTAGGGAATCAGATTGAGAACAGATTGTGATGTGGTTTGCTTTTTTATGAGCTTAACTGTGACCTGATTTTTGTTTGGAAAAGTTTTCTTGTAGCACATTCTTAATATTAGAAATACCAGCATTGGTGTGGCTTGGTTTTGTTGGGTGTTTTTTAGGATAATTTAAAGAACAGAACAAGAACTTTATCAGGGAGTGATGGAAAGAATGGCAACGTAGTAACACATTCCTGTTCCAGGGTCAGTCCTTCTTATCATCTGTCTAGAGAAGACCTACTTTTTGGCATAAGATTACTTCTTAGTTAAAAAAAGCCAATGAACACATTTCCTTCTTTTAGAACAAATCTGTCATGCTCAGAGATTTGTCCTTGATTAAGTCTGCACTTGTAAACAGAAGAACAAAACAAGTTCCTCTGTTCTTGGGTTGGGTTCATGGTTGGAATTATCTCTGGCATTGGAAGTGAGATGCAACATGTAAGTCTTCATCATGACACGAAAGATGTGCCATAATCACTATTGATTTTTGTTGACAGAAGGACACAAATTAAATCGAGCAAGAGGTTCAATACCATGAATCTGAGAGAAGGGTAAATGTATGTCTGCTGGCAGTGACCATGCCAGTTCCTATATTCTTTTGCTTTTGTGAGTCAGAAATAATCCATTTCCCAGCAGTGGCCTTCTTGGGACATGTTTTCAATAGAAAACCTCATCCTTTTCGGTGCATGTACAGATACTCCATGCATGTGCTTAAACCTTTGCAGATAACAGCATTCACATATGCTAGAGACATGAATATTGACTTTGGTAAAGGAAAAAATATGAGACCTGATCTTAAAGCAAGACAATGCAATGCACTGAGGGCCATGATTCTTCAGGAACTTTTGGGGGAAATTTGAACCTGAGACTAGGCTTAGATCCAAGCATCATTTCACACACACACCCCAACTATTTCACACACCTTACTGTCTGAATCCAGCCCTTGCTGGATGACAGAGAGATGCAGGCTGAAGTCCTGCTTGCCAAAAGTGTCTCCAAAGCCTGAGTGCTACTTGACAGCAAGAAAAAGGCTTCCCAAATGAGGTTTGCAACCTTTTATCCTCCATTTTTTCATTCATCAGCAAGGCTGATCTGTCAGGATTGAATTTTGTCCTCAGTGTGTTTTTAGACCATTTTATTCTTAAAGCTCCACTAAAGACTTCAATGTCTTGCAAATACATTTCCAGTTGATAGTTATTAAAGAAATGTGAAAGTAGTCTTGGTTTAGATCTTTTTGTACATATAAATAGGGCACTTTAAAAGTTCAGACCAAGATATTAAGGAGTATTTCAACCCATGTTACTACAGGTGACTTTAGTAAGACAAGAAGCATCTGTAAAATTCTGTGATCTTCTACCCAGGATGTATATTGTGGCTTAGAGTAAATTAGGAGAAATTCTGTTAAACAAATGTTATTCATTTTGAATGTCATACAGCCTAGGGCTGTGGCTCTACATCATTACCAAGTGACAACAGATTTGGTTAGAATAGTTTTTATGCTGAAAAAGAAGTCCTAGAGATTAACATAGTCAATTCACACATTTTAGGCCATGCTCACAGGGTAGCTGAATCAGCATAGCTTCTGGGGTGGGGTGGGAGTGTGAATTCGTGGATAGGCATTTGAGAGGGAACAACAATCTCTCAAACTGGTTTTTTTTCCTGAGGGAATTAGCCACAGCTTGACTCACAATAAGGGATGGCTTTCCTTGGAGAAGCAATCATGGCTTATGCCTTTATAGCCTACCAAACATCTTCTTGAAGAAGTCTGTCTTGTAAAGGTGGCTTAACTGTTCATGTAGCTGCAGAGATCTCCCATAACTCTTCTTGTAACGACCAGAGCTCACAGCTTGCTGTGTTAAGGGAAAATGGCAGCAATTTGCTGTTGCCTTATTATAATTTACTATAAACTCAGCAAGTTGCTACATAGACTGCTCAGTCATTCCTGCTAAAGGTTTGGAACATCTCAGTTGGGTGCGGTGGGAATAACTGGAAGCAGGAATGACGTTGGCCATCAAAAGGAAACTTCCCTGCTGCATCAGAGCCCTCAGAGCTGGGGCAGGAAATCCCTGTCCTAATCTGCAGTCAGGGCTCTCGAGTACTTGGAGGGGATGAGGCTCTCCAAGCTGCTCAGAGCCTCCCTCATGCTACCAAACACCCAAATCACCCAAAGCTGTTCTGCACATTGCATCTGTATTCTTTTTGTTTTCTGCAATGAGCCTCTGTTCCTCAGCAACTGGTCTATGTGGAAAGGTACAAAACATGATAGATTCTCAGTTTGCAGAATCCTACAGGGTCTGTGGGAACTGCTCAATTTGTAATTTTTCTGAGGAAATTTTAAGCAGGGCAGTTTTGTGTGCAGTAGCAGTTAGCAGAAATAAAATGAAAATAAATAAATATATTCACACAATAAATTAAAGGGCCAAAATAGGATTGCTTCTTTAGCCAAGGGTGCATGAATGACTTAATCCACAACACTGTTAACTGTTGGTTTGAAACCTGCAGATTCCTTATACAACTCACGTTCAGTCTTTGCTTCTGGGACTACCTGTCAGTGTGAGGTACTGTATAGAAATACAAATGTTTGCTGGGCTGTTGCTCCTTGTTGCCCTTTTTTTCTGTCGCATTTACAGGGCCAAGCATGTCCATTCTCTAGCTGCCCAAATCCCTGTCCCTGGCTCTGACAAAGGACACCTTCTTTTTCTCTTGATGCTGATGCTACACCTGCATCCTCTCTGGGCTTCCAAATACTTGTTTTGCTTCTCCATCCAGAATATGCTATCTGGAGTGCCTTGGAGGTTCTCTACAAAAACCATCACTTGGATCTTTGTTTTCCTCTCATCACTTTCATTCCCTTCTGTTGTTCCTGATTTTCACTGCATTAAAGCATATGCAGCATCAAAGCATAGTTTGGGCTGGAAGAGACCTTTAGAGGCTACCTAGTCCTACCTGCCTGCAATGAGCAGGGACATCTTCTGTTCAGTCAACAAAGTTTGTTAATCCCACTGTATTTACTTATTTGCCCCTGTGTTTGAAGCTGCTCTTCATAGCCTGTGCTCTACCCTGATCATGCCCATTAATGTCTCTCATTACTTCTGTGATGCACCAACCTTGAATTCCCATGATCTATGAGGAAATCTTGCTGCAGCCTTTCTGTGGAATGGTTTGTTGGTGGGCAGAACAACCACTTGCAGTGTCCAGCTGTGGCAAAGCATGAGTTTCTGGTCAAGGTCTACAGAGCACTTCTGGGGACCTGGCAAAAGTACCTACTAAATTGTGTGAGTAAGGCAGGCTGAACTTTCCTATAGTGCCCTGATATAAATGCATGGTAAGTGTGAATGGTGTGGTAAGTGTGAGAAACAGGTGTTGGTAAGCTTGAGAAATAGTTGAGTTGTGAATTAAGCTTGTGACTCAACCCTTATTGATGTTTGTGGTCAATTAGAGGATCATGGAAAATCCCAGCTGTACATTTGCTGGGGACAGCGTTGTGTATTGGAAAGCAATTGCTTTTCACAAACTTGGTAAAGCCTTTCCTGTGTTTTGTGTCCTACACCAATGAAAATACAGACATCTGCAATCAGAGAGTGGATGAAAGAATAGGAAAGATACATGGAAAAATACTTCATAAATGCCTCTTAGAAGATCAGTAGGGAAGAAGGAGGTGAGCAACATCTCTTTCAATAAATGGCTTGAATGATCGCGGCTTTTCCTTCATTCCAATTTACTCAAGCTGTGCAAAACAGCTCTGAGTAAAGCATATTCTCATTATGCTTTTGCTGATTAGAGAAAGAAAAAAACCAGCCCAGTAGGTGATTTAGGAGTGGACACAGAATATTCACAGACCGTGCTCAAGATGTGGATTATTATGATAGAAGCATCTGACACTAAGCCTTTCTTTTAAATAAACCCTCTAAACACAAACAATTTGAACAAAAAGAAAAGTAGATGGATACTACCAAACATCTTATTAGACAAAAATAATTTAGATTGGAAATTCAAAGATTTGTGATCATCATCACAATGGATTTAGCAGTGGTTTTCAAGGTGGCATGAAATCTTTGTTTTACATGTAGGGAAAATGCACTTTGACTGCAGTATTGATTGCTGTCTTCGGTGGGGGGGGGGAATGGTTCTACCTTTTATGCTTTCGTATTTCAGTTTGCATTTTATATGTAAATTACACTAATTTAAAGTTACATACATATGAAAAGAATATATCCTTGCAAACCTGTTTTTCTGCCTCCCCTCAGCTAGCTACTTTTGTTTCACACGTTATCCACTTGTGTTATCCCAAGCAGACCGTATTAAGTATGAATTTAAGTACTTTATGAACTGGAGCTTCAATCCCTGCCTTTTAGAAACCCACCAATTTTTTTTTATATGCAGATTAGTTGAGATATGATCAAACAAGACACAGGATATGCTTCTGTGTTGGTTTCATTATAATTTTGGAAAATTCAGCAGATTGTTGCAGACTTGCTCTTTGCAAAAAGCCAAGATTTACAAGCCCTTGAAGTGACTTGAAATAGTCCTTTGTTTTGCTGTCTTTCAGGGTGGTGGCATGACAGCAATTTTCAAGGAAAAGTTTCTATCACATTATGCTTCTGTCTGAAAACGAAAGGGATGATAGAGCTTTCAGGCTCCAGAAAACACATTTTGACATTAAATGTGTAGCACACTTTTGCTGTAGTATACTAATAGTGCACTAATATGTTACCACTTGTGTTTGATAGAGAAGACCAAAATTTAGTTAGGTTTCCCACATGTTGCGGGCAGTAAGTGGGGTTTAGCCAAGATAAGGAGAGCTAATGCTAGATGAGAGCTGTTCAGACAAATCAAAATATTCTGACTGCTACCTTGCTTCGTCTCTCAGCTTCATCTTTACCTAAACTTAGTGGGAAATCTCCTCTTGTCTGCATCCTCATTCAGGAAGGCACTCAGACACGTGCAGAGCCCTACTGATTTCAGGATTTGAAGTGAGGTTTACATTTAACTGCATGTTTTGAAAGCAAAATTCTCCAGCAGTGTATGTCACTGAGCACAAAATCATAAAGCCCTTGCATTCTCACCATGGTATCAACATGAATGAGCATGGGCACCAATAGAACATGGATTGTTGGCTTTATGGTTTGTTTCAACATACATGACTTTTGGGAAGTGCCTCACGTCAACACTGTGTATTTGTTCTCAATGTGAGTCCTCCCATGCACCTTTTAGAGTTTCTCAGTGAAATTGTTCTCTGCTGACATTAATACAAGAGTCCTTGAATAACTGCTGGCCATGTACATCACCTTTTAAGAACTGACAAATGCAAGGCCAAATAATATGTTAATTACCACTTGTCACAACAGAAATGTTCTTTTTTCTGTATGGTACCAACTATGTTTTGAGACATTATTTGAATTCATTATGAAAGCTGTGTGGGACCTTTATGCAGAAAGCTTTTACAAGCTGAATTCTCTCATTGCTACTGTACAGGTCTACAGCCTGATCCTTGGCAGGTGTAACTTGGCATTGCCTTGAGTTGCATCAGCTTTGCCAGCTCTCTGAGCGTGCTGTTGTGCACAGCCTCTCAGTGAGACCAACTAGAAGGCACAGCTTTACAGCATCTGGCCAGAGGGTTGCTCTGTTTTGTTTGTTTCTGAGGGGACAGTTAGGGCACAGTTAGGTACAGAGATGTTACTAATTGCCTGAGGATTTGCAAGATGCAGGTAGGCACCTTCAGAGAGTACAATTAAGCTAAGCTGTTGAAAAGGGTGTGGAAGGGGAAAAAATCATGCAGATACTCCAGACAATTAGTAACATCCCTGTAACTTCATTATATACTCACACAGGCACTGTGAGTGAGACCTCAGGAAGGCAGCATTTCCTGCATATTCCATACAATTTCTTGAGATTTTTTCAAAGTTTTCCCAAGAGAACATATTGGTGTTTTTTGGGATAGAAGGATTTAATCAAGAATTCAAAAATCACACACTTGCAGCACTCTGAAGAAGAAGGACCTCCAGAAGTTGCAGTGCTGGTAATTGTGCCTCTAAGACCTCATTTGTGTTTGGTTCTTCAGGCTTTTTATTCTTTGTGCTGTCCACTGAAAGCTCTCAAATGTGCCTACATCTTTCTTAGGCTTTGATACCCCAAATGAAAATCAGTACCATAACTCCCAAGTCTGGCCAGTGGACATCCTGCCTTCCTTTCAGTACCCCAAAGAGTAAGAATGGTTTTGTGGTTTTTTTTTTCCTTTTTTCCTAGCATGACGCTCTTGATTCATATTCAGCTCATGAGACAGTATAACATAATTTTGTGCACAACTGCTGCCTAATGAGAGGTTCCCCCTAGTCCGTATGAAATTAAATTGGAACTAATAAGATGAGCATCTCAGTAACATATTAACTCTTGCAGCCCTGACCTCTGTGAGATGACTAAGGCCTCATGGAACAGGACCAACATTGATTTTCTGATATCGTAGCTGCATTGTAAGGATGAACAGAAGAATATTGAACATGTAGATCAAGTGAAGAGCAAAATAGCAAACAGAGTGAGTGAACCCATCTGAATTCTTTACTCAGAAGTGAAACTGGCAGGGAACTGTGAAACTGGCAGAGAATTGGGAGAAAGGACTGTAAAGCTTCAGAATTTTCTAGGGTGCTGCATAGAAAAGGCAGGGTGAACAATCCCTTTGGCTGCCACAAACAGTAAGTCCCGTAGTGGTGATCAACAACACCTTTTTGTGGAAACCTGAAGTAGACCATGAAGCTCTCAACAAAGACATTTTGAAATGTCAAGAATGCTGCAATTGACAACAGAATGTCACTTGGGAGAAAGCACATCTTGACACCAAAGCAGATGGGAGATGAAACGATTGAGCACTATGTCATATAGCTGCACAATAAAGCAAAGTCATATGAATTTGACCAGATAGCAGCCTAATTTGGGAGTTAATAATTTGTCTTCTAAGATACCACCAGGTGAAAACAGGGTATGGGAAACTCATCTACCATGAATAGTTGGGGCTGGCATGACCTAATGAAAAACTGTGCTCTGTTCCTTTTTATAAATTCAGAATTGGTACTGGAACTGTCTTTCAAGAAGAAGGCCGAAGCTGTCAGAGTTTTGAAAAGTGTGTATGAACAAAATCTTATGTATTCTAACTCTACAAAGCATGTAGCCATTTAAATGTGGAACACTGCTGCTCATCTCATCTAAATTAAAATTTTCTTACTCTGTTTTTCCATTTGTACAGTCCAGTGGATTTAAATGGATTTCTTTGTTTTTCACTTTTGTGTAAATGAAATAGGAATTGGCATTCTGAAACAGGAGTGAAAATTTATGTACAACGGCCTGATTCTCATTTAGTAAGGCATCACTTTGAACTTCTCTAACTGTGTAACAGAATTGTGAAACAAATGTGAGTGTAATCTATATAGTCAATGAGATGCAAAATAGATTTTGTATCAGAAAGCATTAAGGCTGAAAATGGCTTTGCTCCTTAGGACCTGAGCATAGATGAATTAATTTCTACTCGCATATGCGCTGTTATAGTGAGCCAAAATTTAACTGGAGGCCTGGAGGCAGTTAGAATTAGAAATTAGAGTATTTACATACTCAGAAACTTAGTCTAAAAAGAAAATGAGATCCTCATTAATTTGCAGGTGTCTTCTTGTTAGTTACCTTTATTTTAGCAAGTACTTTGTAAAACATGATTAGTCTTTACAGAATACTGAAATTTTATTAGAAACTACCTTGAACTTAATTTGCACAATAATTCATTTATTGGGAAGTATTATTGAGAAGCATTTGACAATAAAGATCTCTAAATATTTAAAATTCAAGTGCCGGAGAGGATCTCATCACATTAGAAAGCAATCAACCATCTTGAGACAGGTTAATAAAAGCATCTTAAACTCCTCATCAAAAGGCACTTTTGATTTCCATTATTAGGCACAGGACTCTGAATGATTCATTGATCACATTTTCTCTGTTCAACAAAAATATCAGGAGCTGAAAGGTTTCAAGATATGCAACATGAGAGGGTTTTTTCCTGCCTCACAACTACATTTGACAGATGACCTTTAGTCTTTCTTTCACATTAGTGAGATATTTAACAAAAATAATGTAGTTACATTTTTCAGTGTTATCCAATGCACATGCTCACAGAACCTTCTATTTGGTAGCACACAGTAAACAGATAAGAGAGTCTTCTGTAAATGCCTTCATTATAAATAAATGCCCTGCTTTCAGCTTTCCTCTTGCAGTAAGATCACAAGGTTTAAAAGCCTCTGAATGCATATAGTTAACCTGATGCTGTTTCACACAGAGGGTTGGTGCATGTGTAGCTATACAGGAGGTTTTCAGGAGGGTTGTGAAGGCTGTTTGCATCCCTTCTATCCAGCAAGCCAACAACTGCGCTTCGATCTCCAAAGAACCAAGGGTTCCATGCATTCTGGTTTGCACCTTGGCTGTTGTGCACCTCAGGGGGGTGGACTGTGGCTCACCTTTCCATCCTGAGTGCACCTGAAATTTCCTGGCTGGGGTACAGATGACAAGGGAGCTGTGACGCTGAGGACATCCTCAGCCAAGTGCTCACCCAGGGTCCTGGGCAGATTTGCACAGTCTGTGCAGAAATATTGCTGTCAGCACCAGAGCTGGCAGCTGAAGGTGACTCAAGTGTGAGCTGCAGTCACACCTATGGATCACGGCAATGTTCCCATTTTCACTGCTTCTTCAGCCCTGGCAAGTATCTCATCCTGCTGAAAGTTCAGGTCACAGATGTGGAGGGCACAAGGTGGCACAAAAGTGTTAAAAGAGCTACGTCACCCCAGAGCTCCTCACTGGTACGCCAGTGGTGCTCACTGCCCATCCTCACTCTGCTGTGCAGGTGGAAGCTGACGTTATTCCACTGAAGTCAATAAGCTTGAAACAGTGGCCTTGTCTGTCTGAAGACCTTTCTCTGCAGACTGGAAGGGAGCAAAGGGAGTTGTTCTGCTGGGGTGAGCTGACACCCCTGCACTCTGCAGGTGGGAGTGGGGAGGGAGGTGAGAGGTAGGCAGGCAGCATCCAGAACAGCTGGCAGAACATGATGAGCTCAAGGTCACTTGGCTGTTGGCCCAAATCCATCCAAAAATACCAAACTCCAGCAATTAGTCAGGCCGTCAGCTCCAAAAGGAAAAAAAAGGAAATAGCTGAGCCATGTCATTGTTCAGCAAGGGTATCTGGGTTCTGCTGGCAGCCTTTGGAAGGCCACCATAGATAGAAACTGGGACTGTCCCTGTTCGTTGCCTAGATAAAAGCTGTGGATTGAACTCATTTTAGGTGAACACCTGCCTGAAAACAGATTCAAAAGTATGCTCTCAAATGGATCAGGATTCCTGGTGATTTTTCAACTTCCCTTGGGATGAAGAGGGCTGAAGGCAGCAATGCTTGCTAAGATGCCTGCTAGAGTGCAAAGTACAGGCTCTGAAGAGAAGCTTTTTCTGTCTCAGGCTTTTACAAGGTTCCACCAATTCTGAGACAGTTGAATCTTTCTTTCCCCCCTCTATTAATAAACACAAATGTGTGGAAAATTACCCTAATCTTCTTCCAAAGAGGATGTGCCTCCAGAATCACTTCCAGTACCGGGAACCTCAGAATTCTGCTACCATATTTAGAGACGATAAAAACAGTCCTTGCATTTCTGACCAAAATCCAAATATAGCCTATTTCTTTCTGCCAACTGAAAATGCACCTTTTTTATTTCATTCAGATTTGTTTAAATCTAACTTTGTTCCAAACTTTTCATTCTATAAATGTCTCTTTCGCTATAATTATTTAAATAAAGTGGGATAGTTCCCAATTTAGTGAACTGAATTTGTATGCTACTGAATGTGCCTGCTATTGTCATTCTACTAGAGCTTGTGCTCTGTTCCCATTACAATTTCTCCCTGACTTCAGTGGATTTACACAAGACCTGAACCCAGCCCTCGAAGGACAGTTTACCACAGGCAGCTGTATTTTACAAATTTAAGTGGACATAGTTGCTATTTCTACATGATTTTTCAAAGTTTTCCTGTTGGGGGGAACACACTGGTTTCTATGTGGCCAGGCTTTATGGTTAGAAACTGGCAGTAGGTGTCAGTGACACCCTGAGACATCTAAGCCTGCCTGTCTTGTGTCTTGTGGTGTGCCAGGTTCTGTTTTCCAAAATGCTCAGCTGATCTTCAGCTTGGCAGCATGACATCTTTTTCTGTGGTGGCCACGTCTCTCTGGGAGGTGGGAAACATGGAGCTGGAGAGTCCCTGGGAAAACCAAGAAGAGACCATGCAGGAGCGTGGTGCATATTATTGTGTTAATAACCTCAGCTAGCTTCAGGTGCCTACACTCCAGGGAACCACACAGAGCTGCTTGTTCAGGCTTCTTTTAGAGCCAGTGGAGAGAAACAAGAAACACCAAGATACTCTGGATAACTTCTTTGAGGCAAGACAAAGCTTGCCCTACAAGTGCTTGTTTCTCTTCAGCAATCTTAGTGACAATTTGAGTAACCCAAGTATAGCCCTCATTAGCAGGTGTCACAGGTAGGTGAGATGATGTTATCTTTGTTGTGTGGGGCCTCAGCAGGTAGAGACCATTCAAGGTCTCTATATATGTATATATTCCCTATCAAGAGTCTTTTTTTTTTTCTCATTTCCTTTTTATTTCTTCTGAAGAAGCTGTTTTTTCTCCTCCACTTTCCTTTCCTGTTTCTTTTCATCCCTTGTTTAAAATTTTTATTCATAGTCTGTTTTTCTTCTACACTTCAGTGCTTTGAGATGATGATGAGTCTGTATAAATGGGTTTGGCAATGAGGTTACTTAGGCAATTCCTTGAAAATATTTGTGTATCTCCTAAGGGTTAAAGGCAAAAAGCAGGTCAGTAAACTGGACAGACTCATTTGAGTGCCCTTGCTGAATGCTCCCCTCCTGCCCTCCTGTGTGTCACCTGCTTTCAGTCCTTGACCTGAAGGTTCCAGATGCAGCCTATGAACTGGAAAAGAGGTTGTGCACAGTGGTGGATAAGACTGGTCTTATCCAGTGTGTCCTGTGCTCAGAGAGCTCCTCCAAGTGATCTTCCATCCTACCTGGAGTTTCTCATGGCAGATTTATGCATTTCATTCACTGCCAGGAGACTCATGCACTGGGACTTTCAGGATGTAGTGGTGATGGAGCTATACCCCTCTCCTGGTTTAGGGGCTGGGTGCTGCTGAAAGAGGGTGGTGGTGGCATTTTCTGCCCCTGTCTCCCTACCTGTGCAACCCTGCACTTCCCATGTGCCTGTGGCACTTTCCTGACCTCAGAATGAGTCAGCTCAGGGGATGGACCAGCAAAAAATGACATTAAAAATGAATGAGTTTTTCTTGTGAGGGAAAGAGGAGATTTCTGCTCTTTCTTCTCTTTGAAGCTGTGGGCTTTCAGGTACAGTACTGCTGTGCTCTGGAGACGGTGTAAAAGCAGTATATACATCTCTAAAATGTCTGTGAAGAGGTGGTACATGATGATCCAGGTCAGCTCCTGCAGAAATTTCCTGTTGCCTTCAGTGGCTCTGGATTTCATGCTGTTTCCCTGCTGCTGTGTTTCTATAGTGCTGTCAGTATTCTCCTGCTTACTCTGCATGGTCAAAGACCAAGACACTGTAAAACATTTCAGTACAACACTAAACCAGGGGTGTCCCTGCACTGTAAAGCACTTATACAACTATGCTTTATGTATTGTTGTAACACCAGTCTGCCCTCTGCTCCTGCTCAAACTACTGAAATTCAGGAGTGATTCCTAAAGCTTCTGTAGATTGGGTCTTTGGATCCAGCTATGAAGGGAATGTGGGGGGAAAAAAGGGTCTGCAATAGATTTTACTTTCCCCTTTTGTATCCTTTGAGGCAGAAGTTCAGTGTGACTTGCCTGAACAATATTGTGCTGCTGATGTGTGAGGACAAGTACTGTCCTGGGCTTTGCAAAAGGGGAAGCCAGATTGAGTCAGTGTCCTCACAGCCTCAGCTGGGTCCAGTTCCGTGAGAAAGGGTGGCCAGTATTAATGAGGTTGGCCAAAGCCTCTTCACTTCTCCCCAGCAGACCTGAGCCTGCCCCATGCCCAAAGCACAATGCTCCCTGCTCACCTTTGCTGTTGCTTCTCATCAGAGAATTCACTGGATTAGTTGTCAAAGATAAACTAGGAGTGTAATCCCAGTGGATTTGTTCACAGATGCAAACCAATATTCACAGCAGGGTTTGGTTTTTGGTTGCCTTTTTTTTTTGGTTGTTTGTTTTGTTTTGTTTTGTTTTTTGGGGAGGGGCTAGTAACATTTGTTCAACTGTATTCCTTACACTTGAGGTATAAAAATCAGCAAATTAAGGCTCAGCATGAAGCCACACAGCATAAAATCAAAAAGTGACAGTAGAAATGTTTCAGTATCCACCCACCACTTGAACAAAGGGATAGGAAATAGTGCCTTGCTTGTTTCAGAAAGACTGTCATAATGATCCAATCCAACAAACCATGAAGTCCAGTCCCCCTTAGAGTCCTTTATGATTTTGCTAGTCAAAATTCTTGGTTTTTCCTAGGAGTGAAGGAGGATGCAAAGTGGTGCAAGACAATCTAGTATGAAGGGAAAACACTGTAGTTCCTCCTCCCTCTGACTCTAAAGAAAGGCTTTTGAAATGGTGGATCGAGCACAAAATCTTTGAAGATGTGGACTACCACAAACGTAGAAAATTGTATTATACTTGTCTGCAAGTTTCACATTTAATCAACCTGTTTGCAGATGTGGATAAACATTATCTATGCATTCAGCATATCTTGCTTTCACTGCAGATCCTGTTTCTGTTTGCTCAGTTCCTGACATGATCTGGGCACACAAATTTTGGGATAAATATCCAGCAACTTGGTTGGATCTTTGTTCCCCAGTAGGGGCCACTTTCTTTTAGTCTGCCAGATCTTTCATTACACACGTCTGTGATGTGCAGCTGTGAGTCAGTCTGCCTTTTTGGGATGTCACAGCTGGACACACTGGGGCATTTACCATCTACCACCTGGACAGTCTGTCCTTGACTATGTTCCCTATCAGGACAATTGCATACATTGAAATTTTTCATTCCTTCCTGTTACAAAATCAGTTTCCATATCAATATGCTTTGTGAAAACAGTCGTTTTCCCCTAGCCCTAAATGTATGATCTCTCTCAGAACTGAGATGCCAATCCCTTTAATTTTTACAAGCTAGTCTCATTTCTTTAGTGTAGAGATGTGGACTTATCCAAAAGTCTCTGGAAGTAATTCCATTCTTCATGCGTGCATCCTCCTGAAGCAACAACTGCAAAAGCCATTTATCTTCATTTTGTGCACCAAAACTGGAGGACAAAGTTACTGCGTACCAATTACTGCCCTGTACTGCTCTCTGCCTCTCAGGTGCATTTCAAGCCGACCCTATAACTCTGTTTCAATTTAGAAATGGTGCCAGCAGTGGCTGCACATCTGAGGTGACAAATGGCAATCTGTCCTTGCTGCTCCTTAAGGGCCAGGCTAATGGACCTGAAGGCAGCTGGAAGCCACTGCTGTGTGCTTTACATCAGGTTAAGGCCTCGGCTGCTCTCCTGGAGCTGTGGCTTGCTCGTGTGACCTCCCAGCACAGGAGGAACTCATACCTTTACAAACTGTATGAAAAAAAAAGATAAATGAAGCAGAGACTGTCTTCTCTAAGAGCAGCTGTGCTCACAGGAGATGTTTTTGTAGTAATGAACCAAATGGTGAGAGTTTGAGCAGATTCTGCTCTTCTGGGACTGTTCATGGCAGAGAGGTGGTGCAGTCATGGGCAGCCTGAACTCCCTGACACTGCTTTGCTTGTGCTGCTGCCTGCTCAAGCACATCTCGTGCCTGCTGGTGAAGTTCTGCAGTTTCTTGTGCACAGAACCGACTGAAACAGCAGAGCTGAGCTGTAATTCTTCTAAATTAACAGAGTTCTAGAACGGAAGTTAATCAAGTTCATAACAAATTGAATCCCTCTTTTCTTTGATCATACCTGCTTTTGTATTTGGGATGTCCTGGTTTGAGAGCCTCTTCTGTCAGAATGGGGCTCTAAAAATAATAATTAAAAAAATATAAAATATATATTATTTTCATAATATTCAAATAAATTATCTATTTGAAAATAATAATTATAATTTTTTCATCGGATAATTAAAAATAATTATTATAATTTTTCGTTGGATAATTTTAACTCTCTTTTAAATTTTTTTTTTTTAATTTTATTTTTTTAACTTCAGGGACACAAGAGAAAACATCCTGCAATGTACTTCTAGGAAAACAATCCAAAGTTGGTAAGTCAAATGCTCTGTTACTGCACCAAGCAGAGAGAAGTAGCAGAACTGTGATGGCATCATTCATCAAAGGTAAAGCAACTCAAAACCATGCAACATTTCAAATTCTTTTTAGGTGCATCTATCTAACTTGATGATTATGTCTGTACTGTGGTCTAGACCAAAAAACAAACCCCTAACTCTGTCCTCCTACGATTTACTTCTGAAGTTCTTTAGCACTGTCACATCCCCCTGGCTTTGCTGTTTTCATCACTGCCGACAGAACGTTTGGGTAAATGCAAGAGAAAGAGGGGATTGTATTGCAGTTTGACAGCTCTAATTATGAATATTTAAGAGCTGCTTAAATGTGCTCTCTTCTATCACCTAATTTCCTATCAATGACAGCGTTGGAAGCACTTGTCTCATTTTTCAAATCAAAGCTTCCTCAAGCAAAATGCTTGGAGACTGAATAGCTTATGCATTCTATTAATCACAGAGGGTGGGAAAAGATCCATCAAGTGCTTCAGATAGTTTGAGAGTGTTCCATCCTTGTAGAGCTTTCACTTCCCTTTTCTAACAGATGAGTGCATTTGCCTCCTTTGAATGATCTTTGTGATTCTTTCTCATCCAGGAATGGTTTCAGATTTATCTTCCTTAAACATTGCGTCAAATGATGCCTGAATATTTATAAAAAGAGTAAATTCTGATTGGGGTTAGTCATAGATAGGAGGAAATAGTAGTCATATATTGTTTTCCTGAAGAGGGATAGCTCTTACTCTTCTTCCAGTGAGTCAAGTTTCATTGAAAAAGTGTTAGAGTTTATGGAAAGTGTGACCACAACAACTTTGAAATTTCTTGATTTGAGAGAGAAACAGTATTGTTGGCTGGTGTTTATTCTGTGATTACTGTTACTTTCTGCACTTGAGGTTGACTTTGGCCATAATGGCACAATGAGCCAAATTAATTTTATGGGAGTTTTGTTCTTTATGCAAATAATGAAGTGCCTTCTCCTTCCTACCTAATGCCCACCACACTCTCCCCAGTAGTGACATAAATTCTGCAGGATGTGCTAAACTGCTGCAGCTGGGGCAGGGAGAAGTCTTCAAAGATGTGCAGGCCATACCCAGCTAGGTAATAGCTAAGCTGGCTGTTTGCCTTCTGTAGAGCTTGTGATGGCAGAGTTCTGTGATAACTTCTATAACTTTTTGAGGGAGTTTGTTTGCAGCGCTTGTTCCTCCTGTTTTGTTGTTACAACTTGGGAATTTACATTCCATTTGCCACTGGAAGATGACATGAAACAAGAAAGTCAGTTCTTCACTGAGCAACACCTTATGGTATTTCCTACTGTTGCTAGAGGAGAATATCATTCCTCCTGGTCTCATCTAATTTAGGAAGACAGTAGCAAGAGGAGACAACTTCCAGACAGGAGATGTGTGGAATTCAAGTAATGTCTGCCTTTATTAGATAAGAGCAGGGGGGAATAAAAGTTTAAGTTGGGAAGCAGCGAAAAGAAGGAAGATTAAAATAAATGGTTTGGGAAAATGAAAAGCAGGTTCAGAACATGTTCGTATACACTGACACAGATGGATAAAAGTGTCCTTGAGCTCAGAAATGCCAGGTTCCACAACTCCCATTTAAATGACTAAGATCAGCATTGAGGCACCTAAGAGTGAACATCTTACCAAAGACACCCACAGCTGAAAATTTTAGATTTTTGTTTTCATAGAGTGTTGTTTTATGTCCTATATTTAGTTTTCATCTTCATGTGTCTAAACTTAGGAATATTTTTGTCCAGCTACCAAGCTAGAGGGAGCTACAGAAAAATAAGGATGCAAACCTTTCAGAGTTCTGCTGTTAACAGTTTCTAGCACTTATGCCATTGATTCTGTTTTTACTTTTCCAGAAAAATGTTTGTTTTAATTTGCTTCTGATTCAGTCAGCTTTCATAGCACAGCAATTTGTTTCTCACCATTTCTCCCTGTTTAACGGAGGATCTGTGTACAATTCTATACGCCCATTGCTAAGTGCCTTCAGAATGTCTTTAAAACACCTTAAAACAGAGTTACAGTTTTAATTATGTAAGGCTTTTGTTGTTTTTGAGGAAAAGAAGACTGCCTAACAAAGCGAAACAGGATGTCCTTTGTTGGAAGGACGAACTGTGTCCTGAAACAACTACCAGGATTGTGGATTTCCCGCTGAGTGATAGGTGAGACTTTGAAGAGGGCAGGTTGCAGCCAAATACTCAGTGTGGCCTCAAAGAGAGGAGGTAAAACTAACTGCACTTCATGGGTTGACAGAAATTAATAGACACCTTGTGCATTTGGCTGTGAGGAAAAATATGAGTCTGCTTACATTTATCAGTCAAAATTATTAGTTTTTGTTAATTGAAATGATTAGCACCCAAGGCATATTAACTGTGCTCTTCAGTCTAGTGTAAATGAGCTCACAGAATCATGTCCTTTTTACAAAGTTTTAAGTGGGTCAAAAATTAATTGGATCAGTGACCTTTTCCAGTAGTTTTCCCAGGGGCAAAGCAGAATTTGTCATGTGCCCAAGTAATCTATTTTATTTTTACAACCTTCTCTCTTCTGTGTGGATTTTCAGCAGTATCCAACTTTGGCACCTGAATTCTGCAGGTCACAGCTCATGTTGCAGCCTGGAAGCACTTCAATAACCCTACTGACACAACACAACTGGTGCTCCTCCAGACCTGGAGAATGAAGTAAGCCCAGGCTCACAGAATGGCTGAGGTGGGAAGGGGTCTGGAGTGCATCTGTTCAATCCCTTGCTCAAGCAGGGTCCCTGCATTACCCAGGACCATGTCCAGATGGCTTTTGGATATCTCCAAGGATAAGACTCCATGACCTTCCTGGGCAACCTGTGCCTGAGTGTAGTCACTCTCACAGTGAAAAGGTTTCTCCTGATGTTCAGAGGGAGCATCCTGTGTTTCAGTTTGTGCCTTTGCCTCTGCTTCTGGCACTGGGCACCATTGAAAAGAGTCTGTCCTTGTTACACCCTCCACCTTTACATCACTTCATGCCAAGATATTGTGTTGTATTAATCACCTTAACAAACTTCCAGGCCTGATTAGTGGGGATGTGTGGTGCAGAGAGCAGGAAGAAATGTTTCAATAGGCTTTTGATGAGTTGATGTATAAAGATGCAAATGAATTATGTAATTTCTACTAATTTTTCACTGGAATCCATAGTTACTTGGGGTTTAAGAACAAGAACAAAGAACTTTGATACCACAACTCTCTTTGCCAATAAATGTTTGTGGTTTATATCAGGCAGCCATTTGATGAAATAAATAATAGCTGATGCAGAATCCGAAGTGCTAATTTCTCCTCTCTCAAGTGAGTGCTCTACACTTCTGATTAGATGCTCTCATGTATTCTTTCTGTCTATTCTTTCTCCTCTCTGCCTTCAGAAAGGGCTCTGGAGATATGTTGTGTAGAGCTGAGAGTGGATCACTGAGCCCAAGTCTCCCACCTGCTGACTGATTGTTGCTTCAACTAAATTACTGGGAAAAATGAGGAAATTGCTCCTCTTTTCTGTTTTTGTGGGGCACAGAGATTTTCTTCTTGAGTGAATCAAGTGCTGCAGACAAAACAGAAAGCTGCTGGTTTGTAGTTCCTGAGAGGATGCAGACAGGAGCCAAGGAGCTGCGAGTTAACTTTGCCAGGGCTGGGGTATTTCTAAGATGCCCATTTTTACACTGGGTGTATGTGCAGAGTAGCTGCCCTCGGTGTTAGACTACGAACTTGCACTAGGATCATGTGCTGTAGTCTTTATTCATCTCTGGCACAGCCACATCTCTGAAAACAAATGTTGGGACAAAGCTCATCCCACTGTAGCTGGTTATTAGATAACTGTCTTGGGACTGAGACTAATTGTATGAGGTTCAACAATGGCAAGGCCCTCCTTCATGTGGATCACAACACACCATGCAATGCTACAGGTTTGGGGCAGAGCGGCTGGAAGGTTGCCCAGTGGAAAAGGACCTGGAACTGCTGGTCAATAGCAGCTGCATGTGAGCCAGCATGTGCCCAGGTGGCCAAGAAGGCCACTGCATCCTGACTTTTATCAGGAATAGTGTGGCCAGCAGGACCAGGGCAGTGATGTCCCCCTGTACTCAGCACTGGTGTGGCCACATCTTGAATCCATCTGTTTGGTTTTGGGTCCCTCACTACAAGAAGGACGTGGAGAGGCTGGAGCATGTCCAGAGAAGGGCAATGGAGCAGGTGAAGGGTCAGGAGCACAAGTCTGATGAGGGGCAGCTGAGGGAGCTGGGATTGTTTAGCCTGAATAAAAGAAGGCTTGAGGGGACCTTATAACCCTCTTCAGCTCCCTGAAAGGAGTTTGTAGTGAGGCAGGAGTTGGTCTCTTCTCCCAGATAACAAGTGACAGGACGAGAGAAAATGTCCCCAGTTTGCGCTGGGAGGGGCCTGGGTATGTGGTTTGGCTTTAAGTTGAATGGCAGTGCTGGGTTAACTACTGGACTCAGTGGTCTCAGAGGGCTTTTCCAACCTTAATGATTCTCTGATTTTGTCTAGGTTCCTTTACACAAAGATGGAAGGCACCTCTACAGAGACGTTTGTCCAGCTCATCTAAAATGAGCTGAACTGGCCCTGGAGCTTCTCTCTCAGCACTGCTGGCAGAGGGAGTGCAGGCAGTTAGCTGAGCAGGTCACCTGGAGTGGGATTTAGGTGCAGATTACAACTGGGTGCTTACAAATAGGATGCTCTGTGGTGTTGCCTGGTGCCTAAACTCCTGTACACAGCCACTTGAAATCCCTCAGAGAATCAAATGCATTTGCTCAGGACTGGCAGATATGCTATAGGACCCACAGGAGACACCAACCCTTCTGTAGCAGCAGCTGGTCAGGCAGGATACGTTAGGACATCCTGAAAGCATAGCAAGATGTCCATCCTTGGACAGAGGAATCAACACTCTACTCAGAGCAGACAGTGTAGGTTACTGTCAGGGATCTGTGCAAATCCCTCTGAATCCTGGGGTTTTGGCAGCCTGGGCTCAGACCAACTCACACTGGTTATATCTGAAGGAATCACAGGGCTCTTGGATAATGCTGGTTTCCATTGCCATGTCTGCTCAGCTCTTCTTTCTTGCATGCTCCAGAAAAGTGCCCAGTGCCAGCAAGGCTTCCACCCTGCCAATCCTGCTGTTACCTTTAGATCCCAGCTCCTCTTCCAGAGCAGACCCACTCTTGCTGTTCCCTGACACTCAAGGTAGTGATTTATCCCACCAAAAAGTAAACAAATTCTGTCTGGGCAGCTCTTTACCTCCCCTGAGTGTATCGATTAAAGCTCTGCTAGCAGTGATGGGAAGCTCAGACACTTGTCTCCCATGGCAACATCTGTCACAGCTAAATTTGTGTCTGAAATCAAAGAGGAATTTCACTTTTACCATATAGACAGTCAGTGCTCAGTGTAGTTTCCTTGGCATAGGTGTTCAGAGATGACCCATTCCATGGAAAGGCAGGAGGTACCCTGCAGGAGCAGTGGGGAGTCTGTGTCTTGCTGCAGCAGTGCAGGAGGCAATTACCTCAAATGATAAACTTGCTTCAGACACATTTGGTTGTTACTGACATAAATGACAGTATGTTATAAGGGCACATACTTGTTTGATGCCCTGTGTATGTAGAGAAGTGCATAAAATTTGAATTCTACTGCATGATGATTTTTGTAAAAGGAGTGCAAAACCCACCATCGGCCTGCATAATTTCCAGTTGTATATTTCTGCATCGTTAGGGAGATTTTGCAACGGTTCTCTGATGAAGATGTTCCCAAAATAACTGTATGGATCCTGCATCTTATCCACAGCTGTATCAGGGGATGTGTGGGAGGTGTCAACAAAGGCACTAGGTGGATTTGAATGTCTAATTAGTGTAGTGAGAACTTAGCTAATTATTTGCAAGAATGTAACTATTTGAAAATAAGTTTAAGAGAGATCTTTCATGTTCAGGGGTTTTTTTTTGTGTCTTATACACAGGATAATGATACTGAGGAAACTGGGTGTACACCCACCAAAGGCATTTGCTCGACCATGAGTGGATCATCTTACTCTTTCCTTTGTATGGAACAATATGTTGCTTTTACTTTTGTATTAAAACATTTACTCTACCTCAGGAACCTGCTATCCTTCCTTGGAAAGGAAAATAAAGGCAGTCTTCAACATAATTCAAGAAATAAGACAAATCAAAATATCTGGGTATTTGGACAGGAGTTAATTTCAATATTTTATGTAGGTGTATAAGCCTTAAGCTGTATTTGTAACCTTGTGCCATTCTCTTTTCCTTCCTGATGTAGATGCTGAAAGACCTGACATTTAGCTCTTTTTCAGAATAGGGCGGTTTTGGTAATGACCAATTTTATAAGATGAGTAAGGTAATTTTCATGGGTTTAGGTCAGCAGGAAAAGTGATAAAAACTTTCATAGCTAACTTTTCCAAATGAATGGGGTTTTGAGTAAACGATTCAATGGTGTTATGATTTCTCATATTTTAAAAGCAGTTTTTAAGATTTTTTTAATATTGAAGGTGGTGCAATATCTTCTGAACTTCTTTGATTCCAATTGCATCAAAACTAGTCTTCAAAAGTGGTTGAAATTTGTTAATGTTTTCTGCTGGGGAATTGTGGAAGACATTCTTTTTTATGTTTTTTGTTGTTTTTTTTCTTAATTGTTTGTTTAAATAGAACTTTTTCAAGTTGAAACTCTTTCCAGTTTGGGTACAAGTGTTCATTTAAACTTGGCTGGGTTCACATTTTCCATTAGGTCCTGTGCAAGCTTTTAAGAAAATATTTGCAAGATGGCAATGAGTGAAATGATGAAGTGTTAGAATCAAGGCAAAAAAGAAGATGCCTCGACTTTTGGGATGATGGCCACATAGGTGAGCTAAGAGTAGAAGAAATCACAACATAGGGTATTTAGCTGCCATCTGGCCAGTGTTTCCCTACACCCCGAGGAAACTAATGAACAAGAAGTGACCCCAACTGATGTTGTGACCTCAGTTCTACCTCCCACTTTGGGAGGATGTCACAGACAGTGAGAACTCACACTAAAAAAAAAAAAAAAATTAGCGGATCTATTAGTGCCAGAAAGTCTGGAGAGACCTGAGATTGCTACCTGCAATTTCAGGTGAATGAGAATTCATCACTTCCCAAGTGGTGTTTTCTCTTTGTGGGAATTGGCCACATTTAAAAAAAGTTAATTTTCATGGCAGACTTGGCACTGATATGTAGCAGTCATGTTCAGTCATGCTGACTAGGTTTAATTCAAATTGAATTTTCTCAAACTAATCTTAAGTACAGTTTTATGTGTTTGCTCTTCCTATTGCCTAGGTTGAACTCATTTTTTTCCACATCTCTTGGGCAAAGGGAATCAGATCCATGCCACATCTCTTCACTGAAACAACAATCTATATCCAGTTGTCTGTTATACCTCACATGTAATTACTTGTCTAGGGCAGGAGGGAAGGAAGGACAGTGTTACTTACGAGTGAGTTTTCAAAATGAGCTTTTCTAGCCTTTTCATTTCTTGATTTCCAGTTTTCTTCTGCAGTTCGAGCACAACCTGTGATGGACTCCTGACACTGCTGACAGTGTGACCATTCATTGCTCTGACAGGCCCTTTGCCTCCTGATTACTTCTCTGTATTCTTTGCTTGTGGAAAAAAACCTCTTCCTTTGCTAGAAGACCTTTCTAGTTGTCTTGCTGTGTTTGACTGGAATTTGAACAATAATCTAAAAGGTATTTATTCTTAGCCCAAGCTTTATTTATTCAGTTAAGAACTGCATGCCCTGCCCCTCCCCAAAAAACCAAACAAACCCAACCAAAAAAACCCCACCAACCAAACCCCCCCCCCCCCCCGGGGGGCGGGGCCGCCGGAACGGAGAGCAGAAAATTTATTTAAACAGTCACATAAGCTATGAGAAGGTTAGAATAAAGTGAAATATAGGCCAAGTGAAATATATGTTGGCTTTGAACAGAGGTGCTGTGTGGAAGCTCTTGTGTGCTCCATGCAGCAGCAGTTTCTCTGCCATGTAATCCAGCATGCTCTGTGACAAAATTGGACAAGAGCATGTATGTGCAAGAGGTCATGAGATTGGACGAAGCAGGAAGGGGCTGCAGTACTTCAGGAAAGGCAGGCAGCAGGTCAAAGACTGCTAGAACAATTTGTCTGGCTTCTAATCTGACCCTGACAACATTTCTGTGTCTTTTGCAGAAGATGGATTAGCCTTCAGGGTGGCTGGCTCTAACCCAAACATTCTAGGCTGAGTGCCCCTGCTGTACATCATCTGCAGAGGTGTGCAGGAGGTCAGTGAGGCAGGCACTTTGATACCTCTGGTAGCCTCTGGTCCCTGATTGCAGGCTCTCAAGTTGAGACTCTTGAGGATGCTCGTTCTGATCAGGGTAGAGAAAGGGCAGATCTCTAGTGCTCAGGATTGCCTTTGCAGATGGTTAAGGTTAGCAGAACTTTGCTGATTTATAGTACTTGATAATCTGGTGCCCCATAAACTGGAAAAAGGCTTGCATGGTGACAGGACAAGACACTACAGACACGAGTTATTTCAGGGGAAATTCTGTTTGGATGCATGAAAATGAAAATCATGATGAGAACAGTTAAACATTGGAAGAGGGTGCCCAGAGAAGTGGTGGCATCTCCCTCACTACAAATGAGTCCCTGTAGCCTTGACTTGATGATGACATTGGCAACCTAATCTGAAGCTTTCTTTTGAATGGCTGTAGGATCAGGGGATCTCCAGAGGTCCCTGATGTTTTGCAGTTGTACAGTAATCTCTTTGAAAGAGGGACAAAACTTTTGAAAAACAAGGAAGAGATCACTAGTGAAATGAAAAGGGCAATATTGCTCTGTGACCATAATCATGGGATGAACTGTAGGTAAAAACAGATATAACTGTACAGAGGAGAGTTGAGAATGAAATGTGACATTTCCCTGTTTGTAATAAAAATTATTACCCGAAGTTAAAGCTAAAGCTGCTTGATAGGACTGAGCCTTCTGCATCACATAATTAGTCTTGATAATCTTCTGCTCTTTAGGTGCTGATTCTGTCATGGCTTATACTTGCAGTTGCAGCAAGACCAGATGAAAAATTGAAGAATGAAAGGGATGCATAGAGAAAAACTGCCTTCTTCCCATAAAGAGTATGTATCATGGAAGCCACTTTTGATTATATTGGCCATTGCTCATGTTGAGTCCTGTATCTAAAAATAGAAAGCCTATTAATAAAGATAAATAAGTGGCATGTTTAACACAATCAAATTAAATGTATAAGTCTTAAGCAAAGATCCTGGTAACAATGTTAATTCATTAAACTACAGGTGGTCTCACCATGAGGACATTACATGAAAGTGTTACTCATTAATAATCTTTTCCTGTCACTTTTGAATTAAATAATTTAGAGGGATCCTGTGCATTTCCTCTGCTGATTAACCAGCTTGCTATTACATACTACTGCAGGAGGTAAAAGTCCTCAATATTATCAAACCCAAAGTGATTTCTGTTTTACCTGAATTGCATCCTGTTCTTCAAGTCTCATATTACCTTGCTAGTAAACTTCAGCTAATACAGGCTTAGACTTAGGGCACAAAGACATTTCATTTTAAAGTACAAAAGATTCCAGAATTAACACTTTTTTCATCTAAAGAACAAATTTCCAGAGTAGGCTCTCAGGTAGGTATAAATGTAAGCAACTGCTTATTGAAGCCAGATGATCAATGACAGCTTATTCCTGCAGAGGGACTGTCCATGGTTAGCTTACAGCTACAGTCACAAGCACAGCATGAGAAAAGAGTGGGAAGTGACTTGTTAGTGGAGGCCAAAGGCAATTTGTTATTTAAAAGTTCAAAAGCATTTGTAACAGCCCTGAAGTTACACCCTGCTCGTGCTGATGGACCTACAGCAGTTTGGAGTTTTAGGGTGAAGTCAATGGCAAAACCACTGTGGGTTTCACCCATGACCTAATCACTGAATTGCAGTTTGAATGGTGCCAGCCATTGTTCTGCTGCTCTCCTCCCAGCTGTTTGCTCCGTTTCCACTTCCATGTGCAGTTGGCTCCAGTTTCTCTTTCCATAGCTTCCTCATGCCAATTTGGGACTCACTGACTGTAGGCCTAAACAACTTCACAGCATCTACTAAATAAACTGTTTTATTCCACCACTTCCTCAGGCTGTCTGTTTTTGCTGTGAAAAAAAAAAATCCTAATATCTATTCTAAACCTTCCCTGTTTCAAATTGACAAATTTTCTCTTGTCCTATAATGTGTTACCTGGGAGACCCTCACCTGGTTACAACCTCCTCTCAGGTAGCTGTGGAGAGTGACAGGGTCCCTTCTGAACCTCTTTTGCTTCAGTCTAAACACCCCCAGCTCCTTCAGCTGCTCCTCCTGAGACTTGTGTTCCAGAACTTCACCAGCTCTGCTGCCCTTCTCTGGATCCACTCCAGCGTCTCAAATGTGCTCCCTGTAGTGAGAGGGCTAAAACTGAACACAGGATTCAAGGTGTGGCCTCACCACTGCCAAGTGCAGGTGGGTGAAGATGTCCTAACAGCTTATCTGCTTTCTCCAGCTCTCAAACCATCTCACGAGAGCTTTAGCTTTCCTGCCTGCCAGGATCCTGAGCACATTCCCTGATCCCTGTGCTGGTGCAGCTGAGGGCAGCTGAGGGCAGTCCCTAGCCCTGTGGTCATGGAGATGATGTGGCCAGCACTGAGCCAAACCACTCTGGGCATGTCTGACCCTGTTTACACTCACTGGATCTGATCCTGACCCCCATCTTTGGGCTGACATCCTGTCCTAATGTCAGCCCATCCCCAGGGAGGTGCCCGATGCCTGGAGCTGGGGCTACCCCAGTGCCCCCTGTCTGCCCTGATCTTGGCCGGGGTTGGATGGGACGGTCCTGCTGTGCTGGGGGGGCTCCCACTGCTTCCCAAGGAGACCCCAGATCCTTCAGTGCCCTGGCAGTCCCCAGTTGTCATCTCCTGTGAGCTACATTGGAGACAGACAGGAGTGGGGACCAGGTACATCAGCCTCCAGGCCCACCTGTACTGTTAGGGACAGAATACAATACATAATGCTGGTTATTATGCAGCCTGAGAACCCCAGGCCTTCCCCTTTCCCCACCAGCCCTGCTCAGCTTGGCAGAGACCCTGAACTACCACTGTCAAACTCCTGAGTCCACTTGTGACCGAAAGGAGATGGGGAAAGATCATCCCTGTCACCTCTTTACCAACAGCAATGACACATCGTAGGAAACTGCTGTCTGTCTCCAGCAAGGTAGCAAGAAACTCATGAATTATTTATAAGTTCAATTAGTTGACATGGGCAAAGAGTGGTGAGGGCTGTAAAATAATTACTTATTGATTTCCCTTTTCTTCCTCAAACTGCCTCATGATTTTGGTCCAAGACAGCAAAAGCACAAGGGCTTGGGTGCCTGGTTGCTGTCCCTTCTGGTTACAGTGCAGCTGGCATTACAAATAATGAGTCTTCAGCTCTGGACATGTCCAAATATTGGTGCTGGCACAAGAGACAGAATAACTTTATTTGCTACAGCCCAGATGCTGTTACCCCATTATTTTCTACAGGCATGTTAAGCAACAATCAATAACTCTCTGTCTGCTTATGGCATTTGGAAATCTCTGGGGACTACTTATGACACTCATTTGTTTTTCACACTTGCCATTAAATCGTATTCAGAATGCCCCAGACCTTCAAAGGTGACTATGTTTTGGCAGCATATTAAAAGGTATTTTTGGAGTGTATTTAAGACAGGACTAATTCTTGTGCATATTGATGCTCAAGATAAAAAAAACACCCAACTTCAGAATATGACAGACTATGACACTCTTACAAAGAACAAGAAAGGGCCAATAGCATATTTTTAGATAATTCAGGATTCTGCCCAACTTCAGTAAACTTCTGCAGCTACTTCATTTTCATTGCTATAGGTAGAGGTTTTGTTGCTGGAGGTAGTTGACTGTGTTCTGTCCATCCCTGTGTCATGAGGTCATCATACAGGAGACAGTCTGAGAGTGATGCCTGCTACTTGCTAGGGGTAGTATAGATATCACACACACTTTTTTGCTGATTTGTCACCATAGGCCGCTGCATTTGGCTGTGGGAGTTCTTCATGGAATCCTTTAATTAATTCTTTTGAAATTTAATTGTAAAACAAATACAGACCAAATGATGAGTTTTTCAAGTAAATCCAAAGCTTTAAGAACATTTTTGGAAGCAAAAAAAAAAAAATCAAATAATCTTGTAATCCTGTTGGAAACTCATGTCCTAGGGTAATGGTGTGACTAAGAATTTGTATTGTGGCTCAGGACTTCCTGCATTTTGAAGCATGACAGTTTTTTAATTTTTTGACTGTTCTCAAACTGCAAATTAGAAAATTACATTAGTCATCATAGTTTATGGTCAGGAAAATGTCAGGTCCACTGAAAATCATTTCTAAGCACAGAAGAATATGGAGACATTTCTATCATAGTACTAGCCTGAGGTGGGCAAAAGTGCATGTGACAAGCACTGACATTTAAACCTTGAATTGAAGTTATAGGTTTGAATAGAGGAGCAAGATTTTCTTTAGCTGGTGACTTCCATCTCTTCTACAACTTATTTGCTGGTTACTCAGCTCCAAGATTCCTGTAGCACAGGGATGTTTGCTCTTCTGTACTGGTCAAAGAAGTGTCCTGATCAGATCCTGCAACTTGTTTGAGTAAAAGACAGCAAGGTGGAATCTGCCCACTGGCTTTACAGCACCAACAGTGCCATTTTTCTTGATGCTATTGTTGGTGTGGTGCAATGATGAATGGCCACCTTGTATCCAGCTCTTGCACTAACCACTGGCAACAGGAAAATCAAGCTTAGGACCTTCTGTGTTTGGTTGATCTGGCTAGCAATTAAGTCCCCACCCAGCCATTCACTCCCTCCCTTCAGTGGGATGGGGGAGAGGAGAAAAAGTGAAAAAGCTGCTAGGTTGAGATAAATACAGTTTAGTCAGTGAAAGGATGAAAGAGATAGAGAGAGGAAAAAAAACGAATGCGAAGGATAATCATCCCAAAAGTGCCAAGTCAGTCTCTGAGCAATGGCTAGTTTGGAAAGTAGCCATTTGAAAACTGGTCTTTCCAGGTTTTATTGCTGAGCATGAAGTTATATGGTGTGGAAAATCCCTTTGGGTAATTCAAGTCAGCTGTCCCAGCTGTTCCACCACCAAGCCTCTTGCCCACCCCCAGTCTGATCTCCAGGGGCCAGAGCTGGGAACTGAGAAAGCCCTGCTCAGCAATAGCTAAAAGATTGGTGTTTTAAACCAGCACTGTTTTAGTCACAAATTCAAACCACAGAACCATGTGAACTGCTATGTAGAAAGCTAACTCTATCCCAGACCAACCCAGCAGAATTTCATACCAGTGCTTGTTTGTGAAATGCCTGGGCTGAGATTCTGGTTCACCCTCAGCTCTCTTGTTCTCATTCTGCAGGGCCAAGTCACAGCATGACCAGAAGCTGGAGCTAAGATGGGTCTGGGTATGAGCTTCCTAGAAATCATGTTTGTTCCTGTCTTGTCTGGTGACTCTGCAGTGACTGTGGTCCTGCTGATGGTGAGTGCTGCTGTGAAACAATCCTGGAGAATTCCCAGCATTTCTAGCACAGCTAGAAAATTACATATAAAATGACTGAGCAGGATACTCTGGTTGGAAGCTTCAAACATCAAAAGATACAAAATTACATGATTAGGTTGCCCATACAATCCCTTTATGGGGGATTATCACCGTCTTCTTTTTTCTCCATGACTGTCTTCAGCTTCAGAGTCATACACCACTTTCACCATGGGCAGCTTTAATGAAAGCATTTTCTTAAGTGCTTGCCTGTGCAACATTAATGTTCTCAGCAGTTTCTATTCAACACGGTGTGGGTGAGCTCTGGATATTTGCAAGAAGTTTTTGTTTCCTTGTCTTCAATAAAACATGTTTTCAGGAAACAGAATTGAAAAGCATTGTGTTAAGTGGGGTCAGAATGAGAAATGTCAAGATCTTATTAAAAAGCATTCATAGTCTGGCCATTCAGCTCAGCCAGTAGGTCTAATTTTTTCTTGCAGTATGTTTGGGAAGTGAGCTTCTTCAGCAAGTAAATGTTAGCAGGAAATTAGGGGAAAGTTTCCAGCAGTTAAGGACTCTTCTGTTCAAGTGTTATTTTGAAAATATTTCTGGTTAAGTGCTAACACATTTTCAAGTGTCATTTAACAGGTATGATGGCATTTCATGTGGGAGGTGAGTGTACACCAACAACAGCACTACTCCCTCAGCATGACACATATGTTCATTTTGTGTGCTGGAACAGTATGGTTCTATGGGCGCCTTGTCAATACCTACACTGGCATAGTTCACAGAGTAATCCTATGGGGATTGTAAATTTAATTACTGTCAGAGTGCTTAGAGGCATTTTTGCACATCGAATCAAAATAAATAAAAAAGTAAGGCAAACTTTTCAGTAAAGACAATTTCTATCAGCAGTGGCTCCAAGTTCTACTGCTGATTGCCTCTCAGCTACCCAGTCCCCATCTGTGGACCAGGATGCAGAATTAAAGCCCAACCATCAGTGGACAGGGCAGTTTTTGCCAAATTGCAGGAACAAGGTAAACGTAGCTGCTAGTAGGTATGTTTGGTCTGGAAGGGAGTTCTGACTGGCTGAGGGAAAAGGTCAGAGCCTTCAACAGGACTGTCCACCAGGTGCTCTGAGGTGGGTGTTTGACAAAGCTTAGTGTACCCCTGAGAGGGATGACGTGGCTTTTGGAGGAGAGCTTTCCCTGGGGTCCTTCCTTTGTTTTTCCTGCAGTGGCAAAGGACAATCTTTACATCATTCTACCCACTACCTTTTTTCCTCAGTCCTTCTTATGTTGACACCATGGCCTTTTTCTTCTTGGCAATTCTTTACTGATGCAGTCTAGCAGCTGGTAGTAGTGAGGTGTCAAAGGTCACAGCAAGTACGTGGATTTTACCTTCTTCTGTTCTGACTGCAGGATTTATCCTCTCAGCTTTGGCCTCTGTGGAACACCAAAGAGGCAGTAAGTGTATCCACTGACTAGTAAATTTATGTACTTTTTTCTATACCAGAATTCTGCTGCTGTTTAGGTAGTTATAAACCATGGCAGGCTTTATTAAGTTAAAATAAACACAGCACTTTGAACAAGCAAACCTTTGTAACAGTTAGTGCTTCTAGCACACTGTATAAAGTAATATCAAAGGTGACACTGCATAAATATTTTTCCTCCTTCTAAATGTCTTTGTAATTTTCTGTGAAGTCAGAGTTCTTAAATAAAGATGCTGTAAAAATAGAGGCATTTGCTAATGTTCAAAATTAGGGCTGCATGATGGCTGGCAAAAAGGGGAACAAATTGTGATCAGGCTGAACTATGAGTAATTGTCCTTTTCTTTTTGTGGAACTGTAAATCCTAAGCATCTGGATGGCAGTGGCTCCTGTTTAGACCAGTAACTCAAGGGCAAGAGCATTCCCTACCACAGGGTGGGAGATGCTGGGTCAGCTTTAGCCTCTGCAAAGCAGTTTTGATATCCACATTTCCAGAGATGGTTTTAATAGGTGGATTTTTTTTTAAGGTGGTCAGGCAGGTGGGAGATGGTGGGAAAAGTTTCCCAGCCACTCTTGTCCCTGTTATCTCCCTGTGCAGAAATAATGAAAGACAAAACACAAACAGGAGACAAACCCAGATGCTGTAGGCACTCCAGCTTCTTCCAGGAGACTGCTCTTGGGTAGTACAATCCCAGCTGGCAGCTGTACAGGATTCTGGGAAAACATATGCGGAAAGTGACCAATGTGCCTCATGTTTAGGATCTTAGAAAGGTGAAAACAGTAGGATTTTCTTCCCCCTCAAAAAACAAAAACAAACAAACAAACAAAAAAACCCCAAAAAAGCAGTACTAAGAAGTTAAGTTATACTAGTTATACTTCTCTTGCCTTCTCCACCCTTTATTCCTTTCAAGGGAAGCCTTGTATTTAGGGTCATCTCTGATTTCACCTCCTGTCAGACAAAGAAAATAACTGAAAGTTGGGCATTTCATGTCCAAAGAAGAATTTCCTTTAGGGATTCCAGTCTAATTGATTATTGACTAGTGTACAAGCACTATTAATAATTTTAATTTAAATTAAGTTTAACTTAAGACAGACTTTTTCCCTCTCAGAAATGCCAGTCCTCACTGTATTTTCTGCTGTATGAGAGGTGCCATAGATTTCTGCAGAAAGGGAGCACCACACCATTGTATGAAAGGGAAGAAATCCAATGACCTTGAGATCAAGAAGGTATTTTCATCTGTTTTGATGGATTTTGTACAAATCTTCGTGGTAAGTGATGTTTATGTATCACATTTATGAACGTTTCACCACTTGATTTATTCCTGAAATAAATATGCTTAAACCCTGGCTTTATACAGCATGAAAAGTATACTACACTGATTTTCTTCTCTCTTACCATAAATTCTTGCAGGTTATAAGCCTAGTGATATCACTGATACTTTACAAATACCTCATTGATGCAGAAGGATGAAGAATGAAATTTATTGACTGATTTATATTAGCAGAGGACAAAATTGACGGTTTTATTTTAACAGTTCAGATGCAGAAGTTCTCCTCATCTTTAATTAATAAGTCACTGGCATTCAAACATTCACCAGAAGAAGCCCCAGAGGAAAATTTGAATAAATCTGTTATTGTTTCTATATCTTAGATGCATAAACATTTGATGTTATAAACTCTTCTGGCAAATAACATTTAATACAGAGAGTGCTAGTATATTTTCTTTAAATAAAAAACATTGCTGTTATCTTCTCAGGATAAACCCATTTAATCATATTTTTCAACATATTCTACCTTATTTCAGGGTATCTTTTTTAAAAAAAATTATTTCTATATATTCATTAGCATCAGAAGATACAGGCATAAACTAAAACGTTTTACTTACATTTGCTCAAATAAAATAGGAATTATAAATATTTATCTGCAAATTTCAGTATCTTGCCAAACAGAAATGTAGAAGTCCATTTTTTAAACAGGGAAGTAGTAAAATCCTTGTATAACAGCATGAATCCTGCTGGTCCAAGTCTACTTTTTATAACTTAATATCTCTGGCTTTGTTTTCCTTCTTGCTTTTCCTCCAAGATTTGGTCTCTTTTCTCCATGCTGATCCCCAGATGAAATGTTCTAGAGTGAGATTCCCAAAAGATGTAGGTGTTTTAACATTCAATATCTTGGAACTGACAGACAGCATCAGCAAAATTCTGTATGCTTGACCTCAGGGCAGCAGGGGCTCCTAGTTTGAATTTTGTAGGCATTAAGACAGTAATAGTAAGGACAAGTGTAAGGAGGGGAATAGTGAGGAGTGAACAGGCATGAAAAATGATCTGGGCAAAAGGATTTCAGGAAGCTTCAACTTGATGTGACTCAGAAAAGCTCACAAGGTGAGTTAGGATTCCTGGTGAGAAGCCATGGAATACAATCCAAAGAGCCATTCATTGACTTGCAGTTTCTAAACGGCAACGAAAGTTTGGCTACCATGTTTCTCTGAAAAACCCAGTTTCTGATAATTTCTTTGGCAAGCTTTGAAAAATCCTGGTGTTTGGAGTAATTTTAATTGAGCATAATAATAGCATTTGATATATGAATGGAAACTAGCCCCTAGAAGTAAAGGTGTTTGGCTCTGATGTTCAACAAGACAAAAATTTTTGAAACCTTTGCTTTTTTCCTGGTATACTTCAAAAAAGAGGTCTTTTGTAAGCATTGCATTTCTTAACACTGGTCAGGGACCCATCAAATAATCTGGACAAGTTTCAGACCTGTTTGTTTGTAAAGTGCTGTGTGCTGGAAGTCTGTAACTACAATCCTGTTGTTCAAATATCAGGAAGCATTCCTGAACATCATGACAATGGGTCAGGAAGAAATGGGAAACTGGGTCTGAATAAGGAGTCAGCTAGGGAGGGAGTTCTAGAGGATTTAATAACTTCAGGACATGCTGAGTCACCTGCTTGATTTCTCTGGGTATAAGTGAGAACAAAGTCTTCCCAGAATCTTAAAAGACAGATCAGTGTTGAATGTGCCCAAGGAATGTGGGAACCTTTGTGTTTGGGTTGGGAAAAAACAGTAAGGATTTGTACAGGCTGCAACAGGTAGGTAAATTCTTCAACTCTCTAACCCTAGATGGGAAAGAGAAAACCATTAGACCACTGGAAGATGTTACAGATATATTTAAAGCAAAGGTCACTGAATTGATTTATTTCTTCTGGGGACTGAGAGCTGTCCCTTTCAGAAGAAGTTACTGCAAAAGTCAGCTTGAGCCTTTCAGTTTAGGTGTAGTGCATCATTCTGAGAAAGGTCAGAGCAAGCAGCAGTTCCTTCTCTTGAAAGATATCAAGAAAGAAGTAGGCTTCTATTAAAATTTGTTCTGCAAAGTTTTGCCTAGAATTTGAGCAGAGTATTTTCAGATGTAAACAGGAATTTTTCCTCATGGGAAAATTCTCAGTCTTTCGGGTGTTCTAAGGTATGGTGAGGCAATCTGTTAGAAAAGAGCTGTCTAATGATAAACCAGGGCTAAACCATTTAAAAATGAGAACCTAATAGTATTGCTTACTAAAGTTATATTTATTTTTCCACCAGTAAATAAGTGACAAACATTAATTTTTTTTTAAATTCAGATGGAACCATGGAAATTAGCAGTGCAGGATATTGTCAATTTGATGCACCTGGAAGAGTTTTTTTACTCCTGCTGTAGACTAAATAAATATTTATTAGTGCAATTCATGAAGTATGGAATACTTTCTATGTCGGTGGTTACTCTGTTAATTTAAAGTCATAATTCCACTGCTGCCATTTTGTAACTTTGAAAGTAATGAGTGATACTAAAATGGTAGCCTGGAAATGTGCCCACAATTTGGTATAAGCACATAAAAAAATTATGAGAGTATGATTCAGAGGTACAAAAATCAGTTCAAGAGAAATGTGTTTGTCAGCCTCTAAGTGCTTTTTTATATATAGATTAGGAAATTTTGTACATAACATGCAGAACTGAGTATTGTGAACTGGTTGTTGTTAACTAGATTTCTAATGATATTCAAGGTCAGATTTAGAATCTTTCAGGGACATAATATATAGCCATACACCAGTAGGGTTTGAGTGCATCAGACCTCATTTACTGGGTAAATGTGGACACTATTGCAAATCCAAGGATGATTTCAGGAATAAGGTGAAAGATTACAACTAACTTATCTTGTATAGATAGATACATCAGACAAAAGAAATATAAATATAAATATAAATATAAATATAAATATAAATATAAATAAATATAAATATAAATATAAATATAAATATAAATATAAATATAAATATAAATATAAATATAAATATAAATATAAATATAAATATAAATATAAATATAAGTATAAATTTAAATTTAAATTTAAATTTAAATTTAAATTTAAATTATATATATATATATATATATATATAAAATTCTGGTCCAATATTCTCCCATTTTAGTTCACCATTAAGGAGCAAAATCCCATGCTATTATCACTGCACTGTTGAGACAGAGACCCAGCATTTTTTCTGTTTGCTTTGAGTTCAAACACAACATTTCTGGCAATATGGACCATAAAGACTGTGATTTGCTGATGATCAGGTTTTGCCAAAACTAAGAACTAGAGTGATTATGACTTTTAACTGGAAGAAATCCATGCAAGCATGTTTGTCTGCTTGATGGTCAATCTCTTGTCTCAGTGGAGTTGATTTTACTAAAGCTGAACTTCCTTTTTGTCACATCCTTCTTCTTGTTTCAGATGAATACACTTTCTGAATGAATGGTGTCCAGAGCCTGCCCAAAGGCAGTTGTTCTGGTGCAGGATTTATTCTGGTGAGAACTCATCCACCTCAGGAAACTGTAGCTCTTGAGCCATCACGGTAGGGTTACAATGACAAGCTGATCCTGGTGTAGTTGCAGGTGGGCTGGTGGAGACATCTGGAGAGGCTGTCCTCAATCTGGAACAGAAGTAGGTGGCACTTGGACCAGTTATCTTGAGTAAGGCCAAGAGTTTTTGCATCTGGTTATTTGCATCACTTAATGGGTGTCCCAGGATTTTCTGCCGGCCTCTTCCATCTCCACAGGTCTTTGGCACCTTGTTTCATCACTCATCTGAGGGATTGGGTTAATCCAATCCATTTACTTGGCAATCAGTGGGCACGGGTTCTGAAGGAGCTTTGAGATACCCAAATCCTACAGAATTTCTTTGGAGGTTGCCTCCCACAGGCTCTTTTGAATATCACTTCCATAGCTTCTCAGTCAGATGTAAGGGTGCAGGGAGCGGAGCCCAGAATTGGCTAAGAACTACGGGAATAACTTAAGTAACTTCAAGTGAGGTAAATACTAAATATAAATTTCCAGCTTGACACAGAATCCCACTGACAGCACCATAATCTCAGATCCTTCCATCATGCATGGTTATAAGCACTCATTGGCATGAGGCACCTATCTGTCACATTTATAGTTAGAAGCAGTGGAGGCAGCTGACATCTGACAGGGATGAGGCAGACCTGACAGGCACCCCCATCTTGGCTTGCTGCTCCTCTCCCTTTCTTTCCTGTCTTTCAGAGGCTGGTACTGCATCTCCTCCCTGTGGCACAGGCTCTGCTTGCCTGGGCCTCAGTGCCACTGGAGGGAAATGCCTTTATGGGGTTATTTCACAGCTTTGCTGATGTTCTCATGGCAGCCATCAGGGCACAGATCTTTGAAATAGGCAAGGAAGTTCTGCCCACATTCTTTTTACTCCTGGCCAGAGTCTTCTCTCTTTACCCTTTAAAAACTCAGCAGTAGGGGATTCTTCCTGAGGCTTAGGAATGGAGATTGCTTCAGCCTTGTGTATTTACCTGCTGAAGAATGCCACAATCCTTCCAGACCAAGCTTGGTGCCAGATCTCTGCTATGAGGAACGTGCAGTTTCTGAGCTGGTTGGCACTAAAAAAATCAGTCCTACATTATCATAAGAGAAGAATAGCTGAATAATGACTAAAGAAGTGTTTAGACTCTGCTTCTTTTTTCCTTCCTTGAAAAGGATAATATCTCCTACCCTTTTCCTGGCAAAGCTCCCCTCTTTCCTCACACTTGTTTACTGCTGTAAGTATCACCTTGAAGGAGGTCATTGTCCATTCACACCCACTCTCATGATTCACACAATTCTCATCAGCAAACAAAGAATAGAATCAGTCCAGAAGCTGGTGGTATCCTGTTCCCTGAACACAATCAATAACATTGTAAGAGTTTCTAACTTTGCTCAACATACATATAAAATTGTCTATAAAATAACTTCAACAAACCAAGGGAGCACAGTGAATGCAGTCAGTGGTGGGTGGATGAATGAATGTTCAGATCAACATTCATCTTATTTCTAGGATGTCCTCTAATTTTTTGCTAGAATTTGTTGTGAAAATGACTAGGAATTTCTAGCAGTTGATCTCACTTGTATTAGATTGATATCTAAAGCTGAGAATTGTCAATCAATTTTGTCTTTGATACCTAACAGGCAACTGTCTTATTTATTCTCTGAGCAATGCCACAACCATGACACTTTTATGGTCTTCCCATTGCTGAAACAGGGAAACAGATTCCTCTTATTTTCTTGCACCAGCATAAATCTAAAATTACACTACCATTGAAACCAGTGGCAGAATTTGGCCTGTCGATATTTTATGAGTTTTAAAACCAGCAAGGAATAGAAAAGAAGTCTGTTGCCTCCAACTTTAGCAAAGGAACTTTATCTATCAGGCAGCTTCTGTAGTCTACCTGCAGTTGATTGATGTTAGCTTAATAATGATGATCGATTAGATCATCAGTGTCATCCTTAGAAAGAATGTACTTTAGCTAATGACATCAGTTGACTAATAGATTCCTGTTTAAATGTCAAGGGGCCAGAGAAAGACACTCTGCTAAGTACTTACATTACACCTATTGAAAAAAATCGAGTCTGCCTTACAAATGGCCTTTGTGCCATGGTTATAAGCCTTCTATTTCCTCTACTACCCACAAGCAAATGCTGCGCTAAGTTGCAACAGGGTGAAGCTGAGGGTTACTCCATTTGTCTTCAAGGCTTGGATCAGTCTTTCTAGACACCACAAGGTATAAATCACTAAGCTGTCACCTGAATGTTTCTTTCCCTGCTGTCAGTACAGAAGGCCCGTATCCAGCCCTGAAACCAGAGGTGTGGAAGCTGGCTTCTTTGTCCACTGCTGCCTCAGAGAAAAAAATATTTTGGCTTAAGCTTTTCTCTTCCAGTCTGCTTGCTTTTGGATAAATTCAAATTCTTTCCTTCAAATTCTATACGCTTCCTGTGAGCATTTAGAGACTATCTTCCATCACTGTTGCTGTAAACAAACTGCTTTTCGCCTTCGCCTCAAGCAGAAGATTCCAGATGGATTTTACATTAATGTTATGCAGCAGTTAATGACTCCAGTCAGCTACATTACGCAATGAAATTTCCAAACATAACACCCAATTGATTTTAAAATTAGCATTCAAGGAAATACTTGCTTAATGTGGATTTGGAATAGGTAAATAGGAATGGGAATGCCATTCAATTACTACCTAATTTATGGATTTCTTATGGAGAGGTACAATTTATAACAAGGTATGGCTAACCCTCAGCTAATACAAGGAGGTGGTTGAATGAAGGGCACACTGTGTGCAGATGTGTACCTGCACAGTAGAAGAAAAATTTGTACTTTGAACTTGAAACGAAATCTACAGAAGAGTGAGCAAACCACCTTATTTTGATGGTAAACCTTAAAGCTTTCTTATGCTGAAATTTAATTAGCTGACAGATTTATTCCTTTTCAAAAAATCACTGCCAGTGTAAAAGGAAGGTGCAAAGCTGACAGAGGCAGCGTTACAGATACATATGCAGATTTCATTGTTCCCAAACATGTACGCATTAAATTTAGTTGCCCACCAGGCAACAGTTGTATTTTTATAACTGGAATTTGAATGTGCTCAAGGGAATGTATTATTTTCACAGCTCTGGCTCACTTGAGTCAAAAAACTTCATCAGAAGTTGACTGCAGACACTTCCTGAGAAAAACAAACAAACCAAAATTACTGAGTGAGGATATTTGCTTAGAGATCATCACAAATTTAATTGCTGCTGACATTCAGATCACTTGACCATGTTCCTTCTGGAGCAGGCTGATCTGAGAGGGATGTTGCAGGCAGTGGCAAGGAAAAAAGTGAATTAGCAGTGCAGATTCCCCAGGGAATCAAAGGAGAGTCCCCACCTGAAGCATAATCTTTAACTGCCACTGAGCTCTCAGGGAGATGCAGCAGGGTGAGAGTGTGGAGGAGACACACTCCTGCTTGTTATCACTGGGTAGGGCAGGGGAGGAAGGAATCCATGGAAATTAAAATGCAGGACAATATTCCATTGTGCCAGCAAAAATCAGGAGGATGAAACACAGAGGATGGTGTGAGTATTCACAGCATTTAATTTTACTTAAATAGCCTTTTAATAACTTAAGCTGATAAGGTTATTCAGTGCAGGCTCACCTCAAAAGACTTCTGTTGGGCTGTACCCTCACCAGCAATGCACAATCTCCTACCTCCTGAATTTACTCCCAGGTTTTTCAACTGGAATCTTTGGCCCTCAGTCATGCTCCACCACAATGTATGAGTGTGACAGATTTGCTCTAACATTTCTTTTCTTGCATCAACTTGTCTTACACTGCTGAGAAGGCAAAGACACAGGCAATCCAGGGACTAATGCAGCCGTGACCTTCCTGGATGCTGAGGAGGACTTTTTTACGTGTGCTCTTCACGGTGCTGTGTAACCTGGAGAGACCTGAGAAAGTTTTGAACGAGTTAGAAAAGCTCATTTCCGCTCCCAGAAGAGCTTAGGTACAGCAGTATGACACTCAGTGAAAAAGGCTGTGAGAAATTTGTCCTGGATGTGACTCTGCCAGCGGAAGATTTACTGTCCCAGTATTCCAGTGCTACCCACTCTTGGGGGGCTATGGCTCTGATCTGCTTACCCAGCTACCTGTGCAAGTGCTCCCACCTCGGTGAAAATGAGCAAAAGAAATCCAAATCTGATGTTTAAATTTGTTTTTTAATTGAGTTGGCTAACACAGGCTGCTCTGTGGGCAGCAGGAGAGAAGCCATCTCTGTGACCTCCTAGTCTCTGAAAGCTGGGCACTCGTGGACAATGTGAGCTGAACCCACAGCAGTGGGCTGCCAGGAGCTTTGTGTCTCTGCCTCCTGCATCCCAACACACACAGACATGCTGTGCTTTCTGTCAAGGAAGGGCTGCAGCCCTCTAAAGGTATTTCATGGTGGGCTGGAAGAGTTCAGAGTCTTATCTGTAAGAGTGGGGTTCATGTGTCTGACTTCAGTGGACATTGAGCCGAACCAAATTCCAGCTGGTTTTGATTCAAAGGCGCTGAGATTCTCCACAACACCAAACTGCTCGGAAAAAAAGCTGTGTACTTGATGCTGCTCAGGCTCTGCTGTGACCCAGTAGAGTTCAGAGAGGAGATAAAATACTGCTATGAAGGTAACAACTCAATAAGTGATGTGGGTTTGAAATTCAACCACCTATCATTGTGAAAGTGATTACAATATGGCTTAAAAGACCTGGTAAAGAGCTGTTCTCTTTGCAATTTCAGGATAAGGAGGTGCATTCATTGGCTCATTGCATGTTTAATAGTGTGCTCAATTTCACCTTTATCTTGCCTAGGAAATAAAAACATACTGAGATTGTCTTTTTGCAAGATGAAAAACAACTTGAAAAGAACATTTCGACTGCTGTCTATCTAACTATGTGTTAATTTAAGTCTTTAAAAGAAAATCCTACATTGCAACCACCAATCAAGACCTAAATAACACATGAAGAAGAATTTAGCAGTTTTAGAAGGTTTTTAAAATTATTATTATTATTATTTTAGCATTTTATTTCCCAAGATGAAAAATTAACTCTTGATAGTGGATTTTGCAGAAGCATTATTTCAGATTTCCTGCTCAGTGCCTCATGCTGTGACTCACAGTGAGCAGTTGTATAGGTCACAGCAGACTCCTTTCTTTAAGGAAAACATGATGTCACGTGTGTGGCCCAGTGGGATGTGTCAGAGCACATGAGGGGTCATGCCTGAAATGTGACAGAAATAGTTCTCAAATTCACTTAAAATCTAGGGGAAAGCAGCAAAGTGCTAGACAAAGCTGTCACATGATGTTAACAGCACTAATTCTTGTGCTTTTCTATAGCACCTATAATCCTGAAATGTGACCAACTCTGAAAAAAGAAATAATGTTTTGTTTTAGGTATGGTATAGCAGGAGTTTTTTTTTCCCTGAAGAAATAATGAGTGAAATTGAATCTCTGTTTAGTGACATATGACTATTCAGGCTAAAATACAAAAACTTGTGAGCTAATGAGACTTTTAGGTTTAGGGTTTTCATTTCACTTGAAGTGGTACTGTCGTGCTGAGTTTTGCTTCAGAAATGACAAGAAAAGGAAAGTACCACCTATGAATCTTTCTCCTTGAAGATGTTCAAAAGTTGCCTGGACACATTACTGGGCAAATGACTCTAAGTGGCCCCCCTGAGCCGTGGGTTGGACCAAGTGCCTTCCAGAGGTTCCTTCCAGCCTCAACCATTCTCTGCTTCTGTGAAATCAGCAGCAGTACATTGACCCACAGCTACAAACATATCCTGGATCCACAACTAAAGACATCTTAACTTTTTTTTTTTTTTTTTTAGGTTTAGACTCCCTTTGGTGACCACCAGCCCTGTGCAATTTTTGGGTCAGGTATTAAATACCTATTTCTGTGGCTTCCCAAGCACTTTGAGCAAAGTCTGCTTGCAGGTTAATTTTTTAAAGAGTAACACCAGTGACAAGAAAGAGATTTGGATTAAAATAGACTGACAATATATTTAAATTATTCTCCCTCTGAAACTATGAGCACATGTATATACATGCATTTCATGAATTAATAAAACATTTACTTCTATTTTTCTAAGCATAAACACATAGTTCTCCATAATATACTTTATTAAAGTGATCATTGTCATCATCTCAATGAGAATTTATGGTTAATATTTAACCCCAAAATTTCTTACTAAAGAAAGGAATCAATTTTACAATATTGCATTCTGATAAATCTTTGACAAGATCAGCTCAAAAGTCTGGCCAACATTTGTCTTTGCCTGAGTCCAGGCCTGCCCTGTTGCATGCATGCTATAGATTAGTTTCTGTATGTGGTAATTAACTGTTTCTAATTAGTCATCTAGATAAACCACTGCAGCTCTTTTTTCTCTCAGTTGTGTTGCATTGGTGCAATATTTTTTCCTCTTTACTTGCACTGTGAGAACAAAATTATGTTTTGTGCCCGTGTCGTGAGTCTATCCAACAATACAGCATTATTGTCTTTATATTTTAAAATTTCACTCAGGATTTCTAAATATTCCTTAACACAGCAACTCTTAATGGGAACAGTTGTCAGATGAAAATTATTATCTCAAAGTTCTGTGCTTATTAGCATTTAGAGGCCTCTTTGGAGTAATTAATTGTCCTTTCCTATTGAAAAACTCCATTGTTTGGTAAAACTGCCAGGTTTTTTGAAGTGTGGGACAGAAATTCATTTGATCTTGTTGCCTAAAAAAAAAGTCTTTAATTTCCTGACTCTTCTGTGAGAACAAGTGTGGTTAAAAAGGGCTGATTGCTCTTTTCTAGTCCTGCCATTGGAGCTATGTTCAGGGAGATGCAAGTCATCATTTCTTCTTCTCCTCAGCTCCTCTAAAATGTCACTCTTGACATATACTGTATATACACTGCGAAGTGTGCCCAGATCCCAGATCCAGGCTTTTATCCAAACCTCTGGTCTGGCCAAGATTTTGGGGTTTATTGCACACAATCCACGTTCTTAGCTTCTATTCTGGCACATCAGTTCAGGGTTTGGTGCAAAGGAGTTATGGAAACACATCCCAGAGTCCTTAATACCCCTTCAATGGAGCCACTTGAAGGACAAGCTCATGGGAGAACCTGTCTGCCTGTCAGCCACCTCAGCCTGAGCCTGCCTCTGCTGTGTCCCAGGCTGAACTCGGGCAGGCACGTGTTTCCCAAGGGAGGTGACTGGCTTTGCTGGGCTCCCAGCTGTCTCCTGCTTGCTGGGATGAGGATGTGGCATTCTGCTCCTGTTTCACTCTAATGACATCCAGGTTTGCTCCAGCTAAAGGTACAGAAAGGGAAAGCCAGGCTCTGCAGGGGCCGTGGCACAGCTGATGGAGAGGCTAAGGATGAGAGTGGGACCGGTCTCCTCTGTCCTGGGCATTGCGTGCTGCGTTAAAATTATTCAGGTGTTAGCAAATAGAGGTGTTCATACAGCACAGGCTCAGCGAGAAACCACCTGGGCCCGTGCCCAAGGAGCAGCAGCCAGAGCTGTACCACAATTTATAGGTGAGGAAGGACCAGTGCAGGCACATCTGGCCAGGAGGCAGGGAGTTCTTGGGCTACAGACTGAGTCACCAACAGGTTCCCGTCTGACCCGTCTGGCTGCCTTGGGCTTTGTAGTTTTATAAAGCCAGGTTACAGAGTCAAGAAAGGTTAAATCCCAAGCAGAATACATTCACTCCCTTTCAGAAGTACATCAGGCTTCATGAATAACACTCTGTCCAAACCCCTTGTTTCTGTTTGTTCCCTACTCCTATCTATATTCAGAAGAAAGGGGAAGCTAGCTCCTTAAAATATTTATAAAGCATTTTGTGCAACTAGTCTAAGTTCTAAATTTAACTTTCCCCCTAAAGCCACAAGGCACTTTTGGTAATAAATTCACTCTTTTTTTCCTATTTGGAATGGAAAAAAAATTGTTTATTTTTAACAATTCAGTTCAGAGGAAAAATTATAGCATAGTGAATAGCAAGTAAATTAGCAATTCTCTCTATTATCCAAACCAGCAGGTCTTCTATTAACAAGGGCAATTTGTGGCCCCTGGATTACAAGATCAATCAGGCAGTTCATTTTTCTTTAATTTCAGGGAATTAAGTAATTATAAATGAGTCAAAGGCTGCATGTAGGGCTTGTATTTACCTGTGCTGCTTTGATTTAGCTGATTTAATACCACTTTCTTACTCTTTATGATTTATTTTGTGAAGCTGGAGTTGCTGATTTTGTGTAATTTATCCCAGATTAAGGAGAGTTATTAAAGCCTCTCTCCAGCAAATCTGATGCAGACAACACCTTCATTCTTGCTTTAAGAAATGTGCTTAGACAGCCTGACATTCAGCCAAATTGGGAACAGAGGCTGGGAACTACTTCATCTATTCTGTTTTGTCTGCAAATTTAATGGAAGACTTTTGGTTTTTTAAATACGGTATGTATATTGGCACATGGAACAGCTGATGGGTCAGCTGGACAAGGCAGCTCAGATGAAACCTAAATACAGGAATTAAGTTTTATGTCCCCTTTCTGAGTCTGGGTTTCATTCAGTTGTAGTAGAAAGGTTTAAGTAGTACACAGCAGAGGCTACCACTGTGTACCAGGTGGGACTGAGGAGGAAACATCCATCTCCATATTTTGCTTTTCTAAAAAACGAGACACAACTGAATTTTTCTTTACCAGAAGGTTTTCACTATCTGATGGCCATACAGAGGAAGCAGGAAACCTTGAATTTTGATGTCTCCTAGGTCTCTTGACTACCCATAAATATTTGCTGCATGTCAGCCTCCAGCTTTGTGATCCAAAGACAGGAGCAGCTAGCACCTCGAGCTCTTGATCTGAGCTGCTGCTATTAAGTGGAGTCAGATTCAAACCAGTCAATGCTGGGAAGACAAGAGTCCAAGCCAGGGAAAAGAGGAGAGTGGAGAGATGCTACTACAGCCATTGGCTTGACCAGCTCCTGCAGCCCTAGAGGCCCATGGAGCCCTGCAGAATTCAAAACTGGCTTGAATCGTGCCACAGTCTAAACCAGTTTCTTGGAGACAGGAAAAGTGAATAAGTGTGAAGGCATGTTGGTAAGCTCTAGGGCAATTGAAAGTCTGTTTTATGACATAGGTGCAGGACTAGAGCTCTTCCTCATAAATTTAAACAGCACTGAACGGCACTGCTGGATTGTGTCGCTCTTCCTTTGAAGATTAAAAGAATTGGGTGGCTGAGATTAAAGTATAATTTTACTGTGTGAAGGCATACAATCCACCTACTCAAGGAATTAGATGAGTCATTCAAAAATTCAGTGCATCCATACATTACTTTTTAAACGCAAACAAATTCTGAATTAACCATGGCAGTGAGTTCAAAAAGACTCTGAGCGGGCACACACTTATGAGGATTTACTTGAAAACATTTATGGTGAAGCTGACTCGGTACCATCAAGGGCAAAAAAATTATGAAGATGGGTGCAAAAATGGAGAATGAAGATGGTAGGAAAATAAGTCTGAAGATTTAAAGCCAGAAAACATCTTTAGATCACCTAGCCTGAAACCCTTTGTCATCACATGCAGGGGCATCATCACCTCTGTGTTGAACTCAGCAACACGTTTGATGAAAGACCTCCCAGAAACACCCCGAATCCTATTTTGAAAGCACTTGAGAATTGGAGAGCCTTGCTCTTGACTAGTCAGTCTGGGACAATGGATGCCTGGTTTCATGATAACAAGAGTGTATCTCTGCTCTGATTTGGAGTTGTGTGGCCCAGGTTTTCCTCCAGTGCCAGCAGATGTGGGCACAGTGTGTGTGCACTGCTGCCGGCTCTGACCGCAGTAAACTCCATCCCAGGGGGCTACACACCCTCAACAAAGCCTCTGAATCAGTGTGTTCAAAAACCTGTGCTCGAGATTTTGGTCTTGTAAATGTATGTTGATGGATGTGTTGATTTGGAGACCTTCATTACACTGTTCTAAGACACTGTATACATGGGCTATACTGCCTGGGCCTCATCTGGAAAAGAAGATGTTCGGCTGCACACGTCCCAGTGCTCCTTCAGCTCTGCTGCCTCATCCTCGGGATGACACACATTGCAGGTGATATAATGTTTTCTTCCAGACCTCAGGAGCAGACTTGTTAGTCACTGGAGAACTCAGCACAAGTCAATTAAATTTCTTCCACTACTTAAGTGACATTTAGTCAGCTGGGAAGCAAACAACACCAACAGAAAGCAGTCCTTCCCTCCAGTTAAGATGTTATGAAACTTCATAACATTCCAACTGGCCAAATGTGAGGAAGAAATGAGGAAAATCTAATTAGACGTTGCATGGCCTCTCCTTCAAGATTAAATGTAATGAATTTGTGGTTACAGCTTCCCTTGAGGATCCTCCTACTCATGTCAGGCACGCAGAAGTGTTAAAACATCTGTGTCAGAACGGTGCATAACATAATATGTAATCTGTGTCACAAGACTGGGGTTAACTCTTCCAGCCAAGGCGGCGACGTGTCTGCTGAAGGCTTGAGGCTCTGAGCATCTGTGATAACCTTAATCCCTGAAAGTGAGATGGGCACGGACAGCCATTGCCACAGTAATGAGAGGCACGCCTCAGCTTTGGATGTCGTAGTGATGCCGGAATGGTTTTTTCCTTTTCTTTTATATCCCTTTTACACAGTTCTCTGTATCCACAAGTATTAGCATGCATACTTGTAACCCTTTACTTAGTTTAGTGCTTAGTGTTTTGTAAGTGTTCTGCAGGCCCTGAGACTGAACACCCCAGAACTGCAGAGCCAGGGAGACCAAACATTCCTACTGTCTCAGGAAGCCAAGGTCTCCTAGCAGGACAGATTCTGTAAACTAGAGGTTAGCCCACCCCAGCCCCATTATTGGGCTCCCTTGTTAGATCTGCTGATGTGTAAAGTCTATAACTGGTGTGTGTGATTGATGGTGGGTGTGCATTTGCCACGCTGTCACCTGGGTGAAGGGGATGCATCAAACAGGATCCTGATTAAAATACCAAGGTAACGACCCCCAACCCTCTAACCGTGTCTGGCTTCATTTTCATAACACCAGGAAAAAGGGGTCAGTAGGACGTTGGTCTTGAGAGCCATGCAGGGCAGTGTGCCCGTCTTTGGGAACACCACCTTCTTGCAAAGAGTTTCCAGCACTCAGCAAATAACACCATTCTTTGAGCCATTGGGGTTTATTTCCTAACAATCCCTGAAATCATGCAAAGTTAAGAAAACCTATCATTGTCAGGATCCTAGTGCCTCTTAGCCAAAGAACTGTGATGCTGGGACACAAAATGTATGGAATCTCCCTTTTCTCCAGAACACAGAGAAGGAGTTAATCAAGAAACAATAGATGATACTTGACTCCAACAGGCTTTTAATACTCTCTCAAGGGTGTTCATATTAAGCAGTGTAAAAGAACTTGATCTAGTGCAAGTTTCTTTCTGGTAGAATATGGACTGATCTCTGGCCTTTTGTAATGCACCAGAGGTGAGTCGCAAAATGGATGCTAACAACAGTTAGAAAGAAATGTGTGCACATTCTTTGTTTGTTGGGAATGTAACACAAGGAGGGAAGACAAAAATGCTTTCACCTAGTTTTCACCACACCTAAATCTCATATGGTGTCATTGCACAAGATGATGCATGGATTTTTGTTTTATTTTATTTTTCAGAAGAGTTTACTGGTTCTTGTTAAATAAAGCTGAAGAAGACTGCTCTAAATGAAAATGCAACACAGACAGTGCAAATCTGGTTTTAAAAATCTTGTTCGGAGAGATGTTATGATTGCCTTTCCAAATGAGGAGATGCATTCAAGGACTTATAACCTGGGCTTGATATTAAGAGTTTCATTAGTGGTTTGGATGATGGAATAGAGAATATACCTGTTGAACCTGCATATGACTCCTATCTGGGAGGGGCAGCATGAACGACAAAGGACTGAAGTGCTCTTAACAAAATTTTTAAAAAGCCCCACACCAAGCTAAAAAGCTACAGCCCTATAAGCAAAATTTTATTTTCAGGAAGAAAAAGTCACAAACCTAAAATGAGAGTCTTCAGTAGACATATATCTACTGAAAGAAACCTAGGAATTACAACAGATCTCTAGGGAACTTGTGTGGCATTTTTTTTGGATTAAAAAAAAGTAGATACCGTGCTGGGATGTGTGACAAGGAGTGTTTTACTCAGTCATGAAAAGGTGTCAGTTTGGTCTTGTGTCCACCATCCTGAAAGAGGGATGTAGAGCCTAGAGGAGAATAGTACGGGGGATGCAGTCGTAGGAAATCCCGTGTCTGTGGGTAGATGAAAGCAACCTAGAGGGGTTAATACAAAGAAGACCAAATGAAACAAAGTCACAGTCTGCAGATAATGTTTTGATGGGATGAAAGCTCACGGGCTATGTTGATGTTGTGGTTAGGTCTTAGGAAACCTTGGTGATGGTAAGGAGAGATTAATGTGAGAGGCTGCAGAGTGTCTGTGATCCTTCCTTGATGCAAGACAATGCTCTGGTGTTTCTCAGCCAGGACCATCAGACAGGTGAGGCTCTGTGGATGCACAGCTGCCAGCAGCAAAGGTGTCCTACCCACCTTCTGCTCCACCACAGTCAACAAGGAATAATTTGTGGTGTATTTCATAGATTCTGCCTTCCATTTTCACTTGGGCTGAGCTTCCAATATCCAAGGTACTGAGTTTTCCATCTCACACTTCCACTGCTTGCCTCTATTTTAGCTGCTAAGAGTCTGCTTGATTTCTATACAAATTCTTTATGGTTTCATTCCAAATAGGAGTTTTTACTCAGTTTCTGAGGCTGAATTACCAGCAGCAGCAAGGAAAAAAAATCTATATTTTACCACATGGTTTAGAAAGCACAGAAGCAGAAGACCTCTACCACTCAGCTATTAGAGAGCACTGTAAGCAATACTGACAAAAGTGAGGTTCACAGTGCCTGTGAAGCAGGTAGGGCTGCTGAGTAAGTAGGAATCAATAATGGAGCCAAGTTGCACTGTGCAGAAAGTGGCAGCTAGGAGTAGTCCCTGGAGATAAATACATTGGTGGTGGTGTAAGCCAGGTCTGGCTGAGGGGAAAAACAGGCCCAAAGAAACTTGACTCATGTCACATTATCATAACATCAGCTTCAGCCCCAGTGGTCTTCTGCTTCTCACAGGGATATTGATTAAACTCTTGTCACATGAAATATTGATTTCAACTGAATTATTTCTGTTCAGACAATACAAAGCAGGCAACCTGTCCCTATGAGTGTAGAAGGTCTGTGTGTCCTTTGGAAGATGTGTAGAAGTAGCCTGCCCTTCCAGCACTGGTTATTGTTTCAATACATGCAGGAACAGGAAAGCATTATGCGTGTGCATTTCCCAATGGCTAGTTTCAGCACTAAAGGGAGAAGTGACATTTGCATTCCTTAAAGAACTGATTGAGATTCTAAAAACAGATTGGAAACTTAATGGTAAGAAAGGCACAGCTTGAAAGTCTTTACTTTTTGGCATGAAAGTGTGGACCAGATTGACACAATCTGTGACGTAGTTTCTAATGAAGCATTTGTAATGAGACATTTAAAGCAACTCAGGAGGCCTCTCTATCCTGTTAGGGAAAGAACACAAGGAGCACATATTTGAAATTCATTCAGCAGTGAATATATAAGCTGATCTTGACATGAATTTAGAGTAGGATTCAATTGTAGATAGGTGCTTGGGGAAGAAGTTGCTTGTAGAAAAAAAAAGAGAAGAAAAGAGAGAGAGAGATACAAATTAGGAGCTAAAACAGTTGGAGGAAACTCTTGGGAAAATTACCAAGAAGGGGGAGAGAGAGAGAGAGAGAGGTTTCTGCTTATTGAACTGTTGAATCATGGAACTGATTTCAGTTGGAAAACTTTGTGCTGAAATTTCATGCAGAGACAAATTTGGTTTTCTTAGTAGGTAGGTGGGAAGGGTGAGACCTTCTGATTCCTATTTCTCATTCACATCTTGTTTACCCCAAGCAGGGAAATGTCTTTGATGCTCACTAACACACTGTAACAAGTCCTTTTTAAACTTCTGGTGTAGCTGGGATGAGTATGATATACAGAATTTTTTCCTTGGTGTTTACATGTTTATTAATTAGGCAACTCAAAGCATCCCCCTAGGTCTGACCTTGACCCACTAACATCTGTTAAAATCATAGCCTACCTTATTTCACTGCTGAAAAACACCTGTTTCCCTACAGAACATCACAACAAATGAATGGCTGTGCTCTAGTGATCTGACCTTGATTCTGTAGCTCTGTTTTCTGATCCTAAAATATTGTTATTGCTGCTTCCTTTGCTAATTAGTTAGGGATTAATTTTCCACCTAATCTGCTTCTGTAGCTTTTTGAATATAAAGTATTTATAAGTGCCAAATATTGCTGTTACCGCTGATTAGGTTATTAGGTAATAATCAGTAGCTGAAATAGGACTTCCCAGAATGAGAAGCAAGCATGGCACTCTTCCATCTTCTTCCTTCTTCCTTCTGTGGAAGGGCTGACTCGCTCTGAAGCACCCACACAACACTCTTGTGAGCACCTTGCTGAGGTGTCTATGGCTAAGCGAGAAAGATGAATTCACAGATGTATTTTCATACCCCATCACTAAATTAACTTGTGGATGCAATGGCTCCCAGTGGCATGAGTCTCATGTGCCACTCTATAACTTTGGTCCTTTAGGACCATAGTCCAGACCTGAGAACCCGAAAAGACCAATGTTCTGGTTCACATGGCCTGACTTTTGACCCAGTTTCAGTGCCTAACATTTCCTCTTGGCTGTAGGCCTTCAGAGGTGCTAATTGAAAACACCAGGCAGGAGGAATCAGGTGGAAGCTGGGCTGAGTGAACCTGGGCATGGGCTGTCTCCTGCGGCATGTGAATGTCAGACAAATGTCTAATTACAGAAGCTGTCATTGTCCTCAGTAGTGATGGGCTGACAACTAGCATGGCACGAGGGAAATTCTTGTTCTGGATACACTTTTGGATTGATTTTGCTGTCAAGATCTAAGTCAGGAAAGCATTCCCAGCTCTACCCTTCAAGATTGGGTCTGCAGCGTCTTTTATGTCTGGGCTGGTGTTACTCAGCTGAGCTGTGTGAGAGAAGGAGCTGGCTTTATGTTGTCAAGTGTAATAAACCCAAATGTTAGTATAAATTTGCTAACAAATGAAGGTAATTGGGCTCTTTAGGAGGGAATGAGATGACAGCTTTTACTGTACTTCAAATATCAGTTCCAATTACTGTAAATACGATCATGATGCAAAACATTAATTAGGAAAATCTGAACTGTTTGAAAAGTAGAGTCCCATATGAATGATTAACTACATGCAAAATATTGTGCCTGATTAGAGGCATTCTACTGAGACATCCATCTGTGAGCTCAGAAAAACCTGGTAGAAGGCGAGGAGAGATCAGAGCACTGAGGGACTGGCACAGCTGAGATGACCTAGGAAGGGACAGTGCCACCTCTATCTCATGTTAGGTCAGAGGGTTTCTGGGACAGGAACACCTATCTACCCTCTATTCTTCACTGTGATCATCCTCAGAAAGAATATTTCAGGTTTAAATAAGTAAGGCACTGAAACAATACATGGCTTGCTCACAGTCACTTAGGACAACAGGAACGAGGAGGAAATGAGCATGGGTCTTCTAAGTCTTAGTCTTAATCTAGTTCTTATTCCTTACACAAGAGTGGAAGCAGCTGTCCACAAAAAAGTGGGAAATAAACCTTCTCAAAAAACACAATGGTGATCAGAAAAGCCCAGGAACTACAAAATTTCCCCTAGATCACCCCAAGTGCTTTTTCTAGAGCTGGTGGTTCTTGTGATCCTGCATTAGGAAGCATGCATCAATTGCTTGCTAAAGAAGTCGCCTGGAAATGCTAGCCCAGGTATTTCTGATGGAATAAACACATCCTCCAGTTTTCTCCACTCTGTCATGGGCAAACCCCAAAAAGTGAAGAACATTCTACTGTAATAATATATATTTTACACACACACACGTGTGTGTATATATATATATATATATGGCCTTTCGGACATAGCTCAGTAACAGAATTAATTTAGGGGAAAAAAGGAAAGAAATAATCTCCTGATCTTGTGACTTAGTTTTATTCATGTGTTCTTTGGCAGAGAGAGGCACCATGACAGCTCAAAACACTTTATCTGTTGTTTTGTGTATTATTTGAAATGCATTGGTCTTCTCAGTTAATGAAAAATACTAAATAACTATGCTATTGCTGTTTTATTATGAAACTTGGATATATGTTGCCAAATGGGTTATTTTAAGCAAAATATTCAGTTGTAGTCTAAATTCACTATTGTTCCCCATTTGGACAAGTGTCCATAGCCAATGAAAGATAAAAGCTGACAAAACGGTGTTTCTTTGTCAAAACCTTGGTGAAAGAATAAAGCGACAAAGGATAATTGTTCCTACTTTGGACTCCTTTTTCAGGCAGTTCTCAGTCTGAAAGCCCCCTCTCTTTTTTTGGTGGTGGTGCCACATTCATTGCTGGTGGAACAGCTCACCACCAGATCACCCACTGATCCAGCTGGAGCATGAATATACGCTCCCATTTCTGTCAAATTACTCACATCACGTGCCTTGGTATTTATACTGCCTCCATCTTCTCTGCCAGCTTTTGGGGGAACAGATGATACCCAGAGCAGCACAAACCCCGCTGGTACAAAATTAACTTGCTTTTGAAGAATTTTGATCCAGCAGCACTTTGCACCAGGTGGCTGCAGCACTTTTGATCCAATACTGGCAGGCGCCAGGTCAGATTTGCAGTACTTGGAGCTGTGTGCCCAGAGCTTGATCTGATCATGGCAGGAGCTTTTCTGCTTTTCTTTCTGAGCAGCTTTACTCTTCTCAGCCTTTTTCAGAAGGATAGCCTTCCAAAACCAATGTCCAATAAACTTCCCCTGCTTGTCATGCTGGTGTATGGCATTATTGGTGAATATTTTGGGAAGGGAAAAATAGCATCACTTATCTTCTGATTCCCAAGAGTACTACAATTGATGCTTACATTTATCCCAAAATGGAAGGTGGCCATTTGTCCCAGAAAATGGGCCCAGTGCATAACAATGCAATATTGTACAAATAATAATGAAAAACTATGCAGTGTCCAGGCATTTGAATTTGTTATCTCAGTATGCTCTTTTTTTGATGAATTGAAACCAGGGTTATTCATGAGCAGCTTATGAAAATTTCACTTCAAGTGTTCTATCAGCTAATTGTTTAGGAGCTCTTAAAGAAATTCCCCAACCATTAGCCATGATACTACATTTCATTAGCTACCTCTTGTTGATTCAGAATTAACAGTCCTTCATGGTCAATTTTCCTAGATTAAAGTTGATGAAGGAGGTGCAATTGCCCATATTTTAATGGAGTTTAATATAGAAAACACTGCGAGCTGCAAGAGGATGATTCTTCTGGGGGCCTTTCAAAATCAGTTGCTAAAGGGTGGTGCAGGTAACAAGCCATAAGTGCTGTTAGTTGATCATGAAGATGGTTATTCACTGCTCTTGTGGTCTCTTCTTTGTTTGATTTGGAGAGGTCTGTGCTGCAAATCTGCCACTGAAACCTCATTCTGGGGTTCTTTCAGCCAAGATGTACCTGCTCTTGCTATCATTGCTCAAATTTCCACTGCAGCATGAAAGTTTCCCTTTGAGGATGGTGCATAGAGGGGACAATTCTAAGAGGACTGATTTCTCAGTTCAGCCATTCACCATCAGGTCAAGAAAGGCTCAGCTATGGCAGGTGTTGCTGTCAGTGATGCTGTAACTCACTCTGGCATTGTTCTTGCTGTCTTTCTCGAGGTCCTTACCCTGAAATACAGGGAAATTCACTGTCACTGAAAGAGCTTCTGGTACTTTATCCCTAAAGTAGGACATTAGAACTGATGAAAGGCCTGGTGGTAGCTTTAGGCATTATTGGACTCGAGCATATTTGGTAGTGTGTGGCTCTAGTGCTCAGGGACCATGAGATGAGAATAACTCATGAATATTTGCATTTGAGGTAGTTGCTCTCCTTATATTGATAATGAGTGCTTCTGGATGTACAGCTTCAATAACTTCAAGAAATGAGCAGGAAGAACTGAGGGTGATTGCTTTGCAGAATACTGAGCCCCTAAAACTACAAAACAGGTTTTAGTCTTCCTAAAAGCACAGAGAGCTGAGAGAGACAAAGCACAAGGAGTCCAGCCATCTTTTTACCTGAAAACCAGATGGAATAGATGTTTACTGGGTACAAGATAGCTGAGTTCTAGCACCACCTCTTGGCTCCCACCTGTAGGTATGGGAAGATTCCAGCTAAATAAATGAATAATGGGGAGTCACGAAGCTTAGCTTTTTTTTTTTTTTTTTTTTTTTTTTTAATAAAAATCATTCCATTCTTCTCTTTTTGGAGAACTGTTATTTCCTCACCTAGGGGCACAAAGTAAGTAACCTATCAGCCTTGCAATGCACTGCTGGAATTTCTGGTATTTCCACTGGAAATCTGAGCTATGGATGATTATCTGTATTGTTTATGTTGTGGAAGAATCAGGGCTTCTACAGTCAATCACAAAATAAATTCCTTCCTTTTTCAGTGTAAGGGCAGCGATGTCAGATGCAAAGATATCTTTCCTAGGAAGAAAGGGATCTTGCCAGTTTTACAGATGGGCTGTAGAGATGCAGTTCTCTTTTTCCTATCACAGTCATGTACGTGTTAGAATCTGGGGCTTGTTTATTTTTAATGCAGATGTCATTCACAGACAGAGCACTTCTCAATCAATCTTTGTTCAGACAGGTTCACAAAATAAAACTCTACACTAAAAATATAGTGTTAAACACAAATCCTGCCTCTGGATGGCCAGGTCCCTTAGCCACAGAGTGCTTGCCATCAGAGCCCCTGAGCACAGAGCTTCATGATCAGGCCCCAGGACTGGAGCAGGAGGCAGAGAGAGATGTTTGATGGAAGGTTCTGGCAAGAGAATGACAGACCCGTGCTGTATTTGTGAGATATGGTAAGCACTGTAATAGTTGTTACTTCTGCAGCACTCAGAAGCACAGTACAATTGAAGACACATCTAGTTTATGGCTAGTAAATGAAGCATCTGTGAGTTCCTGAGGGAAAATCCAGCTGGGAGGTACAGTCTGAGACTGGCGTCCTCGGCAGTGATCGGCATGGCACTGATGCTGGGCTTGGCAAATTGGAGAAGGCCAGGTTATTTAGGGTGTAAAATCTGTATGTACCCCATCTGAAACTGTGCAATCAAAATATTTCTCTGTTTCTCCAAAACCACTAGGAATTATACATGCTACGATATCACAGCATTTACTGTCAGAAGAGAGAACTCACTGGAAGATTTACTTCAGTTTAGATTATTGTAAACATCTTAGTCTGTCTCAAGCTACACCCCATAACTGGAGGCTGAAGGATAAGTAGATAATTTGTTTTTGTTATTGAACAGAGACAGGTTATCAGTAGGTGCAAATGGGCATGAAGAGATTCACCAGACTGCTGTCTGCAACTCCTCTGCAGTTGGCATCGTTGCTGTCCAGATCTTGCAAGACTGAAGTCAAACTGAACAGGATCTCTGGGATGCTGTGGTGGAAGCACGTGCAGATGAAAAAACTTATTTCTTGTGTCTCCACTCATAATGACAGATAGAGTGTAAAGATATTTAAGGTATGGCATTGGTTCTTTGGAGCATGAGGCAGTTCTGCCTCAAGCTCCATGGGTTATCTCAAGCAGAGTCATGCAGAGAGACGAGGCTGCACCTCAGGATGGTGTTCAAGATTTAAAATCTTGCTTTGATCCCAAACTGGGATTTCATTTTCATTCTCTAGAAAAGATAACTTGTTTTCCATCAGCAGATTTGAATCTGCTTAGTGTTGACTTTAATGGATTTATTAAGGGATTATAATGTAGCTCATTTTTTGAAATGAAGACCTCCTAGGAGGGCACAAAACTGGGATACCTACCCCTTAGCTAGGTATGTAGGGTGTTTGTAAATAGAAGTTTGTCCTCACATGCTGCTAAACAGCTGAAGGAGGGAGGATAGTCCTGTGTCTGCAGCAGGAGACATAGTACCCAGTTACAGCACAAAAAAAACCCCATGTGACAAAATTCCTTCTGTCAGAGTGGATAAATACCTTCTTCCCTTGCACTTTGGAGGACCTACTTGAGTGTTTCCTGAATCTAAATAGAGCTATGCTGGAAATGTTGGTTGGTTGGTTGTGAATCTCTCAATATTTCTTCTTGTTCATTTCTTCAATTTGAGATTTATCCATTAATGGAAATAGCAAAAGGATGCAGAGAGAAATCCTGCCTTTTAGGCACAGTCACTGTAGTGGTGAAATTCGAGGGTATCTTAAGTCACAGATATGTGCCTGCTGCATTGTTCCTGCTGACATGATAGAGACATGATAATGCAGTTCAGTCACCTGTTGCCATTTAGAAGCCAGTTCATTTACTGCTGCCCTTATTTTCCAGTTCACCAGTTTCTTCTTATTGGCATCTCCTTCCCATTGCTATTCTGCAGCAGTCAGCCAGCCTCCATCACACAGCTCTGCCAAAAGCTCTGCCAAGACAAATAGGAGGGGAGTGTGTGCTTTTCACTTTGAGGCCAAAAAAAGTTTAATTACAGTCAGTGTCAAACCCCTAGATTTCAGGATGCAAAATTTCACCCCATCTGAGTCAAGACCAGTACCTTTCCCCCCCTTCAGGATCATTAATACAGGTAGGACAAACAAGGAACTGAGATGTACTCCCTACACTGTACCCAGGGATCCTGTTCCTTCCCCCATCAGCAAAGAGAGAGTCCCTTCTCCCTCTCAAGCCTAAGAGCAATCCTGACTCAGCTCCAGGTGCTTTTGTGTCAACACTTTTACTGGATGTGTTTCCAGGTCCCTTGGAATCCAAGTCTCGTGGCAGAGGCATTGCTGAACCCCTGTCCTGGAGTGGCATCCCTTGGAGATTCAGATGAGCTGTCTGCTTGAGCCACAAATTCTTTAAATGTTCCCTGGGGACAAGATGCTCGTAGAAAACAGAAGAGAGACAACCTCAGAGAGATATTATTATTATTCACACTGCTGTCTTATAGCAACACTCAAAGGTCAATGGCACTCACTGTTAACACCTTAAATTTGGCTCCTCTAAAATTGTTTTTCACACAGCTTTCACTAAAGGAACTGGAAAAGCCTTATAGGAACATTCCCAACCTTTGTATGCCCATATATGTGGCTGACTCAAAAGATACACTACCAACCGAAGTATTGCCTAAAATTAGACTTTATTTACTGATTACAGTTCTGATGCTATTTTTCAAGTTTAAAAAAAGCTTTGGCCCCTCTGGCAGCAGCAATCTTCTCCCTTTTGAAAGCCTCCTAGGAGGAGCTGTGAACTTGTAGTTCCAAATGTCTTTGAGGCCAACCTGTGACTCTCCACTTGAGTAAGTAACTCAAAGATTTTATCCTTTCTCTGTCCTTTACAATGAGCTAGGTTATGTCAGGGATGGGTGTTGAAGAGCTCTTGGCATTTCCCCAGAGAGTTGTAGCCAAGTTTCAGTTTGACTGGTGATCCCAGGGCATGCACAGCAGCACTCAGGGAGAGAGTGCTGAGCCACTGCTGCTCCAAACCCATGTGCTTGCTCTTGCACAGGAAAGCGAGGAGCCACCAGCCCTCAGCAGGACTCTTATATGAGATGTAACTGCATTGTCAGAGCAGTGTGAAACCAACCTGGATAGTCCAAGCATCTCTGTGCCCACTACCTGGGCTAGGCTTGCCTTAACACCCCCGTGCAGCCTTGCTTGGATACAGCATTCAAATATATGTCCTGGTGCTAGTTTTAGTCCAGTTTGTGGGTCTTGATTCTGGGTGGTGTTGGAGTATCTCAGTACAGAAGGCATTTCTGTGCTAAACAAAATCAATTGTATATGGCTATTCATTAACTTCAGTGGTAGTATTTGCAAAGCATTTTGAGATCTGATCTTTATCAAGTGCTCTGATACCAGGTTTGATGTCAGGCCACTGGCACCACTGTATTCTGGTGAAGAAGAAGTCAAAAACTTGATGCTTAGGAATATTAATAATCTGTCTCAGTTGATTTACATATCGTCTAGGATAGAGCAGAAGGGTTTTTCATGACATCCTCAGACCAAAGATGTACCTGCTTCTAAGCTTCTTGGAAAGCCCTAGTTGTAAAGAGGCAAATACAGTGCCTCACTGCTACATGCCTTTGCTCTTCCTGTAGCAGGAGTTAAGAATAAAGCCAGTATTTCCCTTCAGACTAAAATTTTCCTGTGATACTGCTAGGGTAATAAATGGTGATATGTGTGTGGCAGTGGCATCTATAGCCCCTGTCATGACATCTGTAATGATGAAAAAGCAGAAGAGAGATGAAGGAAACCATCCAGTGAATAAATTCTTTAAGTGTGTGATGCAAATCACAGTGAGATGGGGAATGGCTGAGAAATCTGGGTATTTTTTCTGGTGGAGACTGATAATATTTTCATTTATTGTCTGGCAAGATGTGTATTTTTTTCTGTACTTTGGTTCCTTCACCCAGTCTTTCATCTTGGCTGTATCAAAACCTACTCCAGACACTGTAGCCCTGAATTAGAGGGACCAAACAAAAAGTCCTGCCAAAATCCTAAGAGTAAACTCCAGTTTTGTATTAGCATTGCCTTCTCATAAAAATGAAGTGTTTTCAAATAAAACTCCACTGGCCTCTGGCTTAGAGAAATGTTTGTTGATCCTGTACACCAGAAATGCTGATGAAAACCAACTTCATGTTCCCAGCTAATTTAATACTACTATTTACTATAATGTACTGCTTGAATTGCAGTAGCACTTAGGATTCCTAGTCACAGACTAAGGCACTGCTGTGCTAGACACCAGGCAGGCATGGCACAAAAAAGAAAGTCCCTTCCCTAAAGAATTTGCAGTCTCTGGCATGAGTATGGTCATTACAAAGACAACAATCTTTTTTTTTCCAAGAAACGCCTCATCTTGTTCATTATCCCTTGCAATTAATCGCATGGGGCTCCACTTCCAGCAACATGCACCTGTTAAATGCAGCCTAGTTGGAGCTAGAGAGACTTTGATTCTTCTGGTTTTTTAATGAACAACAAATGGTGCATTAGAGATGTTTGCTACTTCAAATATTCAGGCATCTGAATTTCTAATTGTTTAGCATTAGTCATAACTTAAGTAGGACAGAGCAGGTTCTAAATATAGCTTGTTGCCCAGCCATTCAAGATAGATAGTGTGTTTGTATTTCTTCCCATATTTCCTCTCTTGGAAGGAGTGAAAAGGCAGTTGCAACATTTTAAGTACCCCAAAATTGTTCTGCCCTCATCTCCTTTCCCCCCAGATATTGAGACTGTTTTCAGAATGGTAAGATTTTTATAGAATATGAATTCTCAGCTCTTCTGGTGTTTATTTGGGGATTCTCAGCCCTGATGATATAGCTGGATGGTGTCTTCAAGCTTGAAAATTAATTTATTTTTTTTTTTATAGCAGCAGTTGAAGTCATAACAAGATTCCAGGAGCAGGAGTTGCCCTTGGTACTCACAGAAGTCCTTTAATTTCACTGATCATCTTCCCCCTGAGGTCAGTTTTCACTGTTCAGTCTCACTCCCATGTATGAGCTCTTACATGGGAATATACCATGTGCATTACTGCATCCAGCTCTGAGGCCCTCAGCACAGGAAAGACGTGGAGTGAGTCCTGTTGGGGCGAGTCCAGAGGAGGGACACAAAGATGATCAAAGAGCTGGAATGCCTCTCTTATGAGGAAAGGCTGAAAGGGTTGGAGTTGCTCAGCCTGGGGAAGAGAAGGCTCTGGGGAAACCTTAGGGCACCTTCCAGTACCTAAGGGGGGGCTGAGGAGAAAGATGGAGATAAACTTCTTAGCAGGGCCTGTTGCAATGAGACAAGGGGTAATGGTTTTAAATTAAAATGGTTTTAAATAAAAAAAATGGTTGATTTAGTTTAGATACAAGGAAGATTTTTTTTTACAATGAGAGTGGTAAAACTGGAACAGGTTGCCCTGAGAGGCAATAGATGCCCCCTCCCTGGAAACCTTCAAAATCAGTTTGGATGGGGCTCTAATCGAGTTGAAGGTGTCTCTGCTAATTACGAGGGAGTTGGACTAGAGGTGCCTTAAATGTGCCTTTCAACCCAAACTATTCTCTGATTTTATGATCATAAAGGAAATCCTGGCTCACAACAAGCAGCCGTGGTGGATGTTTTGCAGTTGAATGAGGGTTTCCCTTCCTGCAAATTCAAACTCCAGCATTTATTCCAATACCTTCTTTTCCAACAGGAGAACAGTGGGTTGGCATTGAAAAGAACCTAGATGCAGAAGTTTGCTAAGATATCTTCTGCCTGGATGCTGGAAAATGCCATGCCAGCCCAGTTGTACTCAAATGTTTCTCTTGAATTTTCTAGTAGTGCTCAGACCTGTTACCTCGGCTGCCTGGTTGCCCCACGCTTGGACATGGCTACAACTTGGGAGCAAAAGGACTAAATCTTGCTGCTGGCACTAATGGCTGATGACAGGCCTGCTGCTGCACATGACAAGAGCAAGGCAGGGTCCCTGGTGCCAGTGGTGTGTTTGAAGGCTGAAGCCACCTCTGGTGCAGTGGTCTTTCCCACAGGAGCATCCTAGCAGGGCAGAAAGGCTCTCCTCGGCTCCTGGCCTTTTGTGGGCAGTTCCTCACAGACTTCCTGGAGCAAGCCTGCCAAGAGGCATCCATAAAATGGTTACAGCATTGTGGGCTCCCCTCTAGGCCCTCTCCCAGCACCAAGAGTCAGTTCTGGGCTCTAACCTTCTAGAACAGAGATGTTCCTGGTGAGAGGCACCAGGAATTCCCACCCTGCTCTGCTTCCCCTTGGCCAGTGGTTTTGGCCAGTGGTGTGCCCAGTGCCTGCCCTCCCCAGCTCAGCATTCCCTGTTTCACTCTCTGGAGCCCTATCCTGCTGCCCATCTGTCTGCACGTGTCCATGTCTCTGCTGCCCTGAACTAGGGTGAACCTGGCTGGCTCAGGGGCTTCTTCCAGATGCAAACCCAAATCCTTGTCCTTGCCTCAGTCTGTGCCAAGGACACATGGACAAACTGGATACTCAGCTAACCAGTAAAATTTCTTTCATGGCCAAATGTACCCGGACACCAAGACAAGCAGGAACACCAATGGCTCGGCACTCCTGGCTCCTGCCTGTTTGATGGATTTCCTTGTTGCTACCAATAACGGTGAGATCAGTTCCTGCAGCATTGCCACTAACAGCATAGAGGGCTCGTGCACGTTACGGGCAGCCTTCCCCAGCCCTTATTTGGGAGCCAGGAGAGCAGCTGACAAGCCTTGTGAAGTAAATATAAAGGGCAGCTGTTGCCTCCCTGGATGAGGGCTGGCAGGAGGAGGGAGGCTCAGCACTCTCCTGCCTGCACGGTCTCCCAGCTCCTGCAGCTCCCTTCCTGCTCAGAAGAAGAGAGCAACGCAGTGAGGCCTCCAAAAGTGCTGTTTGGTGCTGTCCAGGAGGGAATGGGAGCAGCTCCTTCCCGTGTAACCCTCACTGGTGGGAATGTCCCCCTGAACAGGCGGGGCTTTGGGCAAAGGGAAGGCTGTGGCTGGGGCAGGAGGTCCATGCTTGGAATTCCTGAGCAGTGCACGCTGGCCCCTGCTCAACTGGGGGTCAGGCTTTGGGATGAAAATCGTCCCTGCAAATCCAGCCTTGTGTGAGCTGCTGGGAACGGCTGTGCTCCTCCCAGACATGGTGGAACCAAGAGGATATTCCTGAGGAATTTTTCCTTCTGCTGGCACCCCCCAAACCCATTAAATTATGTCTTGTGAGCAGACGTCTGGGAGGGAGAGTTTGAATATGAAGTAGTGAATGAAAATAGTCCTTTGGTTGAGCCAATGAACTTGGTCTCAGATAATGCAAGATTCACTCCTGCTTCTTACACAATTCCTGGAGGGATACCAGATAAATTTCTTCACCCTCTCTTGCTGATTTCCCCACTGGAAAGTTTGGGAAATTGAGGTGTTTTCCTCTCTCTCTCACAGGACTGTAGGAAAATCTGTTGCAAGTTATAGGTGGAGCAGTGCTATAAGATTGAGGTGCACCACAGAAAATCTCTGTGACAGGAGCATGTGACTTCCTTCCTGGAGGAAGGTGATTGAAAAATGAAAGGGAAATTAAAAGTGAATGAGAGAATTTTGAAGACTTCTGGGGTCAGAAGCAAGGGCAGACAGCTGAAATCCTTATCAATTTCTTTCTTCATTCTGACCTACAACAAACTTTTTTTGTATTTAATTGATTTATTTTGATTGATTTTTATAACGCACTTTAATTGAGGTTCTCTATGATTATTCTAACAAATTCAGTCGGCTGAGGAATAATAGACAAATGTATTGTGTTCTTAAAGTGACTTATCACCTTCAGGCATAGTAAGATACTCTGAATTTTTCTTTTTTCTTTTTCTCCCAGTTGTTCTAGAATCCATAGTATTTATGACCATCATTTATAGATCTCTTTGTATCGGGACTACCAAGAGGTGAAATGGAAGTGTGCTGTACCCAGGTGTGAGTGCAGGACTGCTGGCATCTCAGAGTGGGTGAGATGGGCTGAGTCCACCTGAAATGGTCACAGACTGTGAGATGGTCACAGCCATCAAGAATGATGGGGATCACGTGGAGGAGTATGAGGTGTGAGACGTGGAAATGTTTACTGAACTCAGCAACGCAAAAAATCCTGACTGCCTTCTGACAAGGTGGTAATCAAATATTGCACTGTGGTAGAAAGCTGATCTAGGTCTAGTTGTGTCTTTCCATGTTTGTAGTTGGACATCTCCAAAAATGCCTGGGGTAAGAGCCATACCCCCAGTTTAACACCATCCCCTGTGTATTGCTATGTTTAGAACTGTGTGATCTCCCTGCTATGGTCAGCCAGGGAGGAGGGGATTCTTCTCGCCTCACATTGCTGTCTAAGAATGCAGTGAGCAGGCAAAGGTGGTTGTCTGCACTCCCTTTATAGACGAGGGAACAAGGAGAACTTCTCCAGAAGCCCGAAGGTGCTCACTTGTAGGGGATGCCTCATGCTCTGGGCATGCTTTTGCTTCCCCTTAGCTACCCCAGAGCAGCTGAAATTGCTTTCAGTAGGTGCCTGAGTTTGAGATCACCGAGGCTGAAGGGCAGGAGCACTCAGCCCAAGTCAGAGGAGAGGAAATGGGCCTCAACAGTGCCTCTTATTTCTAGGCAATGTTATTTTGTGATTCACTAAAATTTCTGTTTGCTTCTGGTGTTTGCAGAGTGAGTCAAATATGAACACTTTTCTTAGGAAGGATATGCTAATCTCAAACTGTATCACTAAACAAAGATCTCTAATCCTGATGTACCTGATATCCTCCTTGTCTTCCTTTTTCACCCCTCTGGTGAGAAGCCAAGATTTCTTCTCTCCTTCAGGAGTGACAGCTGACATTTCACTCAGAATCTAGTGACTCTGGAGAAAGGACTTTTACATTCCTAGGCAGTCAGTTCTGCATTTGAAGTGCTGAGGGAAGTACTTTTTGGTTTATGTATCTGTGATATTTTATATTCCTCATTATCAAGACATCCAACTGCCTCACAGCCTTCCCAGTGTTGCTGCAACCCTCTCACACATCACTGAGGATCTCTGAGGAAAGTGGGGTAAAAAGACCATGCTGGCTTAGAAACAAGCTTGTGTGAGGCACTGCAGACCCTGCTCAGAGCCAGGGGTGAGGAAAAAAATGGAGGAGGAAAAACTGGCAGGTTGTACAGCTCTTGTGAAAACTTGAGGACCCCAGACTGCTTCTATTTTTTCAAAGGACAAAACTGTCTGCGTAAAGAGACCTAAGTGATATTGTAAATTATTAAAAACATAACATAACCTGTGCCATTTCTCACTGGCATCAATCTTTTGGAGAAATGCAGCTCTGTCTTATCCAGATCTCATCCTGAACATAAAAAAATGTATTATTTGGATCAAAATTCTTCTTTCTTTACATTTCTGGTCACATTATTTTAAGAGGTTTCTGTGTTTATAAAGGTCTATAATGTAAACCCAAAAAATGGAGACACTGTGATGAAACCCACCCAGAGCCCAGCTGAAGGGTTTGAGTTTAATAAGTGCCTCTTACATTTTCCATCAATTGATTGAACTTTTCTCCTGTTTCTTTGAACCTCTTGTTCTCCCTGAAAGCGTTGCTGACACGCTCTAAAAGCACACAAATCGCTGCTGCTGTGACTAGAGACACAATGTATTCTGCTCTGTGATACACACTTCATGAATGCCTGAGTGAAAAGAGGCGAGAAAGAGCTAAATCTCTGGTACTACTACTTGTTTTTCCATTTGCTCCTTCATGATGCACAAGATCTGATTCCGTGGCACTTCGCCCAAAGCATCCTAGGCTGGAGGAAGGTATAACTAAAACTGAAGTGTAGAGCATCCCTGAGGAGATGCTCACAACTGGGCTGTGGCCAAGCTCATACATTGAGTGGTTTTAACTTTGCTGTTTTATTAAGGAAATGGAGTTCAGATTTATCACTTCCTTGCATCAATAGCATATGGCACCTGTTCTGTCCCAGCTCCTCACTGCCATGGGAGGCACTGGAGTGCGTGACCCCAGGAGTCTTGTCAAGGCAAGATAAAACCAGCAGGTTTTCTGTAAAGTTCTCCAATTTAAAGGGAAGGATATGATTGATTTTGCAACTGAGGCAGTGGAGAAGGAGGACTGAGATGTGTTGGCAAGGATGGTGGGATGCAAAAATGGAAGAACACACATTACACATGGAATGGGTGTTGGGCTGAAGTTATTTCTATAGGCACCACCAACTCTTGAAGAGGTCAGAGGGCAAGAACCCCGGGAGGAGCCATTGATGTAACATGGGCTGGAGCATGAAGACGTGATGGCCATGGGAGAACACTTCCAAAAAAGTTCCATGCGGGATTAGCACAGCCCGGAGGAGAGGGCTTTAGCTGAGCAGGGCAAACAAGAAAGCACACGGCCATGGCATTGAAGAGGTGGGGAAGATCAGCTAGAGGAGTGGAGAAAGGGGAAAAGAGCAGTTGTTGCCCGCAGGCCAAGAGTGGCAGAGCAGTGGAGAGCAGCAGG
>JAHLSL010000021.1:16985312-17040096 GCA_025920805.1 Petroica traversi
GCCGCCGCTCTCGGCGCAGCCGCTCCCGGGAGCGGCGTGTCCAGGGCAAATCGGTGTCCCGAATCCCACCTCTGCAGCTCCCCCAGGGGCTCCCTGGCTCCAGCCGCTGTGGCCGGGATCGGGCAGCGAGCAGCGCTGGGAGAGAGGTGAGGCGCTCCCGCATCTCTTTTGCGTTTCGTTCTGGCTCTGCGCATCCTCCCAGCGCCCCAAAAGGGCCGGTTCCTCCTTGCTTCGGCTTCCCCCGTCCCGACGGCGGTGCCCAAGCGGGATCCCTCCCAGGGGCTCCGAGGGAGGCGGCAGTGGGGGTGGAGAAACTTCCCGGGAGGAGCGGGGGGAAATCTCCAGGACGACTGGGAGAAAATAGTAAATCCCTCACCCCGAACCAAATCGCAGGGAAAAGCTGCTCCAGCAGCCGGGGGCGATGCGGTGGCGGGGCTGGGCGGCGCTCGCTCTGCCTTGCGAGTTCCAGAGCTCTGCGCGGAGCTCGCCCGGGCAGCCCTGAAACTCTCGCAGGAGTTTTCCAGGGAAAACAGACCCCAGCGAGGGTGGATGTCACTCGGGCCGGTAGCGACGGGCGAACAGGACGGGGCTGAGCCCGCACAGCTGCTGACCAGTCTGCTGTGCCCGCTGCAGCCCTGCCGGGGCACAGCGCAGCCCCACACAGGCCCCTGGCTCGGGGATTTGGGAGAGATCCACTCGTAATCCCAGTGCAGAGCTTGACACCTGGTCCCCTATGGCACCGAGCACTCCCGGCAGCCTGCCAAGCTCTCTTAAACACTTCTGAGTGTTGACACCCTGCTCCCAGTGACAAAAATCACAGAGTGTCGCCTTCAGTATGACTTGTAGAGCCTCTTTTAAGACACAAATTTGATTTCATTTGACGGCTCAACATCTGCAATGCACATGGAACGGGACAGTCAGCATCTGCCTTTTCTACAGCAGAGCACAGGGGCTTCAAATGAAACCTTGAGTGAGTACCTGGGACCCCATTATTGCATTCTGGTTTCATGTCCCTTATTGTACACACACTGATGGCTGAGAAGACACGGACACAGGTTTTGGCTGGACAGACTGGGCAGCACTTGAGCAACTGCCCCGGACCTGCGGGGGGGGTCTTGGCCAGTGCTTTTGGCACGTGCATCTCCTCACTCCTGCCTCTGGGAATATTCCTTACAAATAATGTGTTTCTGCAAGTGTCATCTGTTGTGGTTTAGTAGGAAGAGCAAGTGCAAAGGAAGAAATGGCAGCTTCTTTCTTCCCTGCCGTGTTCAGCCTCCGCAGCCGGGGAGGCACCAGCACTGTTAGACACAACCCTGGCTTGGGGCTGCCAAGGACATGGGAGTGTCACTGGAGTCACCAGCACTGACAAGCGGGGATGCAGGAGGATACTGAGGAGAAACATTGTGTTTGGCAAAGGGTGCTACTAGAGAATATCACACCAGCATTGTAGCTAAGAACATTGGTGAAGTGTTTACACCTACATGGGGATGTGCCATCAAGTGAGTTACAAAACACTAGCAGTGCTCAGCCTAAAGCTGCAGTGATGCTCCTTCCCCCTTGGAAGCAAGAAATTATTGGCAAACGCTCTGACTACAACACATACAGTAACCTGTCCCCATGCTCCCCTCCCTCTCAGGTCTGTCATCTCAAGGGTACGATGTGGAGCTCAGCCGAGTTCCCAGGAATGAAACCTGCTCCTTGTCCCTTCCAGGCCAGTTTCTCTGCTGAGTGCGGCCAGGCTGCCCGTGCTCACGGCGCTCCCGAGGAGCAGCACAGCAGAAGCCGGGCACAGTGAGTCATCACTCATTCAGGGAGTTCAGCCAGGAGAAGGAGAAGACATGACGAGCCGGCTCGTCACCCCTCTCGCTGCTCACGGGAGCTTCCTCCACTCGCCCTTGAGGGTACGGATCAGAACCAGGCTGCAAAGGAAGGAAAGGCTGATAAGTGGAAGAGGAAAATAGGAATTGCATTAAAATCTGTAAGACTTCGCAACATGCAGGGGAACAGAATGAAGTGGGAAAGAAGGGAAAGGCAGGGAGCATGGAAATTCGGGAAGCTAAGACAAGACTTCTAATGCCCAAGAAGCCAGAGGGATTTTTGCCATGACCAGTGGCTGAGGAAGGATTGTGCTAGGTGAGAGTGTCACATCTGTGCAAAGGGCTTAGTCCTGCTTTGGACCTCTGGAATATTATTGCACTGAAGGTGATAAATGCCTGTTCAGAAGTGATCCTGAGCCAGCTTGGCTAGTGTAGCTGAGCCTCCAGATTGATGTGAACCAGAGCCAAATGTTATTGCCAGTGCATTGCCACTCAAAATTATACTTGTTCTGCTGTTATGAAATCTGCCTTGGAAGTGTTTTCTTTCTTTTTTTTTTTTTTTCTTCTCTTTAAAGTCTTCTAATATTTATTTCCCTTCAATTTAACTCAGATGAGGAAGAAGAAATAAACAATACAGAGAGAAAAACTTCAGGTTTTATCCCTCTTCTGTTTGCATTGGTATCCTAGACTCAAGGTAGAAAAAGGAATCTGGACATGATATACTGTAGCTGCCAATAAAAGGAATTTCTAAAATTAGCTGGATGTTGAACAGACCAGTGTAATAGGCAGAAATATTTTACTAGTTCCCGATCCCTTTGGCAAAGAACGAAGGCTGCTCTGTGATAGTATCAGAAATCCTATTAAAGATAAGATTCATAAAAATGGCTGATTTGCTGGCTAAGGAAAGCCTTGTATCTTCATCATTACAATCACAATTAAACTCGCAATATACAGGATTTTTTTGCCCTCTATATTCTTAGGTGCCCACATGCATTATTGTACATTCTTCAAATTAAACCAGCCATGCTGCCAGTCTTGTTTGTGCAGGGTTTCAGCTTATTTTGGAAACTTCAGCATGATCTCAGGTGAGCTATTTGATGTCAATATACTACTCAATAGAGGGCAAATGACAAAGCAGTATCCTCTGAATTCCAGCATCTCAATCATTTATAGAATTGTCCTAAAACAGAGAGTTACCAAAGCAGTGTTGCTAACAGACACATCCAGCAACAAGCATTGAAGCTTGTGAGGAACTGAAGCACTGATGATTTTCCTAAGAATTTTTGTAAGTACTTACTGTTAAAGCATAACAAAAATAAGTAAGAACTAGCGGTGTGTTAAATATAAATTGGCTATTGGGCTTCATTCCAGTTACTACCTATTTAAGTGTCACCAAAAAACAAGACAGCATGAAGGGATGAAAAGAAATAGATCCCTATTTCTTTATTTATATCCAACAAGAGTTCACAGTGGCATTTTTATCAAGATGCTTGATTGCTCTAAATTGAAACAGTCCTATTTATTTCAATGAAATATTATCTGAGAAACAGCTTTACTACTTGAAATGTGGACCAATCTTGGACTTAGATTCATATTTTCAAAGCAAGGCACTCATTGCTACTTACTGCAAAACCCAGAAAGGATTTTTATGGACAGGGATCTTGCAGATGAAAATAGCTTTTGCTTGCTAACTTTATAGTGTATTTTATTGAGACCACAAGCACGGTGAAAATATGGGAGAAACAGCTGCCTACTTGAATGCAAAGCCCATTTCCAGCAGTGCTGGTGAGAATGGCTGTCTCCCAGGCTTATGCAAAGGTATGGTAAAGAATTGGGCCCAGGGGGCCAGAAAGGCAGGTAGCAAATTGAGGGCCTGGTATAGAAGATCTGCCTCTTAGCCCTGCAAAGTGCTGACTGCAAATCTTTCAACCTGATCACAGTAAGTACACAGCTAGGCTCTCTGAGTTACAAGGCATTTGGCACTCCCTTTGATCTTGGTAGCTGCAGGAGCGTAGGTGGTTTATTAGTCTTGGTGATGCTGAAAATTTTGCCTTTATTTTTGGAAGGGCAGTCGGGGTGCCTGGACGAGCTAAGAGTAGTTTTGAAACCGGTTGTGCAATTTTGTGCACCAACCCCTCAGCAGTGTGTGTAAGGAGGCATGGGACAGCCCTCCTCACTTCTCAGCCTTTAAAGGAATAGGAGGTTTAAATCAAAATACCTGCTTTTTTTTTTTTTTTTTACTTTAAACCACATGGGCACCTTACCATTTCTCTTCCTGTGCAAGGAAGGCTTCCTTTAGCACTTCCACTTGATATTCTAACCAAAACTATCCAAAAATTTACATTAAATCAAGATTAACTTTGAAGCAAAGAACTATCTATGAGTTTAAAGTTACACTGAGTGTTTAATAGGATTTGGACCATATATAAGAAGAAAGAAAGCACAATTAAACGACTTAGGCTGGCAAGCTGACTGCATTACCCTGTTAACCAGCACTGCTGGTACTGCATTTCAAGCAAAACAATCTTTGTCTGCATCACTGCCAAAACTGCATTTCATAATGTGTTAACTCCTTCATGTTTTGCTGCGATGCCATCTTTCTGTGTCAGCAAAACAATGCTGGAACTCCAACACATTCCCACTGGGTTTGGCTGGATGAAGCATTTGCTCCCGGCACCTTGCTGGACTCAGCAGGCTGCAATACCTCCATGTGCCTTTCCAAGACCAATCATTTTCCATCACACCCAGCCAGGAGTGAAGCAAGCACAAAACTGACAGTAGGGCCATTACTTGGCTTTTTAGGCTTGTGTTTTCACACCTGTGACACTTCAGTGTGCGTCTCTGAATCACACAGTGAGGTAGGCTCTCTTTGCATCAACTTTGTCCATGTTAATAAATCCATTCCTCCCTTCCAACAGCGACCCACAAAACTCAGTTATACAGCGTGCTGGAATTGCCTGAGACAAAGATTTCAGCTGCAGATTTTACAAAAAGACCTGTTCTGAAGCAGGCTGTGATTGTGAAAGTCAGAATGCAGAATCAGGTCACTGGGATTGAGGCATCTGACCGCTCTGTAGGTCCCTGTAATCTCAGCTGGATTATCTGGCTCTGCCTGTTACTGCAGCCCTTCTCTGCTGCCAGAGGAAAGCTCTGTGCTGAGCATGGCACAGCCCTTGCCACACGCCTTTAGGACAGTCCAGATTCAACACTTCATTGTGTCTGTCCATTGCTATTAGGTAACTTGTCAAACTTCTACCCGAGCTTTATCTTTGCCTTGGAGATCTCATGGGCAGGGCTTGTTTTGCACATTACCTAGAATAACACGTCCCAACCCTTTGGGTCCCTAAAAGTAACAAGGAATAACCGAAGTGTTTACCTCAGATTACATTAATCACATTAGGCCAATGCTGAGAGAGTGCTGAATACTTACACTTTGATTTATGTTTTCCCCTGTGGTGTCGAGTGACATCAGATGGTGCTTTCAATAAGCACCAGGAATTTTCACCAGGCCAGCTCATGGACTGGGGAGGGAAGTACACTGAGCATGACTGATGGCTGGCTCTGTTTTTCCCAGAAGCAAAGCCCAGGCTGGAGTTTACATGCCAATTCCATGGAGGTGCTGAGCAACCACAACTCCCACTGAGCAGCCATTCAGCACCCTCAGCATCTGGCACGCTAGAATTTGCATGAATAAATAGTATAAGGATCTCAGAGTTGAGCCTGATGAGTTGTTTCAAAGTTGCAGGTATTCAGCATTTTTTTGGTATTTGCTTCCTTAAGCAGAGCTCTACTTAAATCTGTATAAGGTTTTTTTTAAAAGCGTGTGGAGACAGGGAGAGGTCAGTGGGATGGTTTGTCACAACATTTTCAGATATTAGGTCCCAGAAGTTATCTTATTTATGCTGGGAAAAATATGCAGTGTAGGCCTTTTAGATATTTGAAATGCAGTGAAGTCTACACATTGTTTTCTGCTTTACCAGTGCTAATCTCCATAACCTTTAGGCACAAAGGCTGGGATCTGTACTGACAAACTTTAGTCATCCAGAAACAAGATATCCACCCAAGCAAACTCTATTCATCCCTTCTAAGGGGAGTGATTAGAGAAAGGCACAACCAGAGAGTGATTTGTCCCATGCTCAAAGAAGTGGATTGCCCTCTGGAGGTACCTATTTCTTTCTACAGACTCTAGAGACACTCTGGATGACTGGATTAGACTAGATCTGGCTTTTAAGCAATTATAAAAGAAAGGTTCCTGCCAAGTATTTCAGGATATCAAAAAACTCCTTGATAGGAATTCAGAACTTTGACTGCACTATTATTTTACAAGATCACAAAGCTCTTAAATTTAGGACGTGGGGAGGAAAGGTGAAGGGCTGAATGGCTTTATAATCTACTTTAATGCAGATGGATGAGGTGGTTGGTTACAACCTATATGAATGTTTTCTGGAGCAACAATGCTGACCAAAGCAGGTTCTGCCCCTTGGGTCCCCATTCACCCCTTCCTGCTTTGGCTCCATGGTTCACTGCTCATTTGCATTGCTGCAGCTCTTTGAAGGGCTGTGCTAAGAGTGGGAATGTCACTCAAACAACATCAACTTTTTTGGTGTTGGTTTTTTGTTGTTTTTTTTTTTTTTTGAGGTGAAGGAAGGATATTTTTAAACCTGGATCATTTGAATGATTTGGTTTCAGCCCAGCTCAGCAAACAGCTGCCTCAGCACAAATTCCCTGGAAGTGGTGGCACCTGGGCAGCAATAGGAGACAGGGCCACTTGGCAAAAAGCTCCTGAATCACCTTTGCTGCCAGAGGAAAAAACAGATCCAACACCCTCAGAGGCACATGAACTACCCAGTGCCTTTGCTGCCTCCTCCTGATCCAGCAGGAGAGCAAAGGTGTAAATTTGTTGGAAAGTGTGGGTCTTGGAGAGAGAAGCAGTGAAAATACAGGTTTCTTGTTTCCAGGGTTTCTGTAGCCCCAGAAAATGAGCAAGAAATTAAATTTAATTCCCATTTTTAGCTGGCTTGTTTAGAAACAACCCCCAGTGTTGACAAGAACAGGCATGATTAAAAAATGCTAGCTGGTTGCAAAGCAATCACAGAATCTGTAGGCTATGTTTGTCTGCCTCAAATGTCAAGTGTTGCACTTCTGGCACTCAACACTTCCAGGCAGCGGAAACAAAGGGAGCACAACAGGTTATTTTTAAGTGGTTTAAACTTTAGTTCAAGCATTTTGTTTTCATATTTTTATGCAGTCTAGCTCCTTCAGCATAACACCTGGCAGCTGTCACGTATATAACAACAATATTGTTTCAAGGCTAAGAGGCTGCTTATTTTGCATGGATCTTTTTTTATCAGCAGGAATCAACAGAGCATTCTCCAAAATATTTGCTGCAATTACCTGCCACAGAAATACATAAGGTCACAGACAAAATAATATACACAGGCAAGCTCCATCAGTCACAGAATTAGATATATCACTCTCTTAATAGTGATCAGTAATGAATTTTGTATGTCCAGTGGGAGGAAATGCCTTTCTTCAATTGATCATCACTATTTTACAACTAACATTATGTGGATAATGTCTAATGCAGAATTTCTTACATAATGATCTCCAAGAGATCAAACATATTTCAGAGGAAAGCAGCCCAACTGGCTTGTTGTGGTGTAGGTTGCACACATCTCCCATGGGACATGGAGGTCCAGACACTTGAACCTGTGGTGGAAACTGCATTGGAGTATGGTGGGGGAGAGCAGCTTTCTCCTCAGCATCACTTGGGATAAATGAAATATAGTTCCCTCTATAAGTCACCTATTTTTTTTTCATGACTCAAAGAAGAAAAGGCAGAAATAACATACTTGTGTAATATTTGACCCTTTGCTGCACCTCATTGATACAACTTTTTACTGAGAGTATTTAACTACATATTTTCATAAAACCTAGTCCTGCCACTGTCCAGGAAAATGAAGGAAACCCAAGAGGAGAGTCTTAAAAACACGTGAATGTTAAGGCTGCATGATGAGAACAGTCTGTCCTGCATCTATCAACATCATTCTTTGATCCTCTCAGAGTGAAGGTTTTTTGGGACCTCCTGATCAATCAGCCTTCTACCATTTCTGCTCCCTTCCAGCCCTGCTCCCTTCCAGCCCTGTCTAGCAGAGGAAGGATCCTATGGGGAGGCTGCTGGATTAAGTGCTGGTCATGTAGTACACGCTGGTCAAAAGTGCCAGGAAGCTACTCAGGACTACCAGTTCTTCCCTCTTCCTGCCACTGCTGCTTTGTCAGACAAATAGATATGACTTCAGATTAAATGTTAAATGTGACCTAAAGACCTTCCAAGAACTTCTCCATGGCAGTAAATAATCTAATCCATGTTGCAGAGATTTTGCTATGAGCTTTCAGGGAGAAGTAGCAAAACTAGTAATGGTTTAATGCCCTGTCTCTCTCTGTCAGGCAGACTTTCCTTTGACTAATATGGACTTTGGATATCAAAGCTTTTTCTTCCCCTGCAAATGGCACTTTTGTAAATCCAATGAGTGAGACAGAGTGATAGTTCAGGCTGTGATTCACCCTGGAGCTCCATTCATGGGATCAGATAACAGAGCCAGCACAGCTCTGAAGTGTGTATTCATACACATCCCGTGCTTGGAGGCTCATCCTGTGCTGCTCACATTGTGAGGGAGTGACTGACTTGGGCTCTTGGAAGTGTGCAGGGGGTGAGAGTGGTGTATCTGAGCTGTGCACACTGCACAGCTTCTTTCAGAGATAAAACTAGAGGAGGTGCAGGACAAAAAGCTGGATTGTCAGCTAAAACAACCTGCTGCCATTCCTTAAAACCACCCCATAACAGAAAAAGAAAGTCTTGGCCACAGTTCAACATTTTTTTCCCTCATCAGCTGTTGCTGCTACCACTTTTCCTTAGTGTGCTCATTTTTCCATGTCTCCAGTTGCCTGAATCTTCTCCTTACTGCAACCACAGCAACTGAAGCTGCTATCCAAGCTATGACTCTGCTCCAAAACTCCAAAACTGCTCAGTGAGTAGCACGGTGGCTTCCCAGATGGGTGTCTGTCATGTCAAATCTCACATTGTAATCTCTGCTTGCCCGTTAGCAATGCTGGCCTGCTTGCACAGCACTCAGCCAAGTGATGAGCAAGATACTGAATCAAGCTTCCATCTCACACTGTTCCCAGGTAAAGCCCAAGGAAGCTGTGAAAAATTCTCCTCTAGAGCTTTGGATTCAATCGCAGTTATTGACCAGGATTGACAGGGTATAGAGTACAGATCACAGTCACTGTCACCAGTGGAACTGACCTGCATCTGGGCAGGCATCAGCTCAATTAAAAAAAAAAAATTATAAAATTAAATTTTGAAATGGTGTGTAAATATAAAAATGAATGTATTTTAAAAACAAATCTTTTGCCAGATGTTGAACAGGCTCATCAGCACTAATGGGGGAAATGACAGCTGTATTTTCTTGGTAAGGCATTTTGTAATAGAGCAAGTGTTTCATCATGAACAAAAACCACTTCTGTGTGCAGAAGTGCTGAGCCAGGAGTGCTCTGAGTGACTGATCTGTATTTCGATCACCACCTTCAGTGGCTAAGACAGACTCAGGCAGATTTTATAGGATGCTCTCTAAATTGAAAAGAGCAATGAGAAATTCAGATCACTTATCCTCCAGGATTGCGAGATCCTCATTCTCTGCTCAGTCAAAGGCATGATGTCTGTGTTTGACATCTGTAGCATGGCTGGAACATCACAGCACCTCTTGGCTGCCAGCCAGGGATAACAGGTTTTTTTAATTAGTCACCAGTCTCTTACTTAATAACCTGAAGATTATTGCAAAGATGCCAGGAATATATATCACCTGAAAAGAGATGTAAGACTGAATCATCACTGTTTGATATGTCTGCCTCCCTATTTTCCATTTAATTTTGGCTCCACATGCAGCCCCCCGGTCTCTTTGTTTTAAATGCTCGCGAGGTGGGCACTGCAGGGTGCTCAGTCCAGCCCCTCTCCTGCTCACAAGCCTGAGAAGCCTGAATGACACACTTCCCAAATGCAGGGACTCGGGCCCAGTTAACTAATTAACAACTCTGGATTTTTCAATCAGATAGGCTGGCTTTTAAATATTGATCCATCTCTAATGGCTACAGGGCTACAAGTGCTGCTTTCCAGAGGTGAGTGAATGGCTGCAAGAAAAGCCAGGGATGTCTCAAGACAGTAAGATAACTAACCAAATATTCCACAAGAAGATGGTTTGTGTAGTTGTGACATGCATCTATTATAATCTGACAGTTCATCTGTGATTAAGAAATATTTTTTGTTTACATTCTATTTTCCTTCCCAAACCCCTTAACAATGAGCAGAACGAGTGATGCTTGGAGGAGGAGGTTGAACGGAGGTAGAATTCAGTATTTAAATGAGGTAGTCACAGAAAGACAACGTCTAGGTGAGCCTGGCTTTGTATTAATTTCAACAGGAGAAATAATCTTGTCCAAACTGTCATTGTGGAGATCCTTTTACTAGTAATAGACTGAAAAAAAATGAAATGCCCATAAATCAGATGGTATCTGTGACTCACCAGAAAAACAGCAGAGCAGACTATTTGAGGGAAAACTTCAGGTGAAGTATTTGCCACTCATATTAATTATGAGAAACTGTTGTCTGAAAGTTGGTCTTAATGCATTGCCCTCACGACTCATCACTGCTGCCTCTGAATCACCCAGATAATTCTCAAAATTAAGGGAGAGGGAGGTGTTAAAAGAGGAACAATCAAGACTTTCCTGATTTCTTCTGCATGTATTGCCAAACCGAGAGGAAAAAAATTTCACCTGAAGCACAAAGTCAAGATACAAAATGGAAATTTACAGGCAAAATTTGCCACCAACTGAACATCAGCCAGAGTGGCCACAGACATACCTGCTATCACTGAGTCCCAGCTCTCTGAGTCAAACTACAAAGGAGCAAAGGCAGAATTTCTTGACTTTTAACTGAGTTTCTTGCGTCTAGTGTTTGCTCTACAGCTCAGGTACAGGCTGAATGCTTTTTTCCCCACAGCTGAAATTTAAGAGATATTTAGGAAGAAGATTGAAATAGAGTTTGATTTGGGCTTCTACACCAGCTTTCCAACAGAAAGCTCAGCTTCAAGGAGCTGACCCATTTTCATTCAGTCAATCCTTGCAGATCTTTTAGTGGTACAGAAATAAACCCATCAATTTTCTACCTAAGGAAAGGTAAAATACAGGCTTATCAAGACCTAAAATATCGAGTTGATTTCTGCTGTCTGCATTCCTGGATCCTTCATTAGCACTAAACACACTTGTTGCAGGGAGCACAGAGCCTTTGGAGCACCAGCTGATGTCTTGGAAGAGAGCTACCTGGGCCATGCCTGTGGCTGATGCTGACAAACTTCTTGTTTTGCTCTGGGAGAAACTGGGAAGGCTGTGTTGGATGGGCCAGAGGGAATGGAGACCCCTTCTCAGCACCATTCCTGCAAGATCCAGCCTTGCAAGGCTGCCTTCTCCTGAGCAAGAAATCCCTCTTGGAACAGTTGACTTGAAGTGGGTACTTGTCTTCCTTACCTGAGCGGATTAGCAAGACTGAGTTTCCAATTTGGTGAAGAGAAAATTAATTACTTGTGTTCTGCTGCCATGCTTGTGCAAACATTCCAGAGCAGCGCTGTGATAAAATGTGTGACCATGCCTTTCATATGCTAAAATGTGTGACCATGCCTTTTGTACCCTGATGGAAAAGTGGAGTTCTGCAGGCAAAGAGCACAGTGTAATCTCTTGGCCTTATTTTGGTTTTCAATGATCTTATTTTGTCTATCTTGTCTGCATATTGACAACGAATCAGCTAAAACTTAGGTAAATACTGACCTCTCTGATGTGATTTAAAGCTTCTCATGGAAAAAAAAATTTGAAGGATAGCCAGCTGAAAATGAAGTATTCAGCAGCAGGGCAAAGAGAACTACGGTACATGAATACAGAGAGGACTGTCCTTATGGTAATTCTGGCAGATGGCATAAGGTTGCAAGCAAGTAATAGAAAATTTTAAAACTAATGAAACGAGATTAGCATAGGCCATTCCATTAGTATTTCTCCTCCCAAACAGTTCAGCCCTGATTATATTTTATATCCTCATGGAATTAAAGCACTGTACTTACTGGCTGCAAAGGGAAATTAGATCAGGCTACTGTTTGTGGATGATTAACTTGCATTTCCTTTCGGACTAAATGTATGCACTGAAGTCCTTTGGACCCACAGGCAGACCCTTTTCTTATGGGGAATTTGAGCAACAGAATACAGGGTCCAGTACTTCATCCCATGTGAAATTAGCTGAGTAACCACAGACACAGGCAAACCAAGACTTTCATGAATTCTCACAAATTTATACGATTTCACTGTATGTTGCTGACAAAATATGATTAGGGAAAGTTCTGGGATTCCAAGATCTGTTCCTCCCATACACTGGAAAGGGCTGCTGGCCAATGCCTGTGTCACCCTCCACTAACACACCCCTCCCCAAGGTGGCAAGGCAGTTCATAGACGCTATTCCTGCTCCCTGTGTTGTGTTTGCTGCTGGTTGCCAGCTCCAGAGGCTCGGATCCCCCCAGCTTTAGCCACCGAGCAGAGGCAGCTGGGGTGGGAGCAATGTCACCTCACACTCAGCAGGCAGCTGGAAGAGGTGCCAAGTGAGAAGCAGCAGCAGCTGCTGAGCTCCCTCTCACTGGAGATGCCTCTTGTTCTCTGTCAGAGCCCGTGGTGACCACACTTCTGACTTAGGCACTCCCTCAAGAAGGATGAGGCTGTCTAATGCAGAGTTATCTATTTTGCTCATGCTGAATAATCTTCTTCTGTCCCTTCTTACACCAAGCAATCTGTACACCTGTGGGCTGCAACTCCTGTTGCCTTATCCCTGCTGCTACACCCTCCTACAGTCTGGAGGAAATTTATAGATGCATCAGGATAATTTCCTAGAGTGAAACGACCCTTAAATACAGTAAATGTTGGGAATTAATAAGGGAACTGCTCTCTTTTTGCTGCTGAAAAACAAGGAAAACCCTATCAGTGCATTCTATTAAAATAGCCTGAAAATAAATTATATGCTCTTATGATGACAGTCATGCAGATTTATATAGTTATTATAAATAATTATACAGTTATTCAAAGTAATTTTCTTGTTTGACTGTCAGGGGCTTATCACACAAAGGAGCAAGGGCAGTGACCTGACCTCTCACATGAAAGATAAAGACACATAAACTGTCTAACCAGCCACTTCACTATGCATGGAAAATAAAACCATTTTTATGCAAATAGAATCTGAGACCAAAATGCCTTTTCCTCCACCTCCTTTCTACATCATTATTAAATAAATCACAAAGATGTCACTGGAGACCACATAGAAAGAGGCCTCAAATGGTAGAAATAAGAGCTTTCTGCATTTGTCTATTTTTAATTTCAAAAGGTATTCTAAATCAAAAAAAGAAAGGGGAAAGAAAGCATAGTGCTCTTCAGATGCCTGATTTCCCAGGAGTACTAACAATCTCTATGTCATTTTGTAATAATACAATGAATTTTCAGAAACAAACACGAATAAATGAAAGTTAAACTATGATCCATGAACCTAATTGAGATTCACAGCGTCCAATGCTCTTCAAAACCAAATTACTACCAGTCAGTGAATCTTTTTGGCTAATTTATGAAACTAAAGTGTAGTTGATAACTTCTTCCTTCTTGCTTTTTATTCGTTTAATGAAGAGATATTCTTCAGTTATAGCACTGGAAGTTCTGCACACAAAAGCTGAATAATAATTTGTCATTTTTCATAGATGCTCAATATCATGTACAGTTCTGAGAGTACAGTGCAGAAAGTGAGCAGGGAAAATCAAGCATCTTTGTGTTAAAGAACAGATCAACACTGAATTTGTCTGTTATTTGGGCAAATACCTAAAGATAATGACACTTGTTTTGAGTCAGAGGTTTTTGTTCCTCAGTAAATAACATTAAATATCCCAGTTGTAACACAGAATTCTCTGTAGGTCAGTCATATCACACTGAAAATTCAACACACATATTTGTCTTACTTAAGAGAGGCATGAATTTGGAACTGGAAGAACTAAGTCATGGATATTGTCTACCAAAAAAGGGGTTACTCCAGAAGAGATGTTACGGAATAGTTTAAAAGTTTGGATTACGGAGTTTGTATTTGGGACAACTTCACTTGGTAATGAAATAGTCCTTGAGCTGGATATTTCAGCTCTTAATTTGACCTAAGGAAAGGAAGCCTTTGTCTAAACTGGTTGGGATTCCTGCAAATGTGCAGTTCAGGGCCGTGACTGGTACTCCATGCTCACTGGGAATGTGGGAGCCATGGATCTGAGTGCCTGTGGTGGGACCTGAAGGGAATGTGTGGTGTGCTCTGTGAGCTGGGCTGTGAGGGGACCCTTTCCAATATCTCCATGGGGACCTCTGGAGAGTGGGGCTTGAGCCATCCACCCAAGGGAGCACAGGAGATTTGCTTGCCATGTTAATCCTGGAAGCAGGCTTATCAGTGGATTTGTTTTCCTGACCTTTACCCCTCTGATGAAAATCATCACTCTCCCACTCCTCCCCTACTTGTTGGTCTGAACAAGCTTGGTGTTCTTCACTTCTATCAGCCAACAGGTTCTCCATCCTGCTGGTCATCAGAACAGCAACTGACATATAAGCCCATATATCTGCAGGAGTAAATGTCTCTCATCATTTTGAAACAGGGAGATGCAATGTTTAACCATGCAGGAGTAAGCTGAAGGGTGGCATTTGTGAGGAGGAAGAATGTTTTAGGCAGCCCGTATTGTGAACTAGCATGATGGTTTTGGATGGGAAGAAAGGGAAGAAATCCTTTAAAGCTATGTAGGAACATCACCAGGTACACTATTTGAACTGTTAGTTAATGGTAAAATGAAATATTTCCTACCCATGAAAGTATAAATCATGTATTGAATCAGTTTCCAAAGATGATGTAGTATGATAAGAAATGCCAAAAGTGTTATGCAGAATGCTAACTCCTGTTAGAGAAAATAAGAAGAGTGCTTCACCAGTGTTGTCATCACATGAACTAGGCATTATCACTATGTTCCATGAAAAAGCTCTGTTTCCACAGCACTTTTCCATGAAATACTTTAATTAGAGGAAGGGAGTAAATACAGTGGTGTGAAGAACATCAGCTGCAGTTAAAAAAAAAAAAGGGGGGGGGAGAATATAGCATTTCAGAGTGGGTTGTGTAAAACCACATGCAGGAAAAATACAAAGTTGAAGTTCACATACATAAAATGATCACTGCCACACAACAGCAGCCAATTCCTTTGTGACACAGACAGAACTCAGCTCAGATCCTTAAATCTGACCACAGCACCATCTCACAGCATTACTCTCACTTGGTGACTGCTTTTTCTATTCTTCTGCACTTTTCTGCTTCTTGAGCTTTCATATCTCCTGCTCTCTCTCCAGCCCAGTGGCAATCCCAGCCTCAGCTGTTTCCCCTGCTCTTTTCTCCCACATCACCAGAACCATGAGTTACTCTTCTTGACATCCTCCTCCTCCGAAAATGCCAGTGTTACCTGTGATCTGGGAAAATATTGGGACACAGCAGCCCCAAACTCACAACCAATAGGAACCTGATATCTTTCCTATGTGCCTGTTTTTGCTCCTGGCACTCAATGAAGAAACCAGGTACCAGGCTGCTGTTGTTTTTCAGACAGCTGTGCACATCAAACACAAGTTTTGTTCCTTTTCTTGTTGTTGTGGCTGAGGGATGCAGACCTCATGTAGGCAAGCCCCCAGGAAATTAACCTAGAATTTACCTACTATGGTGAGGTTAGGCTGCTTGGTCATCAGTGTAACTGATAAGAACAAACAGCACCAATACATTTCACTGAATTTACTTTTTGCCAGCTCATTTAGAATATGCTTAAGAAGACGATGTCATAGTAAATTTGATAAATTTAGATACTTTTGTTTTTATTTCCACTCAAATATTCTCAAATCTAACACTGATTTGAAACATAGCCGTTGAAATTTAGTGGTCAAATTTTACTTTTGTTAAGAAAGTCAGTGAAGTCAGCCACCAAATTAAAGTGTCACTGACTGAAACCTCTAGCAGAAGATAAGTGCCCCTTTTATCATACCTCTGTGAACTCCTTCTCCTAACTTTTTGCCCAGCACATGATTGTTTATCTAATGTCATACAGTCTGTAATTGTTGACTACTTAGCTGCTTATGTACGCTATATAGAAATCTCCAGACTTAAAGGAAACTTCAAGTCAGCATGAAATACTGACTACCCACTTCTGCTTTCTCACACCCACACACCCACACACACCCACACCCACACACACCCACACCCACCATCTCCTCTCATTGCACACAAACAGGTAATTGCTCTGTTAAAACATGCAGCTAGAACCTGTAAATTGTGATAGTTTGATTTACAGAATGCTGCTCATGGGCTGGTCACCAGACCCTGGAGCAGGACCTGGTGTAGTGTGCAAGTCCTTGCACAGCTCCCTCAACTCTGTTCCTTGTATCTTTGGCCCATGTGGAGTTTGTTTGGCCCATGTGCTAAAGGAGGATTATTCAAATTCAGGTTATACCAACTCTAATATTGTCCTCCTGTACTCAACACAACAGTATCAGTTATCCCATCGTGCTGCTGAGTGTCTTACACTTATCTTCATGCTCATTTTTAATCAAGTCTCAAGAATCCTTGGAGCAAACCCTCTGCTACAGATCAGAACCCAGGAAATCACCCTGCTTAATGAGAGGCAATCAAACACACAAGAAGGCTCTGGGTGTTTGCACAGCTTCATGTTCACATGGGGAAGCACTCCAGGTGCAGCCACAGAGCTGCAGAAGGCAAAGCCAAGCCACAGCTGCTCAACCAGCCATGGTAGGACAGCACAAATACAGACTTTCAGCAGGTGATGAGAGTAATCTCATGCACAGGATTTCTCTGCCACTAACACATGCAAATATCTGATGTGCAGAGACATCACCAGCCTCTCCAACAGCTCCTGTGCATGAGTAACTTGGGTAGCAGCTGGCACAAGCGAGGTGCACTGGCAGGTAAGCACAAGCAACACCAGCATGCTGCTCTGGAGTTACAGTCAGCCTGTCACATACTGAAACCATCTACAAATCCAGTGGATTTGCTGAAAAGACAGTTTGTGCCGTTTCCGTATTTTTGAAATGGTTTTTATTCTTTAGCATGCAGAGGAAAATGAAGTCACATTTTCCTTAACAAGTGCTGTTCCCGCCTTGCTGTGCATCACAGCCCTCTGGGGGGACTCCGGGAGCACTGACCTTGGATGTCGCTGCAGTGGCATTACTTTCCTTACCACTCCCTGGCGCACTCTCCTCGATTGTTGCAGCTGTCGGGGCTTCTGCCTTCTTTGCACTTGTTTCCAGAGAAACAGGAGTCCCTACTTTGCCCAGCCCACTCGCTGGGGTTGGGCTGCTTGGCTGCCGGGGCTGGGACTTATACCAGCTAGGGTAAAACAAGGGATCGATGGCTTCTGCTGTGGCCGGCACTTGAGTGTCAGACTCGGGAGTCTGCTGAGAGCCACTTGGTGTCACAACAACATCCTTAAGCAGGACAGATAAAGAAAAGAACAAGCAGAGTGCACCACGTTACCTTCCTGCTGTAGTCACATTGTTCTGCAGGTTGTGTTTGTTAGCTATCACTGCAAGGCATAGATTTGTCCTACTAATACGATCTGAAAGAATTGCAGTCAAAATGCGAAGCAAAAGCAACTATCATTTGAATAATACAGACAAGATAAAGAAAATAAATGAACCCAAAAACAGAACAGAAGGGTAGAACTAGCTGGGAAAGGGGTGCTAACTGAGAAAGGAGTGAACAAGAGGTTCCTTAATTCAGATAAAGCCTCAATTCAATTGTAAAACTTGGGAAATTCTGCATAAGAGCCTCACGAACCCATACCAGCAATGAATGACAGGTGTAGGTACCTTAAAATGGCTTGCTGGGTTTTAGGTTAAGAACAACCTCTTTGCCAATGAGTTGATACGAGCAGTGAGAATAAGGGGAATACTGGAGAGAAGCATTTGCCCACGAGCCTTGCCATCAATGCTATAAGCCAAGCACTGCTGCTCTGCCAGGAAGAGGAGCAGCCCAAATAAACTGTCACCTCTCTACCTGCATCAAGCTCTTGGGGTTTCTACACACACAACATTTCTGCTCTGCCTTTTTACACCAGAAGGCAAAAACTCAACTACAGTTATCCCCCACACCACAACCCCACATGCCATTTCTGACTCCACACCTACCTCCTAATGGCATTTTACAATTTCTAGAGCAGCATGCTGTGTCTTTCACTTTAGACTTAGAAATTAGAGGATTTACGTTGGTGGGCAGAATTGCTTATGTCTAGTCCTTGTTCAGTTCAGGAACACAAGTTTAGTTAAGTCAATAGAAATCTTCAAATTTTGATTAAATCAGTAAAGCCTGATTTAAGAGCATCTTCACACAACTAGTGAAAACTCACACATGTTTATGTATCAAAGAAAGAATGAATCTATAATATTTCTTTTCATTTGTTCTATGTGGAGAGCTTTCTACAATCAAAGATTCTTTGTATGCTTTCTTGTCTTCACATAGGTCTCCTCAAATATATTCACAGTAGCCTTTACCCTCTCAGCAACTTCACTGTGTGAATTGTGTAAGAGGAGAATTTGCTAAGTTAATGCTATGCAAGGCAAACTAAAGTAGCACATGAAGTATATTTTTTAATACACGTCTTTAAAAATATGCAGCAATTATGGTTTCATTCTAATCACATTCCCCAAGAAAAGTGTTAGCCTAAAATATTCCCAACCTGAACCTGTTTACTGTTAGGTTGTAAGAGGCAGTTTCCTCTCCTGTTTGTTGTATGATATCCTGCATCTACCTAGACATATCCCAAGGATGATCAGAGCAGGAGGCAGCAAGTGCCATTCACAGAAAACAGATTAGAAGCATAATCTAAAGACTAGTGGTGCAGTTTCCTAAATCCAGAGGGAGTGCCAAACTCTCTTAATACAAATATTTCAACAATCACTTCATTTATGAGTCTGAGTTAAATCACAGCAAGCAGAACATTTGTTGCAATGCACTTAACTCCCATACAGAGCCTTTTTTATTTATAATTATGTACCCCATATATATCCTAATTTATCTAGCAGCTAATATTTTGCTTATCAGGTGATACATGAACAGGTCAAAGTAAAGTTGCATATATGTGTACAAGGGCAATAAATAATTTTGCCTGCAGTGCATCAACTCCCTTAGCCCTTCTCCTGGCTTAGGGTGGCCACAGGACACAGGGGAGCATTTTGTGGCCCTGCCAGGTGCACAGCTCAGCACAGCTGGCAGGGCAGTGGGGCAGCAGGGACATTTACCTGACCAGCTGGGGCAGCCACCACTGGTGCTGGAGTGGGCTCAGCCAGGGGCTCTCCCCCTGCACTCTGTGCTTCAGGGTCCTGCTGAGGTGGCTGTGGTGCTCTCTCTGCCCCTTCCTCTTCCACTTCTTCCTCCTCTGCCTCCTCTGCTGATGACTCTGTGTGGACTTCACCCAAGGCTTCACCATCCTCTGTCTCCTCTTCTTCTTCCTCCTCCTCCTCTGACAGGACATGTGTAAAAGGACAGGTTGAGCACCATGTGAAGATGGGTTCAGTCTTCACATAATTAAGAAGGCATTTGCAATCTCACAGCAAAGTCACTGACAATCTGCTGCCTGGCACAGAGGGTGCTGGTGAGGAGCCTGCTCCCACCAGCCTGGACTAGGACTGCCAGGGAGCTGCCAGCAGGAGCTTTGGGGCAGGGAACACACTGAACACACATGCTGGTTAAAATCTTAAGCTGGCCCCATACTGGTTAAAATCTTAAGCTGGTCCTTTCTGTGGGAAGGAGGACAGAAAGTCCTGTCAGTGCAGTTATCCTCATGAGGGATGTGCAGTTTTGGGGATAGCCTACCTGGGATTTGGCAAAATCTGTCATGAAAAAGTCCTCCTTCCAATTCTAGGTAAATGTTTGTTTTTATGCCTTTGAAGCTGTCATCATAATTCTTTACCAGGTCAGTGCTTTGCAATGCATGGCTGGAGGTTGGAGATACCAATGTGCCTAAATCAGACTGTCAGACTTAGTCAAACGATTGCTTTTGTGACACATCCTGTGGTCTACAGTTGAGGCTCAGGTTGTTTCCAGAGGGAGGTCTCCAGCACTGCATTTTCTTTTGTACAAGCACACTAGTTATCCTAAAAATGTTGGCAGTTGTTCAGGGACATCCTAGCACTTCAGAGAAATAAACCTAGACTTGATTATAATTGATAAATAATCCTCTGGTTATATTTTGGGATAGAGAGAAATATCTAATTCAAGGTTTTCTAATCAGTACCATCATGTGAATCAAACACAGCTGCTATGTAAGAAAGAAATTTTGGTGAAATAAATTGCATACCTCTATCAAAATCAATTTCTCGTATTATTTTTTCTTCTCTACTGAGGTTCACTGTGAATTGGTTCATATTTTCATACCCATCCTCTATTTTTTCCATTTGAAATCCTTTAGAAGCTTCAGTAATTCTAAAATAGAGATTGGTTATTGGCATTGGATTTGAAGATAAATTTATAAATTGTAAGTGATTATAAAAAAAAAGAGTCTCAAGTTTAAATACTTACTTTTGTAGCAATGTTTTGGCATTCTGTGGAAACAAAAAAGAAATAACTGACTTCTCAAATGATTCAATTTTTTCAGAGATTTTATGCATTGAGAAATAATTTTACACTGGCAGCTTTTAAAAGCACTAATAAGGATTTCACAAGTGACAGCCATGACATCTAGGAATGAGATGAAATTTGGATGGTAATTCATATACAACTGAGTAAACCTTTCAGTACTTCAAAGATGTTTTAATTAGAATGTGAATATGATGGGAAATATGCACAGTTGGTGAAAAAAAAAAACTCATAAGGAAATATATTTCCTCTTTTCTTGTTGTTGTGTTTGTGGTGTTTGGGGTGGAAAGCATTTGGTCTGTTACCCTCTTTAGTCACAGTAATTACATCTTTGACTATCCATAAGGGCAACCTTTTGGAGAGACCAAATTCTGTCTGTCTAGGAAGAATATTATACTCTTCAAAGGCTTATTTTGATGAAAGTAAGTGGGGATTGTTTTATTGTATTTTTGTTTGTGGTGGGTTTTTTGTTAGTTTGTTTTTGTTTTTGTTTGGTTTGGTTGGTAGAAAATGCCCTTCCAGCCTTTAATATAGAGGAGCTGAAAACTTGCAAGACAGAAATTCTACACCAATTAATTTATTGCACAGGCTGCAAATGGTTCCCTACTCGTCTCTCTTAAGTTTATACTAAGAAAACAGAAGAAAAAAATTAAATAAAGGCATAAAAATGTAACTTAGCACATAAGTTATTGAAAAGTTAATAATTTTGTCAATTTATAAGTGAAACCTATAATTCTCAGAATTTCATGTACACATGAACATAGTGTCTCACCATGATATTGGTGGGAAAATAAAGATCAGCTGGAAAATGTTTAAATTCCTATTTCTTCTGTGGGGATCAGAAATTCACATAGAGGATGGTACATTTTGGTGCAAAAGCAAATACTCATGTTCTTGATTTGGATACTATTCACAAGAAGAGTAGTTATTTGTCTGAGCTGATTCAACTGTTTAAAAAATGAGTTTGCATAAATGTTCACTTGAAGATAACCAGACTCTGAATGGGTCTACAATTGAGAAGTACTTAGATAATATATCAATAAACCCATCCTTCTTTTTTTTATCACTATTTATAGACTTTATACCTGCAAAAACACAGCCATTTCTGGTTCTTCCATGAACTGGATTCCTGATTCAACCAGTTTTGACACAGCTTCCAAGTGATCTGCATACTTCTTCATCAGGGAGCGGACGTGTTCCAGTTTCTCCTCTTGGGTTCTAGTGATTATTTGTGTCATCTCATTTTTTCTTTCTTCCAATACAGAATAGAGATAATCAAATTTTTCACACAACTGTTCTTTCTGTCGTCTGCAGCATTCCTGTGAATCATATGGTTTATGTTAAACATGTTATGTTCTTAAAAGGGTTTCTATTTTTACAGTTACTTGGAAGCATTTTCATCAAAGAAATTCCTCTTTCTGAACAGTGTCAGGGATTCTGAATGACCCCAGAGACTTTTATAATTTTCAAAGTCCAAGCTGTTGGAACAAAAGTTTAAAAACTCTTCTCAAACTCTGAGTTTCAAGCCACTGAAAGCCCCCAAACAGGTTATTGTATAACTTGTGAGTTTGCTAAAAAAAGTTAAAAGGTATTTATGATGTCTGTAGTGTTAGATGAAAGCCTGCAGAAAAAGTAAAAGCTCCCACTGTATTAGCAGCTGGGTCCACTTGCGTGAACAGAATGGTTTTAAAAGGAACGAGCATCTCAAACAGCTCTGGAGAATTTTCTTTTTCTACCAGAGCACTTGGAACAATCCTGGCTGGGCTTGATTTTCACCTACACCCTCTTAGACTCTATTTGGACAAGAGGTGTCCATTATATTCCATTTACTGTGCATTGAATGAGGTAGAGGTTCTGCAAAGAAAATGGTGTGTGACAGACACACAAAGACAAGAAGGAGGAATCAGATTCCAATCTTATGTTCAGGCACTGATTCTCACATCATTTCTTGAGACACTTCTATTGTCCCTCCAACCAGACAACAGCACCTTTCACTGCGTTAGGAGGATGGGTTTGATGACTGCTGCATTGAGCGCTCTCTAAAAAGAACAAACTGCACTTGTAAAGGAGGATTTATGGGGAGGAAATGGGAGACAGATTATTTATAATGTCTGAGGTCTACCAAATAGAAGTACTTGAGTCATCTGTGTGCCCCAGGGCATAACCTTATTGTGGTTAGACCTGGTTGTGGATGGCAGTGATTATTTAAATCTCTTTCTTAGGAACTGAGGCTGAATCGATTCCTCATCTTTGTCCCTTGAGGCAAAATGCTGAGATTCTGGCAGCACAGGATTATTAACAGTCCCACAGTACTTTGGGAAGTGATAAGACATTATTCACAGCATTTGGCCAGAGAGAATCCCACTTTTTTCTTGACTTCCCGCCAGAGCTCATTCCCATGAGTGGTGATAGTCTGCTCTGTACCATTCAAAGGAGAAAGCCTTTCAAAGATGTACATTTGGCTAAAAATCACTGTCTGCGTGAGGGTGCAGAGGGAATTGAATGCACATCTTGATGCATTGACCCAAGTATCCACCTCTGCTTCCCAATGAGGAAGGCAAGGCTAAACAGGCACTCCTTGTAGGAGGTGCAGGCTTGTCCTGCCCTTCTGGGAGTCCTTGTCACTTCCCAGAAATTCCTGATCAGTGCAGTTACAGGGTGGGGTTAAGGAAGTTTTCAAACCAAGTGAGTCACGGTTTCTGAGTGTCCTTCTTTGTTCAGACCTCAAATAATCTTCTCTTCTTCCACTCCTCTCCTAGCTTTCTCCCCATGAAATGTCATTCAGACCACTTGTAAAACAACCTTAATTTCAAGACAGGTGTGTGCTATCTTTGTCATTTGACACAGGACAAGTGTTAGGGGAAGAAGGGCAAGCAAGTGATAGTGGGGTGCCCTGGGAGATCCTTCTCTATCTTTAAGCACTAATAGATAATATTTCCTGCCAGCAGATGTTACAGAGTTGTGAATCTCAAGAGTGAGAGTGCAAAACAGGTTTCTAACTGCAAATGCTGAAATATTTCTGAAATATTTTCTTTCTTCATAAAAAGTTCCCATATGAAGTCTCTGCCTGATGGAATTACTCTAATCAGATTCTGTATAATGAAAAAGGTTAACAAATACATGACTTTGCATTCTAAAAAGTTCTCAGCCTTTTTGGTTTTTTTTAAGCATTTCTACGTCAAAAAGAAAGAGTCTTTGTTACTAAGCATGAATCTCACTGCTTGTTCCAAAGGACCTGTATTGTGTAGCCTATGCTCTTAGCATTTGAAAAATTCTAATTTTTCCTTTGTTATTAGACTCATTTACAGAGCTAAACAGAACTCAATTACTTATTAAAGTTTTCTGGTATTTAGCATTTTGTATTCCTTTATCAATTTTCAGTATAATGTGTGAATTAGGTCTACCTTTAAATCAATTAAAACCTATACAAGTATTTACCTTTTTTTTTTTTTTTTGCTTCTGTGGTTTTTAAGGTTGGATAGGAGCAGTGGCTAAATGTAGACGTAGGCTATTACTTATTCCAGCTAAAAGAAAAATGATCATGTATTTTCTGCTAAAGCAGATATTTATTGTTCTCTGCCAAGTGTTAAGCAGAAAGAAGAGACAATCCTGGATTGTGTTATTTCCATGTGTAAACATTTCTGAGTTCCAGCTGTAGTTTCTCATCTTCAAGGACAAACTGATTTTAATTCAGACAAAGCTCCTGCATAGTAGGAAATGTGATTTGCTTGAAATGTAATATGGAAGTACAAGGTAAACTCTAAGATCTGTTTTCTGCAATCTTTGACTTTAAAGGTGAAAAGTCTGATAAAACATCTGCCTTTTCTTTGGCCTTTGACTTTAAAGGCTAGATTTTAAACTGAGTTGATGACTGAGGAAGCTAGTTGCAGAAATTGTTGTATTCTTTAAGCTATTTTTAGCACAATGTTTTCTCCATACTTCAGACTAGGTGTTTGAAGATTTGTTTCTGGTTCAGCTAGTTCAACTTAAATGAGTGTAAGCTTTTGCTTTTGTATAATTCAAATGTCTGCAGTTAACCTACTTGAAAGGCTTGTTTCTGTCTGCAAAGTCCTGATAGCAACCAATTTCATCCTTGTGGTGTGAAGGCTTCCCAGCTACAAAGTTCTGATTGCCATTAATGTGCTCTCTATTTTACTTGGGCCAATGGTTTTGTGTTCTTTGAAACAATCTCAGACATTTTCTGTTCCTTCTTTCTTGGAATTGTGTATGTAGATTGTGTAATTGTTTTTTCTTACAAATTAGAATCTATACATCTTCTATTAACTTCTTTTTCCCTATCATTTCTCCTTTCTGCTCCAGCTCTGAAGGGTCAATATTCTTCTAATTGGTCTGAGAGGGATGCAGCTTCTTCACTAGATGCTTCATCAAACTCTGATCACAAAATCAATTCAGCCTTTTGTTCTGTGATGCTCAGATTGGTCAAAGCTGATGTTTGTATTTGCTTTGCTGATGCAAAGCTCACAAAGGAAGTGGAAGCCACTTCTGCTATTGAATAACACAAAACTAATCCCAACTCTTTCAGAGTGAGGCCTTTATCAGAAAGTCCAGTTAGAACCCAAGCTCTTCTCTCCCAACAAAACAAGACTCCTTAAAGGACAACATTTTAAAACATTATTTGTGCAGAAGGCAAAGCAACCAAATACAGAGAAAATACTGACATACTTGTGAACCATGCTGTGCCTACCCTATGGCTGAGACTAAGGCTCTATTCACTGGACCTGTCAGACTTCAGACTAATACTGGTCTTTTACAGCTCTAGAATCTGATCCTAAATGTTAAATGAGCTGGGAGTTGATGGCATTTTGGTGGATCTGCTTTTAACTTCAGGGAGATCCTATTCCACTAAGAATATTGAGCCAGACTTGCTGATATGGACTATCCTTACTCTATGTCCTCCACCATACAGCAAATGTCAGAGGTGCTGAGCAGGATGTACCCTTTGGCTGAGGCAGCACATCTTGATAACGTACAAAACCATGAGGAATTGTTCTGTGAAACGATGTGGAAATGGATTTGGGTGAAGAGAGGACTGTTAAAGAATGATCACTAGCAGAAGTTTAAAAGATGCAATGTCACACTGAAATAGCTGCATTTAAAGAGGTGGTACCTACCTCAACAGACTTGCACGTCTCCTCCAGCTGTGTGACAATCCCTTGCATTCTGTCATTGCTCCCCACCAGGACTGCAATGCCATCACTCAGCTCAGACTAGGCAGCAAGGGGACAGCAAGCAGAAGGGTGTTAGGTGCTGTTACACTTCTAACAGAGGTGACACATCTAACAGAGGGGAGCAGGAGACAAATAAGCCATACGCAGGATATCACTTCATCTTTCCACCAGAACTGAGAAAAGCTGGAGCTTTATGTACCCAGAAGATACCTACTTGTATTTTGACATTTGTTTCCTCCCTTAACACACTATGAAAACATTGACATTTTGGAACTTCTAATGGAGAAGAAACTGTGGTTTGGAAAGGAGGAAGAACTTTGTTCTAGGAAGTTCTTCTAGATGCTTTTTGTCTGAAGCATCAACAGGCCCCAAATATTTCCTTTGGGTTTGTTGAGAGAAAAAAGTTTTCTCTTGAGGGGTTTTTTAGTGTCTGAGTCTAGCTACACCACTGTGGTATTTCCCTGAGGAGTGTAGTTCTTGACCTTGGAATGGAGAAGAGGTGGCCCATGGACTTGGAGGGACCAAGGTGTTACAGAGTCCCTGGCATGCAGGCAGTGGGGTTGGGGTTGTGGGGAGAGGGGATGGGAGAAAAGGAGAAGAAGGTGGAGTCTGAGCCACTGGCACAAAGGAAACAAGTGAAGGAAGAAAATAACCCAGGTGTGGGTATGGAGATGATTGTGAGGTATCCCTAAAAGAGACAAAGAAGCCAGTCCTAGGGAACTTGGGGAGGGTGCTGGGGAGTGCAAGGGGCCCTTGGCACACTGCTGTAGTAACAGAGACAGCTGTGTTGGCCTCCACAGCTCTGTACAGAATCCTTTGAAGCAAGCATCCTGCAGCCTCCAGGTTACACCTTCCATCTTGGGCATGAGAGCCCCTTTCCATGGGCACTCTGGGAAGGAAGACACAGCTTGCAAATCTCCATGCAAAATGAGTGATTTGGGGCATGGATTCAGTAAAAAAAACTTCTCCTCCTTCTCCCACCTTTTTCTGATTAAAAAGGATGTTTGTAACTCCTTTCCTAAAGCAACTCTTCATTTGTAGTTTACACACACACACACACACACACATCTGTGTGACAAAGTTGGAGGTTGGGATTGCAAACTTGGCCTGGCTGATTGCTTGCCCCACTGGGACCCTCCAGAAAAATGAGCTGTTTATCTCAGGAGGATAACCCAGTGAGTCAGGTTTTAAATTATCACTGTATTAAAAATAAACAAGTCTTTTACTGGTGACAGCAAGGACAGAAGATGTTAGGTACATCCTGTGCTGCCAACTATTGAATATTCTTTCATTCACTTGCAGGAGGAAGTTTTTCACTTAACTTTTCTTAAAAATGGTTTGCTTAAATGTAAAAGCATCTGATATATAACTATTTGATTTGAAATGGTCTGTTCTCTTTCCAGTTCTTAGTGTTGGAAATCCCACTTGTTTGTCTGATCTAAAAGCATTGCAAAAAAAGGGATTAGGAACTTGAAAGAGATCCTCGGGTCCACATCAAAATTGGGACACTGTAATATCTTTCTGTGTGATCTCTCATAAATTTATTTTCCTGTGTTTCTAAATGGATGCTACAGATTTATAAGAGCCTTTCGGTCACACACAAGAGTGGCAAAGGCACCTGCAGATGCTTTTGGAAACTCTCAGGAAGCTCAGGGGAATACTTTCCTGTTGATGATCCTGTCCATTTCTTCAAGGACTTTGAGAAACAAGAAGCTATTTACCTTCTGTTGCTGGTAAACATTTGTGAGAGGAGCAACCTGACAGTCTTTGTGGGCACCAAAGATTTTGCACAAGGAGCAGGTGGGCATTTCACAGTTCAAACAATAAATATTAATTCTTTCATCTTCGTGCTCTTCGCACATTGGCTGGTCACACTTCCTTTCAGGTCTGCAAAAGAGAACATTTGTTTAAAGAAAAGATGGTGCTCATGAGTTTCTAGTAACAACACTTAGGGTATCAGCATGAAATATGGTACATTTTATGGCAGCATCCAAGGTTGATGATTACACAGCATAGACTTACACCTGTGATCATGATGTGATGACAATACAGCACCATGACTTCCTATGGGATTCCCACATGAATGAGGAATGTGACTTGGAGTGTGACAGAACCCTTGCTCATATTTAAAAATTTAAATAATCTCACTAAGCCTGGACTCAGACTACTCATGTATTTTAATTAGCATGTTATCTAACATCTGTCTGAAATATGAAACATATGCAATTTCCTTCTGGTTCGTCATGCAAACTGTTGTGCACTTGGCATAATGCAGCAAAGCTCTTAGGGAGGGGACTGATTTTAAGAAGAGTTGTAGAAACTGATGAAAATTTAGGCCTGTAACTCTAAATCTCTGCTGAGGAGCTGTGTGAGGCCCTGGCCAGGACTGTCAATACCAAACAGCACAGGGTCCTTCCAGCCTTTACATTAGGCCAGCAGCCAAACCAAGGAGTCACATAAATTAATTTCAGCCAGGTGGCACGTGTCTAACTTTACAGAGTCAAAAGTTTTAGCAGTAGTTTACTCAGCTGTACCCAGCAGAAAGAGATTGGGCTACACAAGTGTTCCTCTCCTGTGCTAAGCCAGGAACTATCACCACACTTTAGCTCTGCCTGATTTTCTCTTCACCAAATGATTTAGCTGCATACACACAAGCCTGCACAACCTGCTATCTTAGGAACTAATTTAGTTGTAGCTTCCTTCAAATAAGCCACTTAACTGACATTCCCAGTGCAAGTGACAGCTCTGGTCTGGTGTGTGTGGGCAGGGTGGCACTTTCCTGAGCCCACACTTCAGGCTTAACACTGAGCACATCTGTGGCAAACACGATGTGGTACCAAGGACAGGGGCCAGTAGACTGATGGAAAGAGTGTGCCTGAGGTTCAAGCCTTCAAAAGCCACCACCATGTGGCAATGCTAAATATTTTCAGCATAAACTACCTTCTGCTATGGTGAAGAGAGAGAACTATTACTTACCTGTAGCAAGTGGAACAATGTCATCATATAAACATACTTTTTCATCATTACAAACGATGGAATTTAATGGAATCACATGGGAAACTTTTCAAAAGCTTTTCTATAGAGCTCTGTAGCAAAGAGGCAACGAGCCATTCTATTAAAGCTTAAATGTATGGAAAAAGTCATTATTTTAAATTATATTACAGTAGAGTTTTTCCATACCATTTGGTAGAATGGATACAGCATTTATTTTTTAATGACAAAGTACAGATTTTCTCTTCTGAAGGGAATGGAATATGATCAATTAGATGCATTTAAAAAAACATAGCAAGAAACAAAATGTCTCATTCATTCATGTTTGTTTTTTTTTTTTTTTAATTCAAGAGTGTCCTGGGATTTAAAGGGTTCATAAGAAAAATCTGCAATCTTCCATATAACATGATATACTAGAATAAAACAGGACAAATACTTCCAAAGAAAGCCTGTGCTATTTGAGTCAGATTTCCAGCTTTCATTAACATAAGGCACTTTGTCAAATCCAGCATTATTTCAATGCTAGTCAAGAGGTGTGTCTCCTCCATCAGAAATGCTTCACATTGTTTGCAGATTACTGCAAACAGCCCCTAATATATTCATGTCATAGTGCACCAGTGGGAGGGCCCATGTGTGAGGGCAATACAATGAATTTCAAAGTGATTAATTAAGGCTGAGATAGCAGCTCTTCCTGCAAATATTTACAAGACCAGAGCCAGAAACTACTAGAATTTTATTGGACACTGGAACGGTGCCACTGGCATGAAAGACACATTACACAGAGCAAAAAGGTGATGGTGTCAAGCAAGTTCAGCCAGAAGCAGCCAACCTTCAAAGGTGCCGCAAAGAGCTGGAAGCAGCCTGGCAGAACTCCCTGAACTATTGGGGCCCTGAAGACAGTGTCAGAAGACTAGAAATAAACAGATTTACAGTCTCCTCCCCAGGCAGTGCGAAAGCAGAGCTATTTAGCACACCATTCCCTGACTTCAGAAGGGATCCTCTAGAGCTACGTTGGGATAGCAAAGGCCAAAACACAACCTCTAGGTTTAAAAGGGAGATTGCTTCTGAAACAGGAGATTAAAGAGTAGCTGATAGGAAAATGACTGCATGGTTTCAGTAACAGAAAAGATTCACCACAGCTGTGCTTGTAGCCAGAGAAATGTCAGGTTGCTGAAATGCCCTGATAACTTTGTGGTCTCATTCTTGGACTCTTTGAGATGCTAAGGCTTTGTTTGACTGATAGAGGCTTATTCTTTCCCACTGAAATTGTGTTTGGACCACACCTGAAGTACTGACTGGGTCTCATTCTGGACTGCCCAGTAGATGAGAGACATTGACATACTGCAGAGTCCAGCAAAGGGCCCTGAAGGTGATTAAGGGTCTATAGCAGCTTTCACATGAGGAAAGGCTGAGAGAGCTGGAACTTTCAGCTTGGATGAGGGAAGGTTAAGGGGAATCTTAACAATGGCCTTGATCGTATCAATACCTTCAGTTATCTGAATGCCTGAATGGAGGGTGTAATGTGGATGGAGTCAGACACTTTTCAGTGCCAGAACCAGAGGCAATGGGCACAAACTGAAACAAGGAAGGTACTTTATGAACATCAGGAAACACTTTTTTACTCTGAGAGCAACTGAGCACAGGTTGCCTAGGATGGCTGTGGACTTTCCATCCTTGAAGATGCTCATAAGTCATCTGGACATGGTCCTGGGCAACTGGTTCCAGATGATCCTGCTTGAGCAGGGGATGGTTTGACCAGATGACCTTCAGAGGTTCCTTCCAATCTCAGTCATTCTGTGACTGTGATTTGGTGAGGAAATGCAAAGTTTCTGGGCACATAAAGAAGCTCACTTTAATTAAGAACATAGTAAGACCTTCAGGAAACTGCTGTTAGAAAGCATGAATTCTGTAGGATTTTTTTCAAATCCAAAAAGGCCTCTACTGAAATCCTGAATCCAATTTTGATAGTATTTTTACAGAGGATCCTAAGACAGCTGTAGCCCTTCCTGTGGCATCACATCACCTGATGTCTGCACTTGGTCAGGGGATGGAGAGGATCTGGATGACTCTGTGAGGCAGTCAGGTCATTAATGAAGATATGAATTTGCCACAGTATCAATCTTGGGCATACAGTGCTAATGACTGACCTCCACTTGACTTCATGCTGCTCACCTTGACCCTTTGAGTCTTTTAACACAGACTGTTTTTGGCCCAGTTCAGTTTCCACTGTCCACTGTAGGCCTTGTTTCAACAGTTTACCAATAAAGATGTCACAGGAGACAGTGTCGAAAGTCTAGATAAACAGTATCTACTACTCTCCTCTTCTGCACTGAGTTAGTCATCTCACTATGAAAGGCTATCAGGTTGGTCATGCTGATTTCCTCTTCATAAATCCATGCTGACTATTTCTCATCACATTCATTGCTTGGAAATGATTTCCAGGAGGGTTTACATCAAATACTTTCTAGGGACCGGTGTGCATAACCAGCCAGTAGTTCCCTAGATTCATCTCCTTGCATTCCTTGAAGCTTGGAGGAACATTGCTTTCTTCCAGTCCACAGGAAACTGTCCCAATTACCACAGCCTTTCAAAGATTATTGAGAGTGACCTTGCAATAATATAAGTCAGCTCCCTTACCACTTATGGGTGCCTCCCATCAGGATGTCCAATTTTTTTTTTTTTTAATATTCTCTAACCTGATCCCACTCCACCAAAGGTGAGTCTTCCTTGTTCTAGACTTTCCCACTGGTCTCAGGGTACTACGATTCCATAAAACTGAACTTACTAGTAAAGACTGAGATGAAGGTGGCATTCAGTACACCAGCCTTTTCTATGTCCTGTGTCACATGAGGCCCTGCTCTGTTTAGTGCATTTTGAAATCATACTTTCCATAATTTTCCTTCTGCTGCTGATGCAGCTGGAGAAGCTCTCATTAGCCCTCATGTCCCTCAGATTCAGTTCCATGTGGACTTTGGCTTTTCAAACTTCATCTGTATGTGCTTGGAGAGTGGCTCAAAATCTTCCTGAATCACCTGTTCATCTTCATTTTGCTTCTTTTTTAATGTTTCATTCTTGTCAGGAGGTCCCTCTTAATCAGTGCAGGCATTGTTTGAGTTCCTGTATATGGGGGTAGACTATTTTTGATCTTGATGAAAGGTGGTCCTTGAAAATCAGCCACAATGATGGACTCTCTCAAAAGCAATGAAAAGCCCACCAATACCACGGAAGAAATGAGGCTTGAAAATGAGAAGACTGCAGAAGTTCATATGGACATAAGGAGTCTTGTAGCTGTGTGACACTACTATCATGAATGCCCAGCCCAAGAAAACTATTGGTACAGGTGAGCTTGGGGCTTTGTCTCGTGGAGAGTTGGAGAAGATCCAGGTGATCTCACTCCTCATCTCTTTCACTGCACAGCTTCTGGGGCTCCTTCTCTCTTGGTGACTTGTGGTCAGGGAGCACATTTCCCTGGCCCAGCCCATCTGAGATCCCCAAGCACCCCTGCAGCCTGGAGTAGAGAGACACCCTGGGAGACTGCCTTGGGAGTTTGGGCTAAGACCTCACATGTGTCAGGGACAGAGGTTTCTGGGGGTGCTGGCTCCAGGGCCCTGCAGCAAATCAGCACCATCACAGAGCCCATGCAGGCTGCTCTCAGCACATCCTGGTCCCTGCAGCACACTCTGCTCCATCCATGTTCAGGGCTACAGGGACAGCCTGTTCCTCAGGCTCTCCCTGGTAAGTGCAGGGCAGAAAGAGGGCTTGACTCTTCCTGATCAGGATTCAGCTGGTAACAAAGCCCAAAGCACCTTTTGATCTGGAATAGCCAGCTGAGATCATTAGAACCTGCCAGATTTTCACGGCCTCCTGTTGCTAGCCTTTCCTGGTGATAGCAGGTATCCTGATGTTCCTAGGATAGTTTAGGTGATCAGTGGCCTACAGATTTTCAAAGACTGGTTTAATTTTTATTCAACTCAATTTCCACTGTTTTCAGTTTTTTGCTGTCTTTTAAAGCTTTGTGCGAGCCACCTCCTGCTTGAAGAATTCTTCCCTTGTGTTGCTAACACATTCTAAATTGGGCAACAGGCTATGCTGCCATCAGCTGGAATTTGATGAGCAATGGGATAAAAGACCATATGATGTGATACTTAGTAATAGGAGGGGCTGCATGTGAGGGCTCAGGCAGACTCTCCCAACCTCATAGTCCAGCTCCTGCCCCAGTTTTTATCAAAAAAAACCCCAACTCCTTAATTCAAATAGAAAATCCAATTACAACAAAAAAACCCCTAACCTTTTGAAATAAGCTATTTTTGCCTAAGCTGTAGCCAAAGCTTGCTCTCTTGACTCTCCCTCTACTCTAAGTTAATGTGAAATGCAGGTGGGAGCTGGCATCATTCTGGCACATGCAGTTATAGTAAATTATACCCACAGGATAACTCGAGGGGAAGAAGTTCCTGTCTGGAAATCACAGGTGCTGCCAGTTTGAAGGGTTGTCTTGGGGAAAACAAGGAGGCAAAGTTCACTTCTCACCCTTCCTCCTAGGTATCTCTGCCAGACTCCAGTTGTCTGGATGGAAGAGACTGGTACAAAAGGAAGAAGTGGGGAAGACTTGGTTTCCCCTGACTTTTTGCTTTCAGTGAGACAGCAGGGGGAAAGGCCATGAAAGATCTGCTCACACTCTTAGGGGAGCCCAAGGAATGTTAGCCAGAGGGAGATAAGCAGCTGAGGCCCACAAAGGGCCGAATAGTTTAGATAATGTTGCTATGCATTGCTGCTACTATGCAACCCTGACAATAACTTTCATTCTAAGGACATACATGAAGGTTAAATAAGCAGATTAAATTAGTAGAATAACAGATTAAATATACAGTTATTTTGGACAAGTATATAGGCAAATATATGTTCCTATTTTATTTTTTTTTCTATTCTCCTGTTTAATTCATCATGTGTTTTACTTTTGTGGAATTAAAAAAAATCTGTTAAGTCTATTCTTACATTTCTGATTAACTGTATTTTGTTCCAATTGCCCATGAACTACATGGGAAAGAGGAGGACTTGCTTTTTTTTTTTTTTTTTTTTTTTGAGTTAAATTCAAGCATGAGCTGAAAAATAAAGCAAAACCAAGGAAGACATGAGGCCACACATGTCCAGCTTATCTGGCAAACCCAGGACAACCAAAAGCAAAGTCCACTATTGCAGCTTTGTTGATTCATTTCCCCTGAGATTTCCCTGACTAAAATAATATTTGAGTATCAATGACACACACAGGGGTGGCTGACCTTTACTTGGCACTGAGCGCAAAGGGCAGCAGAAAGGACAATTTTAAGCCAACTTCGTGCTCTCCAGTGCTTTGGAGCTCCAACCTATGCCCAGCTGCAACAGTCCTCAGAGAGATTCAGACAGCTGAGAGTAACCAAAGCCACCACCAGGCTCCAAAACATTCTCTCTGCTGCTGACTGTCCTCCTCTGCTGGAGGAGGCATCCTCAGCCATCCCAGGGACTGGGTTCTGTTGGTTGTGTCCACCTGCACCAGTGATGCCCTCTCACTGTCCCTGGGAAACCCAGCTGCTTCTTGCAGTGGGAACAGAAGATTGTCAGGGAGCATGGCCAGGATTACACCTTCCAGGTGAACAAAATGTCTTGCCATTCAAAACTAACTTTAAGGACCCAAGCTGGTGACAAAAAACCAGCTTCCTTGGGTAAGAGATCCTTTCTTGGTGGCCTGGGGCCAGGTTTACTTCATCATAGAATCACAGAATTAGAGAATGGTTTGGGATGGAAAGGACCTGAGAGATCATCTAGTTCCAACGCCCCTACCTTGGGCAGGGACACATTTCACTAGCCCAGGTTGTGGGAAGCCCCATCCATCCTGGCCTTTCACACTGCCAAGGATGGAACATCCACAACCTCTCTGGGCAACCTGGGCCAGTTCCTTATCACCCACACAGTGAGGAATTTCTTTCTATATCTAATCTAAACCTACTGTCTTTCAGTTTAAAGCCTTGTCCTATCAACTCATGCACTTGTCAAAAATCCCTCCTGTAGGCCCCCTTTAGGTACTGAAAGGTGCTCTAAGGTCTCCCAGAGCCTTCTCTTCTCCAGGCTGAACAATCTTTCAGAGGATAGATGTTCCAGCCCTCTGAGCCTCTTCTTGTCCCTCCTCTGGACTCACTGCAGCAGGTCCATGTCTTTTGTGTGCTTAGGACTCCAGAGCTGGATGCAGTACACCAAGTGGGGTCTCATTAGAGCACAGCAGAGGGAGAGGATTATCTCCTTCACCTTCCCCCCTGCTAAATTCTCCACAGTGGTACCATGTATCCAACCCATCCCAGGAAATAAAGATGAGAAAACATTTTTCTGCTTCTGGATCCATTACACATCAATTGCAAGAAATTACCATTCCAGAGTAATGTTACTTTTTAGAATTAACCTGTTCCTCTGCCCTGAGGTCTTGATTCTTGAGCCCAGCCACACAGCTCTGTATTGTTTGCAGCTATTCCTTCTATCTTATGGACTCCTAAATAAGACTTGATTTCATAAGTTCCCATCCCAAAATGACAGGAATGGAGATATTTTTAATAGAATTTTAATTTGGCATTATGATGCAGGGTATCTTCTGTGTGAAATTCAGTTTTCTTCTTGTTTGCACTGTCTGTATCTCAGGATTTTCTAAAAAGATTTCTTCTTTAGCATGGGGACTCACAGGTTAAAGAGAAATAAGAATTGTCTGAACTGTTTTTGCAATAAATAATGTAAACCAAGATACTTTTACCTTAATCATGCTGACCTCAAGGGCTTTGCTTGCACTGGTAAGTGCTGCTCATGTGAATAAGTATGGCCCAAACCTCTGTAGGTGGAAATAGGGAAGCTCAGCATCTATTTGGATACAGCTTTCTGTCCTCAGTGAGAACTAACTTCATTGTGCAGCAGACATTCAGGCGTGGCAGCACATCCCATTCCGCTTTTCCAAGAGACAAAATGACTAAATCAACCTCATTTGTGTCCTCTGAAGGACACCCATTCCCTTGTTACCTCGTGGACTCCTGCTTGTAGATGTCGATGATGTTCTCCACCAGCAGGTTCCTCTGCAGCCCGTAGACGCCGTGCCGGTCCAGGACCACCTCGTGCCTGCAGGAGGGACAGCGGAAGCGGCCTCCCGACGCCACAGTCGTACCTCCCCTGGTCGGCAGGTAGGGGTTGGAGGCCTGTTCTTGCCAAGCAGCACAGGGAGAGGGGGGGTACGACCATGAAAAGCCACGTAAGCCTCTTCCAAGGGCACCAAATGGTAGGAAACCATTTGTCACTAGGCCAAATGAGAGGGTAATTCCGATGTGTCACCCCTGGGAAAGCACCTGGTGACTGCTGGGCGAGGGGCCAGTCCCTCAGCTCACACTCGGCCATGTCACCCCAGCCAACAGGTGCCACTTTCACCTGCTGTGAGCTCAGCCCTGGGCCCCAGATACACCAGCTTTGGCCTTAAACCATTCCCCACCACCCTGTCTCACCAGCTGTTAAAATGAATCTACCAAAACACGTAAAATACCTACTTTCCCATTCATTCCAACCCGTGCTGCTTGGGAAGCAGAGCTCTCTGTGGGAAGAAACCTACCTGGAAGATGTCACTGGCGCACTTCCGACAGAGGTTGTGCTGGCAGGGCAGGATGACCACTGGCTTGGTGAACATCTCCAAGCAGATGGGGCAGATCAGCTGTTTCTCCAGGTTATCCATAGTTTGCTGCTCTTTGGAGAACGACTTGTAGCTCAGGGAGGTGCTCATCCCTAGCTTTTCCTGGGGCATACGCTCAGGGCCACAGCCTTGTGGAGAGGTTTTGGAGTGAATTTCCCTTGAAATAAGTCCAAGGCTGTGCTGTGATCAGAGACTCTCTGGGCTGCTCGGGCTGGAGGACATGGTTTGAAGGAGGGGCTGAGCAGAGTGGGTCTGTTTTTAGCAGCGCTGCGTCACCAGCTGCCGTCCTGCCTGCCCATATATGCCGAGAGCAGGACAGGCTGGGACAGGTGACAGCTGCCAGGGGAGGGGGGAGGCCCTGGCTCTCCTCACTCACACGTGGCAGCCTTCACCCCTTGAGGAGTTGGGGGAGTGATAAGCAAAGGCCATCACTCCGTTTCCTTGTCTTTGCAGGTCAATGGAGAGCGAAGGGCTGCCCCGGCCTGTGCAGCCACCTCCTAAGAAATGCTCTGTTGTGAGTGAGCAGCTGTGGCCCTGAGAGGCAGGACGTAATTTTGCCCATGTGTTTTGGCAGGCTCCAGGATCCTACCTCTCCAGGATCCTACCTCTCCAGGATCCCACCTTTCCAGGATCCTACCTTTCCAAGGTGTGAAGTACACCTGGTTACTGGAGAGGACAATAGGAGCGATGGCTGCTCTGGAGCTTGAGCACTTCAAGGTGTAAACATCTCACTGTCTTGAAAACCAGGCATCAAAATTGGCTGCCTATAACTGTGCTTAAGTTTCTTCTTGGTCTTAGGAGCTGTAACATAAAAATCTAACAACACTATTCGGGCCATTAATGCCATGGGCAGGTTAAATATGCATGAAAAACGTTATTTGAATTTTCTGATGAGAAAGAAACAGAAGAAATACAGTGTGAAAAGCTTTCGTTTGTGCTGCTAGAGAATAGGTACTAATTGTATATGCTCTCTCTGCGATAGTTTAATTCAAATATATTTTAGTTTTGGGCACTGCTGTGTTTATATCTGTTTATTAGACACTGATATCCCTTTCAGCTTGGCACTTGTTCCAGAGTTATTTTTAAAATGACAATTTCCCAGATAATTTGTGACATGTGATGCCTGTTCTTAAGGGAAAGCCATCTGTGCTTCTACTTGCCAATAATTTATCACACAACTGTACAAGCAATAAATATCTCATCCTGAAATTTAAGCCAAATCCCTGCATTACTGTATAAATTCACTTTGCCACCATACTGTACATGTAATCAGAATATTTTCTTCTCTTTTAATCAATAACCACCATACTTTCTCAGTTCAATGTCTTGTAGAAAGCTCTAATGTTTATTCTGCCTTATGACTGTATAGGCTTGCATCTGAAAAATGCAGTAGAGCAGCTGAGTGAGTGCCCTGTGCATCCAGGGGCAGACCCCAGTTCTAAAGCAGGGCCCTCAGTCGGCATGCAACAGTCTGGAAATATGTGCACTTTAGGAAAATATAAAAGTGAAGGTTTTGGTGGATTTCTGCATGAAAATAAATACTATTCCCTGCATGCAACTGTAATAAATAATATTAAATTTATTATTGACTATTTTATTTTCAGTGCCTCACATGCTTCTTAAGTGTTTGAGTGAACTCCTGTATTCATCTGCAGCCCACTAAGCTGGAAATGCCCCTGCATAAACTTATCCATATTTGTCAGCAGTCCCATAGACACAAATCGATTTTTCTAAGTCTTGCTTTCATGGGAAACTAGCGATAGCTTAGTTAAACCCACTTGAAATCACACCTTTGCTTTGGCTGCCTGGTGTGGACTAGATCCTGGAGTCCAGTGGGAGAAGCTGCTCTGGCAGCTGAGCTGCAGACAGCTGGGGCTTTTGGCAGGGCTGGCAGGGAGCCTTCCCTGGCAGCAGCAAGAAGATATTTCTCTTCTTTCCCTGCCCTCCATGGCTGGGTCAGAGGTGACTTTTGCATCTGGAGGAATCTGAACGCCCCATTCTTGCCCTCCTAACTTTGAGTCAGCTGCCCCTTGCACAGCAAAACCTGCTTCAACAGGGGCTCTGAATCAGATGAGGAAAGCTGTCCTCATCCAGCAGAGCAGGAAGTTCCACCTCACTGCACAGGCAGAAAAAGAGAAATTCTGGAGGGAAAAGCTGAAGGCTGGAAACGTCAGCCTACAAAAACACGTGCATCTGCTGATGTAGGGAAGGGGGTGTTCATGGCATGAAAAAAAAGCTGTGCTGGCCCTTCAGTGAGTGAACTGAGGCACCTCTCAGGGTGTAATGTGCCTCTGGGATGTGATTGTGGTGAGTTTATACCTACCCACAGTAACCCCCAGGAGCCTTCTCCTACCTGGCTGAGTGGGACATCTGATGCATCTGCAGACGACATCTGGTGGCAACAAGGTGAGGGACAGTGTGCTGCTGGTTTTCCCCTTTCTCTGTGCTGAAGCATGCTAACATGGAACAGGTAATAAACAGCACAACCATAAAAAGAAGTCAACAAAACAAAGATAAACCCACCTTTTGCAACCATGCCTGAGCTGAAATATTTTTCTGACAGAAGCATATAGGCCAGACATGTGAAAAATTAGTACAGGTTTTTCTGACAAGGTATTATGAACCACAGTGATAAATTATAGGTAAAAAAAAATGCAGAGGCTTGACCACACTTGCAAAAGCAGGATGAGAAATTCAAGGAAAGCCACACATTGTATGATTACTCTGCAACAAGGAGGAAAAGAAGAGCCAAGTTCAAGACACTGAGGAGAAACAGGAAGATCCTGCAGCTGGTCTTCAGCAGGGACTGCTTAGGATAAGCTTCAAAGAACTTGAGCTGAGAAAGAACCTGGCACCCTCCTGTCCCTCCCTGGCAGCCTTGTCCCCCTCCTCTTCCTCCCCTTCCTCTCCTGCAGGGGAAGACCACCAGCACCCACAGCTGTCCACCTCTGAAGAGTCACCAAGTTAAGCCATCTCTCCAGGGACAAGCAAAGGGCAAGAGGACGTGCTTTAGCATCCCTCCTGGACAGAAACTCTGGATGTATGCCAGCCATCACTAAGAAGAAATATTTTTTTTTTCAGTATTGCTTGTCTGGGAGTATTACCTGGCTTTGTTGACATAACCAGAACACTGATTCCTAAAGACAGGTTTGTTTTTACAGACATTACCTCTATTTTGCAGCCGAATAACAGCTTGCAGCCTGTGGACTGATGGCCTGGAACCTGGAAAGCTGGCTGCAAAGCAATGGGTTTAGGAGAGGGACTTGGAGAGGAAGGAGAGGTTGAGTGATGTCCAGGTTCAGGTTTCAATGCCATAATGACATCCCTGGGTTTTGCATTCACAGAATTCCCCTCTGCAACCTCTTATCTTGTACCAGAGCTGTGAAGCTCTTGTGTGTCACTCAGAAAATCAGCCCTGTGGCTCTCTTTCACGACTGGAAAACAAAGAGAAAAATCATATTTTGGCCAGAAGATGCAGTCAAAAAAATGCTCCCACAGGACTTGCTTCCCCACGAGCCTGCAGAGACAAAGCACACTCTGCGAGGAGCAGGCTCCTTGTCCAGGCATCCTCTCCTGGACACGGTGGGTGATGAGAAGCATCCTGATCCATAGAGTGACAGTGCCTTGGCCTGCTGCCACCCCACCTTCTGCCTGTCCTGGGAGATGAGCAAGCACCCTGCCACCCAGCCCAGGAGGGGCAGACCTCTACACTGGCAGCTGCCTAAAGCAGATGGGAGCTGCCCATCGCTCCCTGGGCAGGGATCAACACCCACCCCCACCCTGTTGCCTCCAGCAGCTCCCCACAATCCTGAGGCTGGTGGGACTCACCTGCAGGCTGCCCACAACAGCTCAGCTGCTGGAAGAGGACAGGGCTGCTGTGTGCCTGATCAATACAACATTCTAACAAAAATGACATTACCGTCTCCAATTCTGCTCACCCGTATGTGAGACTTAGGGCAAAATGGCCATACTGCTAACTCTGCTTGCTGTTCTGACTGAAAATATTTGCATTTTTAGCCAAGCACCCTCGGGGAGGCTAGGGGAGTCTCTCCTTCCATCTCACCTTTTGTCTGTGCCCATTTACCCTGCCATGAACAGTCCCCCAGGAGCAGGTGGCAAGCACCGGCATTCCCACCTACAGCCAGCATGTTGCAGAGACTCACATTTCACTTACATTTGTGGCATGGCAACAACTTACTGAGCCAACAAGCCAGCTTTAAGATGAAGCCCTCCTACCTATACAACTGCAAACTTCAAATGGTACTTTGTATTTCATGCTTTTATTGTGATCAATATACACGCCATGATAAACACTGAGATTGCCTTTGTGTGTGACTCAATTTATGCATCCAAAGAGAGTCTTTGCAACAGAGACAAGTGCTTTCAAAAACAGTTGCCTTTTGAGACTGACATTTTTTCCACTCAACACATATATATATATATTTGTCTTTGTGTACCTCATATGTGTTGACAGGCCATATGCGGTCAGTATTTGGAGACCTTCTAAAAACAGTCTGAGGGCTGGTTTCAGATCTCCAGGAAAACAAAGACTAGCACAGGAGGTAATGACATCTTTAGAAAGTTTCTTTTGCACATATGAAATCATAGCAGAAGAGGAAAGCTCAAAGCATTTCCAAGGGTGAGTCACTGGGAGCACATCAAATGTACAGGACATGAGATTTCAGGGACAAGCTACAAAGACCAGACAGAGGGATGATGTCTGCCCTTTTCTTCTGAATAGAGGATGGACACTGCCCTGAGCTGAACTGTGCTCAAAAGCAGTCTCCTCTGGGCTTATCCATGCTCAAAGACCTCCACAGTTTGCAGCAAACCAGGAGAAACACAGGATAAAAGCACCTATGAACTAGATAATAACTTCTGTTCCAAATCAGTGTTACCAACATAAATTAGAGCAGACCAACTTCAGAGATTTGGATTAAAAGACCCTGAAACAATGGAAGCTGGTGGACAAACTGCATCAAGGACTCATTCCTGCATGTTGTGGTTCTGCCATCATCGTGACACCAAGACATGAGGTCACTGCCTCACCTGTCTGCATGGGAGAAGGAAGAACCTTTGGCTTTCTTCTGTCCTCCAGCAGTGTCAGCAAGCCAGCATGAACCTGTCACCCAGCTTTAGGGGGGCACAGGGAAACAAAGCCCTCCTGAAAGAAAGTCCTGGTTTCCTCAGAGTCCTCAAGACCAGGATGAGAAACGGTAGTCAGGCCATACCCTTCAGACAGGGTGACCCTGCAAGGTGATTAACATGAGGCATTTATCCTGTTTCTTGCAGTTATCTGTATTGTCTAAAGTCTCAAAATCAGTGAGCCTGAAAAGACCAGCTGTAGCATAACAAACATGAGATGAACAGTTCAGCACCGCCCCAAATCACATCAACTTTACAAACCCAGAGATTCCCAAACCCTCATCCCCTCCACAGATCACTGCCAAGATCCACATTTCACAGCCAAGGGATAAAAGTATGTCCAAAGGACTGGAGGAAGTATTGCATGTGGGAAAAGAATAGTGCTGCACTACTGTCTGCCTAAAAATAGGTCCTTTCCAGGGCTAGAGACAACTTTCAGAGATAACAGGAACAGGCTTGCTTTTCCACGCCCCCAAACATACCCTGCATTTTTATGATGAGACATGAAGGAAGAAAGGATGTAAGTAAAACAAAAGCAGTTAGAAAAAGGGGAGAGCACACCAGTTAGAAAAGTGGAAAAATCCCACTTCCTTTTGAAGAGTACATAACCAAGTTCTTTACTATTTTAACACAACACTCTGCTTTTCAAATGCACCCCTGACCCTTTCCCCTCTACTTTGCTATCACAGCATCCCATGAGAGCCTGTTTGAAAATCATGACTACATGTCTCCCTTACTAGCAGAAATGTAGGAATGGTGAATCTTGCCCAGGTACCTGCTTTTTTGTGGAGTAACAGGGATGTTTTATTCTGGAGTGCAGGAATTGGTGCTGTGGCAGTGGGGAGAAACAGGTGGCAGAGCAGGGGCAGTGCTAGGGGGCCTCCTAAGCATGCCAGAATTTAAGGAAATTAAGGCAATTTCAGAGCTTTAACAGTAGGAATTTTGACTGGGTGACAGATTTGATTTCTGCTCTGGACTTAACAGGCCATAGCACTCTAAACCCCACTGCTGCAGCCCCAGCTCTGTCAGTAGGAAAGAAAAGTGATGTTCAGTAGAGAGGGACTTGTGTTTCACAGCACAGATCCAGCTCAGGCTTCCCAGCTGGCATCAGCTCATCACTTTACAGGGATACAGCCCTGTCCCAGTGTCAGGTTTCTCCCTAGCCTTGGCCTGCTTGACATAAGCCACTCTTGATGCTATTTCAGTATGCTCTCCATTGCTCAGCTGGCAGAGCAGAGGACTGCGGATTTTTTTTTTTTCCAGGACAATGCTCAGGTCTGTAGTTCAAAGGAGAGACTGATTTTAAGTTTATACTCAGCACAAACTTTATACTACATCAGAGACCTGCTGAGACTCCATCCCAGCTCCCCAGGATGGTCTAGGTTATGTTCTCATCCACCCTCATGTTGAGGGTCATTCTTTCAGGACAGAATAAAGATTCAGTGCATGAAGATAAAGGGTCAAATATTTCCATATTACAGCTTAACTGTGTGGGGGCAGGAAGGTTTTCACACAGTAAGTTGCTACCAGAACCAGTGAAGTGTCTGTTTATCGAGTGACTGGTGTCAGAGGTAACAAATGTTCTTTGAGTTTTTCTTCTGTTTTCCTCTTATTTTCTTTTGCTATATGCCCTGCAAATATAGTAAAACCAGCATGACTCTTCATTCCTGAGTACCAATGCCTTTTTTTTATCTTTTGAAAGTCAGATAAGAAGAGCAAGTTTCTCTTTTGGTCATTTTCCAGCCAAGTTCTTTCATTCACTCCTTCACTTGAGATTTTTGTGAGCATCGGGGAGCACAGCAATTTAGAGAGAGATGCAGGCATTTGCAAGGAAAACAACTGGAAAAGCCTTCAAGCCAGGCACTTTTAGCTACGATCAGGAATGGCATTCATTGTGACATTGAGTTCATTGTACCAAGCAGCAGTTTACTGCATTAACGTCCTTTTGAATTATCACTTCAGGAAGCATCTCAAGCACGTTGGCCCATGTCCACACACGTGGTGTTGCATCACTCTTTCTCCACACCAGGCAGTTCCCTAGGAGCCAGCCCTTCTGAGTCTGGCAGAGTTTAGGGAATGCAAGGGAAGAAAGGGTGCACAGCAAGACCATTCTGTAGGATTTAACTCTGTAGAATTTGGTTATGAGGGTAAAATAGAAACAAAAGATCTCTAAAGATGGGTTTAAAGTATGGGAATTTATTATGAATGAGCATGGGTATGAGAGGCCTGCTGGGCTGCAAGACACAGCTCAAAGCAGGCCAGAGAAAGAGAGAGAAAGAGGCAAAAAGAGAGAGTAAAAAGAGAGTGATTTGTCGTTTACAATACAATAAATCCTCTTCTCTGTTGAATATTCTAATTCTCTTTAACCAATCTGAAACAAGCTGCAAACTCGACAATATTTGCATGCAACCTATAAGAATCATCACATTACCATATGGGGTTATATTTTAAACCTTAAAAAAAACTGCTTTTGGGAATCTCCTACCAGGTAGGCAGGGTTTGTTCTGACCTTTGGACCTGCCTAGGCAGAGGGTATTGTTCTATCAAGAAGGAGGATTACCCTCAGCCAGCTATATCATTGTTTTTTAGTTACTCTTTAACTCAATCCTTGTCCTCATCCCAATCTCGACTATACTTTCCATGTTTTCAGCATCCCCTGCAAGGCAATCATATCTATAAGGCTTTCCTATTTCATCTTCCCCAACATCATTCACCATAGAATAACTCAGATTTTCTATGTGTCCGAAAAGGCCTTGACCTTGCCATGGAGGAGGCAGCTTTGCAGTAAGATTTGTGTTTTGCCTGTGCTGACTGAGGATGCACATCACTACACAGTTATACCCTCTGCAGTCAGGATTGGGCAATAAAACCAATAGTTCATGGCAATAGACAGCACCATAATGGTCTGATACCATGATCTGGGTGGTAGACAAAGAGTTGGGGCTGGCTGCCTTCCTCTCCTTCCAAAATTCTCCCCTGGCAAAGCCAACACAGCTTGTCATCAGCCTGGAGAATGACCTGCTGTGACCCCAGCCATCAACCCTGAGAGAGGCTGCTCCAGCACTGGAGGGAAGGTGTGCTGCTGTGAGCCAAATGTGCTGCTTTGCCCCACCACTCTGGTCAAGAAGCTGGGAAAACAGGGCACCACTGACCCCGCATCCCCTGTCACTGCCACCCTTTGGATCAGGAGAAGATGAGTGGGGGAGAGAACAGGCACATACAGGGCACAGGGAGGGCTGGGTTGTGGTGGCAAAGCAGAGCACAGGATCAGTGCCAGAGCTGCTGTGAATTTCCATTGTCACAGCATTTAGAGTGGCACTGCTAATGAAACCGGCAAGCAAGGAGAAGTGATGTAAAGACAGAGTCTCTGATGGATCTGTTTATTGCAACTTTTGCTTCCTCGTGTCACTTGTGTTGCACTTTTTGTAATTCCATGGGGTCAACTCCCCTCCTCTCTATCCTGTTGCAGGTGTGCAGACAATCCTACTTCATGGAATCCTTAGGTGAGAGGTGACAAGCTGGAGCAGTGCACAGCTTTGTTCTAATGCTTCTGATAATTCCAAAGCCTGTAATGCAAACTTGAGAGGGGTGATAATAGATTTACATAAGAGTAGACTACAAATCACATCTCTTCCAGTTGTATGGCCTTGGTGCTATTTCCAAGCCTAATCAGTGCTGTGAAGGACTTCACAACAAGCCAACAGCCTTGCAGCAGCATTGTTTTGTGCAGAAATTTGTATTCAAACTGCCTTTTAGGCCTTTGGTTCCCCATATTCCACAGTGATGCATCTGCCACTTGCCATCATGGGGCTGGGACTGGGGCTGCTGTGGGATCCTGCTGGGAGTTTCTCCTGGGACTGCATCTCTCATCTTTTGATACCTCAGCTCCCAGGGTAGAGGGCTGAAGTGCTTTTGGAGTAATCCTTAGTCACTGGTTCTAATTACAGCTCAGTGGAGAAGGGATTTTGGCATGGGGAGGAAGATTTCTACTCATCACTAAACTTCTTATTGGACTCCTGAGGAAGCTCAGGAGTCAGGCCCAGAGCCTTTGTCCCATTCCATGCCAGTGTCCACAGCTGCTTTTGCCAGCAGAGGATGCCTCTGCCATCCCTGACCCTCATCAGAGGTACTCACCAAGGACCTCATTCCTGCAGCCAAAATGCAGCAGGCATGGCATCACTGACCTTTAGCATTGCAGAGAACATGGCAAGGAGCCTGACATGAGCTAAGTGACCACAGGGTAACAGTTCACTGTCACCTTCAGCTAACAATGTCAATGGGCAGTCAGCAATACTGAAATCCCACTTAATCCAGAAGAGATGAAGTAAGGATGAAAATAAAATAATTCATCCTTGACAAACCCCTTAATATCCATCCAAATTACATTATATTTATGGAATACTTTAAAAAAAAACAACTATACAGACTCCTATCCTTGCTGATCTAAATTAGCAGGACCTCTCACCCATCATCAGGTACTCAGGTGATTGCCCTGAGAAGGGGCAATACTTCCTTAGAAGCTTCCTTTGCATGTAATGTCTCAGGTTGCATTCACTGGGGTGCTCCTGATATGTCAGGTCCCATAGCTAGTTCCTTGGGCTCCTGGGATGTGTCCAGACAGGATGCTCATTCCCAGAAATGAAGTCATCCATCATTCCCTTTCAGGGAAGTATGTCTCTCTAAGAAGCCAGGTGTCATCCAGTCAGGCAGGAAGAAGGTGCCAACTCTCTCATCCTTTCTCTGGTGACTTGTTAACATGTTCCCATGTGAAATGTTCTTTACACTTGACCTCACAAGGTACATGGAGATGGAAGTTGAAAACTAGAGCATCTCAAGGAGTCAATGGGGAGAGCAGGAAGCTCCACCTTTCTTCATCTTGGTGTTCTCATTTCCAGCCTTTTCCTCTCATTACAGCTTTCTGAGGGAAGCATGTTCAGCATGTGGGAGGCAGGAGAGCCTCTTGTCTCTGACCCCAGCCTGGTGTTGTCCCCACTCTCCCTCCACCTCAAATGCTGCAGGAGCCATGCAGGAGGGCAGAAAGGTCTTGAACCATTTCCTTCCACTTTAGGGAGGAAACTGTGCTGCCAGCTGGCTAATGGATATCTCTGAGTGGTCCCTGTGTGAGGCCACTTTGTAAGAATGGCAGAAGAATGTTTGCTGAGGGAAGTGGAAGATGCAAAGGGGAAAAGGCAGAAGAGGATAAGGAAGGAGACTGTATGTGCATGCACAGCAGTAAGTCCCAGGACGTTCTCTGCATTGAACAAGTCGTTTGAAAGTGATTTTTTCAAGCCCACCACAAGACCTCCACCTCCTCTGCTACTTCACAGGACCACAGCAATCTGCTTCTCATCCTTCCCACATCAACTTTCACCTCCTTTATCCTCTTCCATGAAGGGGTGGACTATCTCACCCTCTCCCTGAAAAGACAAGTCCCATCGACCAGGGAGCAGCCTCTCCTTGGGGCAGGGACTGCTCCTCTTGCTTCTATTCGCAGCACCAACTTGAAGCAACACATCCCCTCCAAACCAAAGCTGACTAGGCTCACACACTTTGCTGTATGCCCACCAGAATAATGATAGCAGGCAGGACAAAGAAGAGATGTTTACATTATTACAGGAAAAAAAAAAAAAGAAAACGGTGGCATTGAGACATCAAGCCAGTGCCTTTCCCATGACAGCACTCAGGCTTAGCACTGGAGCCAAGGTATTGTTAGCTGGCCAGGTAATGCTAAAGCAATGAAATCATTCTTATTTTTGCCAAGAGGAAAGGCCATCCTGTCCCTTGAATAGGAAAGAAATAGGAAGAGCTCTATAGCAAATTAGTGAAATTCGTATGATTAGAAGAATTTGGGCTTTTAGCAGATTTTTTTTAGAACACCAGAAGTGCTTTTTTCCCCCACAAGGAAAAGCTTCTTGGTCAACACAGCCTGAGGCATAAGGTGTGGAGGAAGGTAGGCTGTCTGCTCCTTATTGTATCAGGAGGCCCTGCAGCAAAATGCCTGGATATGAGGGAATAGCCTTGCTGATTTAATCTTCAAAGCCAGTAACTGAAGCCTGGTTTTCTCTCATTTCCCCACCTACCTCTTTTATAAGTTTATCTGTCTTGGCAACTGTGAGTATATGTTTTTATTTTCTTTTTGTCTTAACCTGTCTTGCATTAAGTATGATTTCAGAGTAATTGGATACTAATGACTTGTTCCTTGCCAAAGGATGTGGTAAAACTCCACGTAGAGCTTGGGGCAGCTTACCAGCACTCTGGGTTGCCAGCTTGTTCTCCACGATATCCACAGCATTGTGTGCAAATATCCAAAGCAATGTCCCTTCCTTCAGCTCCAGCCCCAGTGCTCTCCCCCAGACAATAGTCAGGCAAAGAGAAATGTCATCTGGAGATGTATTACCCCTTGTCATTTCTAGCTGTTACATGTATTCACTCTCTTATTGGTCCACTAGCCTGAATTCCCAGCTCTGGCTCCAGCTTGCTCCAGGCATTTGGATTGTTTTGTACTTGACCAAGGCTTTGTCTCAAACCATTAGTCTTGGTTGCAGCCCTCTCTGTGGTTCAAACAGGGCCCATCTCACTGGCCAAACACCATGACACAGCTATTTTGGAATGCAGTACATGCTCATTCCCTTTCATTCACTTTGTGGTTTTTCTGGTAATTCAGGGGGGAAAAGCCCCATTTGCTAGAGAGAAGCTTTTTGCAAGTCTTTGCTTAGGAAGGATCTGTTCCTCTCAGTTTACCCCCCTGCACCAGCCTGAAGCAGTCAGGAAGAATTTGTCCTCATCTACACTGCCCACCTTACTTGCACCTGCACAAAGTAAGATGAGCAAGAACAGAACTGAAGAGTAGTTGGAAATAACAGGTCTAAACTGAGTTGTTTGTGGACACAGACAGTGGCTTTACCTCTCACCTACTGAACACACTTCTCACTCCTTGCTCCCACTTCATGTCTTTTTCTTCATCACCTCAGCAAAAACTTCCTCCAGGCTGCAGATGGGCAAGCAAGAGGCAGAGCAGAATAGGGCAGCCTGGGCCTCTCACCTTCCTTGTGCTGGCCCTGATTGCAAAGTCTGATCCCCTTGTTAGCACCATCTTCACTGATGCACTTCCCTGACCATTGGAAAATTGCCCACTTTGTTGGATTACAAAGTTGACTCAGGTGCCTGGAGTGACCACAGACAACTAGAGCTAGGACAAGGCAAGCTGTGAAGTTGAGGGCCGCGGAGAAGAGGGGAGGAGAAGTGGGACCTCTTTACTTTGGACTAAAGAGCTGCCAAAGTGGCTCATCTTCCTTTCAAACTTCATCCTCAACTTTATTGTTATCCAAGAACATAATACCTTCAGTATCCCACAATACAGTCCATGACTTGAAGGAGCACTCATAAGCAAGTCAAGCCAAAAGCTGTCACTTATCAAAGTAGCCAGGCAAAATCACTGCTGCCAGGAAGGTACAGAAGCAATGCATGTTCAAATAGGGTTGTGGTTATTAATATCTGACTCTAACAGCTCCCAGCATTTTCCATGGCAGCAGGTTGCAAGAATCCCATCCTGCTTCTAAGGAATGGAAAAAAGCACCATTCATGTCCTTTACCAAGATCCCTAATGTATAACACTGGTTAACTGTTTTGGTTTAGTTTTCATTGGCCTAATGAAACTAGGGCTAAATATGCAGAGTTTTTTTCCAGTATTCTGTCTCTGGTCCAGACCTGTTTATGAAAGCCTGAATGGGCAAGCATCATGCCAGAACTCAAACATCAAGCAAAGGCTTCCATGGGAAAGAAGCTTGCAGCTCACTGACACCAGGTTATTATCAATGATTGGATCAACACATTTGACTGCCACAAGGTAAGCAAAAGGCTCAGAAAAGCAGGCAGAAAGTGTCAGCAAGAAGTCCTGAAGCTGAATGCAAAATGTCATAAATCCCTGGCTCTTCTTGGAAAAGCAAAACCTATTTTGCATATGATAGATGTGTAAAAACTGGAAAACAAGTTCTGGGACCTTGTAGCCTTTGTGGAGCTTATCAAGTGACGAAGACCACAGTTGCTGAGACACCAGTCACCTCTGTGAAGCACCAACATGATGCTCTGTATGAGTTCAGAGGCAAAGCCTCTTTGGACAGTTCAAAGAGCATCGTCTCTGGCAGCTGAGCTGCAGGGAAAAATAACGAGGTAGAGACCAAGAGTAATTCAGAGGTGGGGCAGGACCCAGCGTGCAGCCGTGAGTCAGGTGTGTGGTAACGGGAGAGGAATCGGTGTGACAGTGGCATGAGAGCTGCCGGGAAGGTGAGGTGCTGATGCTGTCTGACTCCTTCAGAGATGCCCTTATCCCTCGGAGCAGACGGCTCTGTGTCAGCCCCAGCCCCGCAGGCCCTGCCTGTCTCATCTGGAGTCCTTCCCGGAGGCAGGGCCAAGCGTGGAGTGAAGGCTGCAAGGCTCGTCTGCTACAGCACCGCGGAAACCGCAGATCCCGCCTGCTTCTCCCACCAGCTGGGATTCCTCCTCCGGGCACTAGGGGAACATGCAGGCTCTGCTGGCCCAAATGGCTGCGAGGGGCAGGGAGACAACAGCTCCCTGAGTTGTTGAACACATTACCTGTGTTCACTTTATGAGTGAAGGGGCATGCCACATCTGCCAGAATTTGGGAACTGGATGCTTTTCCTGTTTTCCTTTCAGCATAGACATTGCAGCAGGTTACAAAATGGGACTTATTCTCCACTTGCACTTGCGAAGCTCCTCATAACAGTGAAGCAACATCAGATACGGAGCTTGGACGCAGCTCTTGGGATTTCCACTGTGCAATCTGTATGTTTTGGGAGTGATGACCATCGGAGGGAATGTCCCCTGAGTCCCTCGGGCGGAATCAGCAGCATCCTCAGTCTGCAACCCCGACAGGTGGGGGCCAGTGGCGCAATGGATAACGCGTCTGACTACGGATCAGAAGATTGTAGGTTCGACTCCTACCTGGCTCGATACTTTTCAGTTTTACGCTCTTCATCACCTTCCTAATGTTGAACTTCCCCGAGGTTCCCACGCACCCTTCTGTGCCTAGGTGGAGGGAATATTGCAAAGCTTGGATAATTAAAAGCAACCCAAACAAACAAAAAAAACCCCAAGCGGTTCAAAAGCTGTAGATGTGAGTTTGTGATCTTTTATGTTGATACCCATGCATCCTGCTCAGCATCCTTGGAAATTTTCAATTGGGTCAACTCCACCTTCAAGCAGTCTTATTTTTGGAAAGGTTTTATTACATGGATCTTTCTCAGCCCCACTGGGAACCTCCAACATTCAAGTCTATTTCTAGCATCTTCCAGTTTCCCACTGTCATGCTCCAGCTGGGCTGACCCTGGAGGATGCTCAGTTATCCCACTCCTCCTGCTGAAACGGGGCAGGAGAATGTCATGAGGAGATAAAAGTAATGTCCAAGTGCCCAGGATGTGAGCTGAGAGAGCTGCTGATAGCTGAGTGACAGCTAGGTGACCCTGAAATCCCACTTAGGCCAGGTGAAGAGTAGGTACAAAAAGAAGTATGTGTTTACAAAACTCAAAATAGATACACTGACAAAGAGTACCTCAGTAAAGGAATAATGAAATCTCAGGTAATAACAGAATCAGGAAAGTGCTCTCTTGTTTCCAGTGGTTTCCCACATTTGGGATCAGCAGAACATCTTGTCTATGCATGACATAGACAATCTCATATCTCAAACTGCATCCATCAGAAAGCACCTTGTTGTGCAGGAACATTTTCACCATCTCTCCTTTGAAACCCTTCAGGCAGACTGTAACATTTTACCCTCACACTCCCATAAGATTTATTCTGCTTTCCCTTTCTCCAGCAAAAGGGACAGCTTTTGTTTGAAATACAAACAAACCTTTTCTTACAAGACTGGAACTGAAAATTTCCTTTCTGTTGGAGCAGGTGTCCCCCCGGTACCCATCAAGCCATTTAAAAATCCCTCTGTTTGCTCTGCTTTGGTGACCCACCCGTGTATCAGAGTGAAATGTTGCATGGCTGGGGTTTTTACAATCTCTGGAATCTTTCATTATTAAGTGATACAAATGATTGAATAGACTGCACACACTGAGCTCATTATTGGCCCTTGCTGGAGACCAGATACAAAAATAATTATGCATTTGCAGGTGGCTGCCACTAATGACTCGTACCTAGATGAAGTATTTCACAAGCTACATTATCATATGAGCACTGAACAGTTTGCTACTGTAGTGGAAAACATTTAATATGTTTAGAACCATGAGCATGTCCTAGAACAATGGGAAGCTGAGCCAAAAGTCACATGAATGTGACAGGCTGTAGCTCAAGAGGCAGAATAGTTGCTTAGCATAAAGTAAGTCCTGAGACCAGTGTATACATTTTGTGAGGATTTTTGGGTTTTTTGGTTATTTTCTTCTTTCCTGCTTTCATTCTCCCTCAGGTGTAAAACACTCTTACACAGAAATGCATGCATGTCAATTCTTTCTGAGTGGGTGGGAAAGAAAAAATATCTTAGAGATGGAGACAAAGGGTGAAAGGAGATGATCTCTTCCCTTGAAGAAAGTCTGTGAGTGCTTTTATTTTCTGAGCTTTTCTTTAGGAGAAGTGAAAAGAGTTGCCATTGAATCAGGGAAAAGGAACAAAGGAGTTTAGAGATGTTTATATAGGAAGGGGTGAATCTTGGGAATAAAATAAATCTTTGGCCCTAGATAGAGTCTGTGCCCTGTCCCACACCAGGGAATTGCACAGGGATGTGCTTTTGGACTGTGGATTCAGATTTGACTGCCAGTGAGTACAAAGCTGTGTGGATAACAGACAGCTAAGGAAATGGATATCCGTCCTCAGTTTGTGCTCACTGAGGTGCCTCTGTTCCATAAAAGGCAGGTTTTCATGCCTGGGTTCCTCATGGCACAGTTCCTAAGAGGTATCACTGCAACATGCAGAAGTGAAGGGAAAAAGGTTGTTGTTGGTGCCTGTGTGTGTGTCCATACACATAAACATTAATAAAGAGGTGTCTGGGGCCAGGGACATACTGCACAAAGAGAAGCAGAGTGCAGGTCTGACTCCTGCTGAGCTTCATCAATCTGTTTCCCTGCTGATAATCTTGCTTATACTACATTCCCACAGAGAGTGGGTCTTCCTTGCTCTCATATCTGAAATCTACTCCAGAGAAAAACTCCCACACAGACAGAAGTCTCACTCGGGGTTCTGATGAAGGAGAAAACTTCAATTCCATTCTCCCCCTGCTATGCAAACAGATTTGGACACTTTCAGACACGTTTACTCTCTCCAAGCCAGGAGCTGTTGCCAAGCATGTTTTTCTGCACCCCACGTAGCACCTGTAATGGAAAAGAAGACTTGAAGGAAAAAGGAAACAATAGAACACAGGAGAGAAAAAAGCAGAGTATGAGTGCTGGCTCTCTTATTAACTACATCCTAAGCAAGCCCATGTCTGCCTGCAATAAACCCCTTCTGTGTAAGGACCTCCATGACCCTTCTCCCCCTGCTCCACATGCTAGAATATCCCATGTCACCCTTTTTGGCACATCCAAAGGACCAAACTTCACATCTGCCACCTTAAGTCAAGAGACGGTGAAGGACTTTTATCCTCCCCTATCAGCCATGGTGCTCATAGCCCCCATTTGTAAGGATTATATGGCATCACAGAAAGCCCAGGTAGAACAGGTTGTTTGGCATCAGATAAAGCAACATCAGATAAAGCAACATGCAAATGAGGAGAGAATGTCCAGAGCAGAACACAAAGGATCACCATGGGAAAAAAGACCTAACAAACCTAGCTGAGACTAGCTGAACTAAAAATGCTTAATTATTTTTGGCTTCATTTAAGAATGCCAAATATATATTATTAATTTGAGAGGGGATCTCATTAAGCCATGTATGTATCTCAGAGGTGGGTGCCATGAGGATGGTGCCAGACTCTTTGCAGCAGTGCCCAGTGGCAGGACAAGGAGCAATGGCCATAGACAAAATTCCAGCTCAAGATGAGGAAGAACTTCATTATATTGAGGGTGGCAGACTACTGGAGCAGGCTGCCCAGGGAGGTCATGGAATCTCCCTGTCTGGAGACATTCAAACCCATCTGGATGCATTCTTGTCTAAGCTGCTCTAGTGACTCTGCCTCAGCATGGGGTTCTCCAGAGGTCCAATCCTAACAATTCCACAATTATGATCATATATTATTTATTAAATCTCATTAAATAATAATTAAGTATACTTTAATTAAATATAATAATAACAGATATTATTATGGAAAACAACCAAGCACTTTCAAAAGCATCGCTGCAACACATATTTCAGTATTTACTTCAGGGCTGCCACCTCTTTGCAGTATTTTCTTTTTTTTTTGTTTCCTGTAGAAATCTGTGGTGCCTGTTGGATGGCCTCTGAGGTGTGTGGATGTGGTTTGGAGGTGAACAGAGATCTTTAGAGACTGGTTTTAGAGCATGAGGTTTATTGTAATAAAGAGTGTGGGGGTAAGAGACCTGCCATGAACCGCCAGGCACGGCTCAGAGCAGGTCAGAGAGGTGAGAGAGAGAGAGAGACAGAGAGGTAGAGAGAAGTGGAATCCCGTGGTTCTCGCTTACAATACAATAAATCATGTTCTATGCTGAATATTCTAATTTTCACCAACCAATCTAGGACAAGATACAAATTCTATACCATTTACATACAGCCTATGAGCATCCTTGTATTACCATGTGGCGTTATTTTTTAAACCCTAAAAACTGCTTTTTTTACCTTATGCTAAGTTAGTAAAGTCCACTCTGACCCTTGGCCCTGCAGGCAGGCAAGGGCCATTATCTAATCAAGGAAGGCCATTGTTCAATCAAAGAGGGAGATTACCTGCGGTGGCCACACCATTGTCTTTCAGTTTATTCAGTAACTGAGTTTCGGTATCTCAAAACTTGTCTTCATTTCGATCTCGCTTGTAATTTCTATATTTTCAGCATCTTTCACCAGGTACTAATTTCTACAAGACTTTCCTATTTTTTCTTCCCCAACAGTTTCCCCTCGGGGAAAAAAAAAAAAAAGGTGAATTGCTTGTGCATCACACGGGTTTGTAAACGGCTCTAGGAGCGTCTTCCTGAGCGGGAGCGAAGAGATAAAAAATGAGTTCAGAAAAAAAAAAATGAGCGTCTCCTTCGAGCCGGAATCGAACCAGCGACCTAAGGATTCCCGT
>JAHLSL010000021.1:17040496-17094365 GCA_025920805.1 Petroica traversi
GTGCGCATGCGCAGGGCTGGCGGTGCGGTCTTGGTGCGCGGCGGCGCCCTGAGTGGCAGGTCCCTTCGATAGCTCAGCTGGTAGAGCGGAGGACTGTAGCGGTAACGCCCCACGGGAATCCTTAGGTCGCTGGTTCGATTCCGGCTCGAAGGAGACGCCGAACTTTTTCTCCCTACGCGGATTGCTTTTAAACAAATTCTCTTTAACCTTTTGCAGATACGGTAGCTGATCTCGGAGAGTTCCGGCCGCATCGCAAACCGAGCCTGTGTGCTGGGTCTCGCTCGCAGGAGCGGCTGTTCCTGCAGGAGCAGGGAATGCTGTGCCTAACGCAGGCCTGCCAGCACCTGAATTTCTAAAGGAAAACAAGGTGCGTGTTCATACCCCCGACGTGCCACAAACCCTCACAAAGCAAGTCAGTGCAGGAGGATACCCGCTGAGATCCCTTTATCTCATCGCAGTTAATTAGGATGTTGAAATTCTGAGGGTCATTTTTCCAAGTCTCCTCTCTTCCAAATGTCTAGACAGTGTTTTTACAGCATGAGGCTGCATCTGTACATAGTGCCACAATAGAAATACATTTCCATATCCAGCCAACTGAACTATTCAAGTCTAGGCTGGACAGGGTACATCCCTGTCCATGGCTGGGGTTGGAGCTGAATGATATTTCAGGTCCCTTCCTACCCAGCTCATTCTAAGATTAGCATGTACTGACTCTCTCCCTGAGTGGAAATCTGTGTGTCTTTACCAGTGTCTGTTAGAGGTGTCAGCTACCATGCCTTCCCAATCCTGGGATGGGTGAAACGGGCCCAAAGGACTGAGTCCTCTTGTATGAAACTCTGTACCCATTCCTCTCTCAAAGTGAAAGCAGAAGCCAGATGTGATGACCAAGCTGACTTCAGTTTGTGCAGGAAACGAAGGGGGTTACTGTTATCTGTGGTCTTTCTCCCTGGTTCATAACAGCCCACTGTTTTGGGGTTTTTTTCTACAGGAAATGATAACGTAGAAAAAGAAATCAATAATTTTAAGTGTGCTCAGTTTTGTGTGCTTCTTCATTCCTCTTTAATGATTTTATTCTAAAAAGAGGCAGAGATGTAATTCTCTTCGACTGAAATCATATTGGTATTCCTTCCTATAGAAGGTAGGCAATCAAATTAAGTGACATGTCATTATGTTTGAAGTTTTTTGTATTAAGCATTGTGGCTTTTCCCACAAACATGTTTTGGGGAGTAAAAGTGCACAAACTACCTAAAATACTAGTTACACAGTGATACACCTAAATTGTCCGTGTTGCCTCTATCTGTTTTGAATGAATCTGGGTATGTTTTAATATCTAAGCAGGCAAAGGAACAGATCTTTCTTTGAGAATACATCTAGCCAAAACAGTTGTCCCGTGTCCATATTTCAAATGCTTGGGATTTTGTGGTCACAAAGACTGGATACCATCCTAGTGAGAAATATTCCTGTCCTGTAGCACGCGCAGATTATCTGGCACTCTGTGCTGGCTCTTGCACAGATGCAAAACCCCAGAGTGAGGTGCTGGATGTCTCAGGATGTCTGCTGTTGTCAGCAGTGCCATGGTTCCACTTTCTGCACACACCTTTTGCTGGGGAAAATTGTTCCGTATGGACACTGATTCCAGTAAAAGCACTGTGTTACATCACTCCCTCACACATGATTCTTTTTACAAGCATTCTGCATTAAGTAAAGGACTTGCAAAGTGCTAGTTATGTATCACCGGTCTGTATAGCTCAGTCTGCTTTGCATGGGCAGATCTTGCAATCCAAGATCTAGTTCCTCTCTGGGGAAACCCTGAGTAGCCATTTGACACTTGCCAGGGTGCAAAGCCATAACTTTGGGCAGCTGTCTCAACAGCTTCTCTAGCTGTTACTGGAATAAAGTTGTTGATGGTGTGGCAAGGTAAAGGGAGTGCTACAATTCGTACATACAACCTTTATTAGTCAGAGTGGTTGACAGCCAAGGTAGATTTGAATACATGGTAGTTTACATATAAATAAATGTAGCAAAAGAGAGAAAAAAATTGAGAATCTGTACATCTTAAGAAGATTTCTGGGTGTGCAATTGAACTGTACACAAAACCAGATAATGTTAGCATATGTTCATGTTAGGAACTTTTCTGAAAAGCAAACAAAGCAGTAAAATCACATTGAAAAGCTAGGTCCTGAGATCCTTATTCATCCTTTCTCCATGTCCTCAGAATAGCTGATCTTTACATCAGTGAGAGACACAAATGCTCTGGTACTCTAAAAACTAATTTTCCCATTTGAAATTAAAACATGAGTTCAGACACTCAGGTCTTCAAGCTGCGAGTCCTGGACAGCCCCCTCAGAGGCTGTGTCACTCATTTGTTCTGAGGTTTTTTGCATTGTGGCTCTTCTGTACAGAACCCTGTGTCTGTAAAAGGGATTTGCAAGCATGCAGCAGCTTGTCCGTCTTTCCTTCACACTGTGAGATCAAGTCATAAATTTTTTCCAAGGAAAAGCTCTCATTTAGAAAGTGTAAATAAGAACCACATGACTTGTGGTACATCTCAAGCGCATGGAGATTATTTCCCTGATTTTGGTGAACTTTGGCTCTGGCCCTCTAGACCCATCACAGGTGTTGCATGTGAAAAAATTCCCCAATTGCTTTTGCTATTATGGGATTTACTTTTTCCTCCCTGGCTTTAGCCCTGCTCTGTAGCTGTTGTTGAAAACAAGGGTGCATCTCCCTGTGACTTCCATGGCAACAGGAAGATGGATTTCACATGGGAAAGGATTCCATGTATAACACGTAGCTTTACACCAGACTTTCCTCCCAGTGCCTCTTTCAGCTCTCTGCTGGAAATAGTCACTAGGTAACATTTAGACATTTTCACACTAAATTTCTCTACCAGACAGTGAAACCCAGGAAATCACTTCACCTGCAGATTTGTTACATGCTATGTGCTCTCCCTACTCCTTCATTTGTGGATAACATCCTACACCAGAGAAAACACCCTGAAAAGGGGAACAGTGAGGAAAGCCAAAAGAGGAGTGTGTGTGCTGGTGTCCTCAGCACATACCCAAACTCTGGGCTCTGCCCATCTCACAGCACTCCAGGGCTGTCTGATCCATCCCCCCAGCAGGAAGATGTGCCTGCACCCAGAGAACAAATATATAACCTGAGCAGGAAGTAATGGTCTTTAAAATACACTTGTGTTATGGGACTTTTAAAGAAACTTTGAATGTCCTATGTCTTGACTTCGGAGTTACAGCTGGTTCTATAAAATATTATTTTCCCATATATTTAGCTGCCACTGAATGACATTTGATGTCAAAGGTGAGAGTAGAAGGAAGATAATAATGTTTCACAACTGCAGGATCTAATTTTAAGCAAGGGAATAACACTTTTGGCTAGTTATATATTCACCAGCCTATATAATTTAGTGGAACATTGTGGACCCCCCTTTAGACCACAGCATGCAAAAACAGCAAATACACAAAATTGACAATGAATGATGTAAAATGATCAATAAGGAGAAATTCAGCTACCTTAGGCTTAAACTACTATGTCAAATCAGTGAAGTGCTAAGCTTAAGATCTAAGAGGTATTCCTTTAGCTCATACAAATTAGTGGCCTAAATTCTTCATGCTTCCTTTAGCCATATCCACATGTGTCTCCACTGGTTTGTGCAGTGGTACACCTGAACATACACGTCATTCCTTTCTCTTTATTTAAAATCATACCATGTGCTTTTAATGCCCCTGTGCCTGGCACAGAGGGGAGGATTCAATCTTACCCCAATGAGCTGGTGAGGAGGACGGTCACTGCTTTGCTGCTTGCTTTCCCTGCCAAGTCCTTGCTGCTCCCACAGCCCCAGTGCCTGTGCTGGTGTGCTGGCTGCCAGCCCAGTGCCAGCAGGGCACCAGGGCCAGAGCCAAGGGCATGGGGGAATAAGCCAGCTGGCAGAAAGCTGTTGGCTGGCAACCAAAAGGAGGAGCTTTGCCACAGGCCTGTGGGAGGAGGAGAGAGCTCTGGGACAGCCCCTGGCCAGCCTTCTGCTACCGGAGGCCTCTGTCCACTTGTCTCACGGGTTTGCAGCTTTTGCAGGGGAAGACACAGAGGCTTCTGGATTTGGAGTGACCTGCACTGTAACAACCATCAGAAAAATCTCCTAGCGCTTTGTCTTGGCTCAGGATTTATAGTTTATAATTGCCAGAGATGGGTCTCAGCAAGCCACTAGCTGCCCCACAAAGAGCACTTCTTCTCTGCCTCACCTGTGTTGCCACCAACTTTCTCCCTGGGGCCTGCTAAAGAGCACTTCTGGGGCTTTCTCCCAGGAATGTTTCACATCCAACAAAACTGCTGCATGCAAGGAACGTTTCTGGGGCAGGGAGAGACAGACCCAGTGTCTCCATAAAGGGACTCAAGGCTGAGTCTGAGAAGTGAAACTACAGCTGAGGGCAAGGAGAAGACCAGCTATACCAAAGGGAATATTATTAGAGGGGAAGACAATTTGAAGCCATGAGAGACCAGCTCTGTACGGGCCACAGGAATCTCCATACACAGTGCAGGTATCAACCTACTGGAAGTAGCATAGAGGGAGATTCTGCGTTGGTAGGAAATTAGTCTCAGGTTACTCTTGTTTAGCTTAAAGACAGCTATGAACACAGGCTGCAGAACTTGTCATGTTTTTCCCACTGTGAGACTCAGTGAGCAGCACCAGCAGCTTGCTGGCCTGCTCTAGGACTCTGTGCGATAGCTCCGATGGCTGTCCCCAATCAGTTGTGTCTTCTCAGTCACGTTAGTCGGCTGCAGCAAAATAGGAGCTTCTCCATCTAAATTGGAGAGGACAACAAAGATTACTTTAATAACCCTTCACTTGCTACCAAAGTCAGATTTCTTGTTAGCACGCCAACATTAAATTCGCTCTTCTGGCTACAGCCTAATCTGGTTTCACAGAAAGCTCTGGATACCAGCAAGGTGGCACTGCCCACTCCAAGTCTACTACTAAGGGTCTCTTACTCCTTGTTCTCATACAATGGCAGATTTCTGGGTGTTGCTGCTGCTGTTAGACTGGACATTTGCTGTGCCTGGTGCTTTGCTGAGCTTGCAGGCTAAAGGTTCCTGCCTGTTCTAACAGCAAGTGCTTGTTCCTATGAATGGCTGAATGTAACGAGCACTGTTATGAGTTAGCAAGCACTAACCTTGACATTTTTTGTGAGAATGGAACAGAAATGAGCCTTGAAGAAGGCAGAGTTAACAGCAAAGAAAGAGGAGAGTTAAAAGGAAAAAATAAGTGAGCAGTAATACATTTGAGAGAAGAGAAATCATGTATCCTGAAAGCCAGCTAGTTAAATAAAAATGTTAAATTGAATTTGAAGTCTTATGTAATGTATATGCAATAGGACTCTGGGAATTACTATTTTAATGAATTTGGAACGTCCAAAACTGTATTATCACTATATAAATCCTTACTGTTGTGTGCTTTCTCACTCCATGCCATTCTGTGTTTGCCTTTCCAATATATCTATAAAAAATGCATTTGTTGTAGAGTGGAGGAAAGTAGAAGTGAAGTCTTTACAGAGTTCCTTGATGGTTACTGTGTTCCATCTGATAAAGAACAAGGTTTGGTTGCCCTTCTCCTGGGCCTCTTTCCAACCTGCATGTTTTTTGGAGGGAGAGAAGTACTCAAGTCTCAGGGACTGACTTTTACAAGTTCAGCCATCTTAGTAAAGCATTTTGGATGAAAAACTCTGGGCTATCTGTATGTTGATACTAATACAGTATTTGAATAAAAATTGTGACTTTTTTTGCCAAATGGCCAAATGTTCAGGAAAAAAATCTCATCTGACATTTCCTCCTGTTTACATGACAGATGATGGGATGAATCATGGGCAAAAGATGTAAAGTACAGGAGTAACTTAACCCAGAGCAGGAATCTAATTGCATGCCATACGGCTTCCACTCAGTGGGGGTAGAACAACTTTGACTCTGTCAAGGTGAAAGGCAAGAATGATTAAATGCCAAGCAGCTTCTCTGTATGGGCAATTCCATATTTAGACACAAGGTCAAAGTCAGACATGTTTCATAACTTCTAAAAGTATATGAGTAATTAATGCTTTGAGCTCAGCTCAGGCTCATATTAGTTTGGCAGTTCCAATCCATTTTTAAGTTGCTGTGTGTTTTCTAGATTTCTGAGCAGCATTCTCTCCCACCCACTGCTGCCTCCAAGTTGTTCATTTTCTGGAAGATTGTTGATGGAGGGCAGAGATTAGCAGTTCATTTTGCTGTGATACCCAGGTGTGCAACAGGAGAACAGGACCCACTGCAAATCTGTCGCATTGCCTCCAGCTGATCTGGAGACAGCTCTTAGCTGACACCCTCACCAAGCATTTTGCTGCTTGCACTCTTCTAAGATTTATGATAGGGTATTTTAGCAGAACAGAGACCCGTGGCATAATAAAATGTACAAATATAGTCTGCTAATGGCAAGCTGCAGAATGGAGGTGAAGCAGAATTCACAGTTTAAACTGCTTTCTATAGATAGCTCCTGCTCACTGTTCGCCTACATTTGTATCATATGGAGTGTGGAGGAGACAATGAAGTGATAAAAACTTATTGCTTCTGAGTTGGGAAAGTATTTTTCTACTCAGGTTCTTTTATTCTTTTTCTTTTTTTTTTCCTCTCCCAGCATTCATTTTTTTGTAAAATAAAAGTTGGTCTAGAAATGCCTTGCTTTGTTCTCACAATGATAACCGAACAGGAGAGAACAGACCTGCCAAACTGCTTTGAGTGCATCATTACAGCCTGAAATACAAAGGCAATCCAAATTCCAATGCCACCTCCCCCGGGAACACAAAAGTTAGCAAAAATTTTGCCATCAACTTCAGTGGAAGTAAAATCTGTCAACCTGCCCCGTGTGTGTGGGAAAGTGATGAAGTGTTGCACGTGTCTGTGCTGCAGACAAACGAGTGATGCTTCCCTCTCCCAGCGTATTTTGACAGGTTACCTGTAACATCATGGCATGGTATCACAGATTACCTTATTTTGCACCTTTCTAATGTCATTTTTGATCTGAAACACTAAAAAATGTCATGTTTAAAATGTGGTAACCCAAACATAGCATTTAATTTTTTGTCTTCTGCTCTACATGGGGTCAGAGTCTTCTGGTACAAATCAATAGATGTGAGGAGAAATCCCTGTGAGCCAAGTCTGTGCCAGGGCTTGCAAACTCCTAATTTCCATTAGTTTTGATGGTCCTGTTATCTCTGGAAGTACATGCTGTAGAATGAGGCTCTCAAGGGAGACCCTGAAGTGGCTAAGCACTAGAACTAGTTGCATTTGTTTGACTAAAACCTTCTTTCAGAGGAATATAAATTCCCCTAGAAATTCTCTCTTTATAGAGAAATAATTGAATTTCTCAGAATTGAAGCCTTTGGCACGATTGTGTTGATTTCCGTGACAACTCACTTTGCTCTTACATTTTAGGGAATGGATCACTGAATCTTTAGCCTCACACCTCTTTTTCACTAATAATTATGTTTTTTGGTATATTAGTTTGAAGGATGAAATGAACTGTGTAAAATTGTATTTTTGTTAAAGAGAAATGTGAGGAGCAGAAAAATCATTATAATCATGGCAGTTTGATAGTTGAAGTCTGAATCTCAACACTTTTGAGCAGCACAGCCAGCATCAGGCATCTCCCACTGAGCACAATTGCTAAGGACTCACTCTTGGAGGTTTTTAGCATCAGGAATTGCGATGCTTTATCAATGTTACGTTCCTCAAAAAAGCAAAGACTGATTAAAAAATATTCAGATAGTTTTAAGTGTGGCCTTAGCTTGAAATTCTACATTTTGACCTCAGCAAAAAGTTCTGGTTAGCAATAATGTAGATGCTGGGGACAGCAGGAAGTAAAGAAATTAATTACTGGCTAGAATGCTCAGACTGTGCTCAGAGGGCATGCAAAGAATTTGGATCCTAATAGAATCTCCTCTTCCAAAATTAAATCTGCTGCACAAGTGATTGCAGTTTGTTCCTGAATTACATACAGGAGCATTTCTATTAATTACCTAAAGGAAGGCATGAGTATTAATTTTTATGGCCCGACATTCAAAAATGCACAATCTTTCCTATTCTAAAAGCTGTGTCTTTCTGGCCCGCATGCTTGAAGTTGGGGTGATGGGAAGAAGGAAAGGAGGAAGGACACTTTGTCATTCTTTTTTTTTTTTTTTTTTTTTTTTTCTAAATGCATTGTCTGTTTTCCTTTCAGCTGCAGAAAGGATGCTCATGTTACCCTTTGTCATAAAGCTTTTATTCTTATTCTTTATACATAGCTCTCTTTAAAAATAAATAACATTCTACTTTATTAAGGCTTGCTGGTTTTGATTAGGAGAAAAATGTAGCAAGACTGAAGAGAAAGATAAGAAAGGTATAGAGATCTAGTTTTCTTCAGACCCTACCTACCTATATATATATATATATATAATATTGTTGTCCAAATACTTGAAACATGAAATTCCACATTATGTTAATATTTCAGACTGGTACTCTGCTAAACATTTTAAATTAATTTTTAGAATTGATCTCAGTGAGACTCGGTGGGACTAAAGGCATGTCAAGGGGGCCTAAAATTAAAGGATACCAATATCTCTGATACCTGTGCCAGAAGGAGGGAGCAATTATTTTTCTGCCACTGAGGAATTTTGTGCTGGATTTTGAGGGAGAATTACAATTAAAAAGAAACCAAATTAAAAATAAACAAACAAACAAAACAGGTAGAAATTAAAAATTCTGATTCTTCAGAGTTACATCCTTCTACTTCAGACTTGGCTTTGGTATCATAGACTCATGAAGAGCAAGACCCATTTTGGATTTGCACTTTTCAGGTGCCTAATACCATAGAGTTTATTAGATTTGTCTCAAATAAGGTATTGTGGTTATAAAGTTTTCACTAGTAGTTTTTATTGCATTTGCAGAGACTATTCAAGTATGATAAATTTTTAAGTTGACGGTGTTTACCTTGATATGCCTCTAGGCAAAATCGATTTAAAAACACCACCATACTGTTGGCATAACAGTTATAAAAATAGCATTTGTTTCAACTACTACAAGTGTTTTGTTACATATTTATGGAAGGGTAAATTAGTGTGAAAAGTTGAGGGGGGAAAAATTTCTTACTGCTAAGGGAACATGACATTTGCAATCTGGCAGTGCTATTTTAAGCATAATAAACGTAAGAATATAACAGTATAAGATCTTCCTAACAATGGAAGAGAAAACACTGAGCTGACTTTTTAGGTCTTTCCTCATAAAAAACCATAATCTTAATCACAGTTTATATAAATTTGCAACCCAAAAGTGTCCTCAGTCTTTCCCTGGTACCTTGGGTTCTTACTGCTGGAGCAAGGGTCATTGCATCTCTCACCCTGTATGTATTTATCCAATTTGAGATGTTTCTCCTTCCACTGAAAATGAAGTTAAAAGTGCCCCTCTTTGGCAGACTAGGAGGGAGTTCTTTGTTCAAAGCATGTATCCCACACTAGTGCCAAATTTTGAAATCACCACCGTCATCCCTTGGCATAGCCAGCACCTGAACATTCAGCTGAGCGAATGCAGCAAAGCCAAAAAAAAGAGAGTGACCTGCTGAAAAGGTACTGCACCAAAGGCCCATATTCCTGGCTCCTAAGTTCCTTGTTCCTCTTGCCCCTAAGTTAGCACTTGCCTACCCCACCATGAAGCACACCAGAAAATTAAATGGGCCAGGAACCAGACTCCTTTTTGAGAGGATTAGTTTACGTCTCGATTTTATCCAAGGCCTGGGTAAGGTAGCAGAATTGCTACTGCCAGTGCAGTAGAGAGTGGGCTGGATGGGAGAGGGACTATGGTAGCTCCCATAGATACTCTCTTGGGTTAATGCACAACCTTACTGTTGGAAAATTTGCATCTTTTCTTGAAGCATTTTCTTGAATGGGTACAATATTCACCACAAGTGGGGACAAATTTTACAGAAGTCTGAATGACAGCTTATTCAGGCCAATCGGATGTGACAAGCACCAGTCCAGCAGAGCCTAATGTATGAGTATAGGATGTATGATATGAAGGAACATGGGCATGGGGGCTACAGGGTGAACACTGTCTCTTAAAATAAACCCTAACACTTTTATCATTTGAGTGTCTCATAAGAGATACAGGAGATATTTAGTTGTAAGTGCCATGAGTTTGGTTTTGCATTAATACATAAGTAGGGAAGTTCAGTGGGCATGGTCTTAGCTAGAGTGAGTTGGCACATCTCTGCTGAAGCCTGGAAGCAGCCTCAGCACTGTGAGCAGAACATCTGGACTAGAGGCTTTAAAGATGGTTTTGAACAGCTTTGCCACACGGTAACCCCCTACAATACACACCTCTTTCCATGTCGTTCTTAATTTGCTCTTCCAAGTCTTCTGGAGACACACAAAACTCCTGCTGTTCTCCCTCGGGTGCCTTCGGTTTACACTTTCCACAGCAGCAGTTGAAGCAGCAGCAGAGGCAGCAGCAGAGGTAGCAGCCCGTCAGCAAACCACACACTGCAAACAGGCCCTGGGTTAAACACAGTGGGATGAAAATCCTGTCAGCAGTGACCTTCCTCAAACTTGTGGCTGTCTCTCACAGCTGAAGGCAGATTGTCAGAGGAACTGGTTCCTGAGTGCTTGGCACTCAGAGGAGTCCACTGCTGTCCCAGTGTCTGAACAAGGGCCCGATCTTCCAAAGCCCTCCTCACCCACAAACTCCTTCCTGTCACTAAGGACCACGTCCACAAAGAAGACACCAACCAAAAGGCCTCCACATGCTCAACATTTGAAAGACTGTTGTTTGGCTGATGGCCCTCAGAAAAACCCTCCAGGCAGTATGCAAAACCCCACCCACCTTAAAATGACTCATTTCCATCTTTAAAATGACTCATTTGCCCAAGATCATTTTTTTCAAACACTTATTTACTGGCAAGCTCTTGTCAATAACAAAGCTGAGAGAAAAAGAAGCAAAGACCCAGATGCATCTCACATAATTTTGCGCACTGAACTAAGGCATCCAATTTAGGACTGTAGCCCTTGTGGACTCCCCACAGAGTCAAAGAGAAGTTAAAAACCCTTTCAGGGGGAGATTCAGCCATAAGAGTATTTGAATTCCCCATTGCAGGTGTTTCTCTCTCCCCATTAGCCTGTGCAGGATCACACAGGTTACATCTCTTATAGTCCTTGGACTATGGTTTCTTGATCTGGGGACTCAGGTAGCAAGAAGTTCCCACCTTTGCTCACTCTTGTCCCAATGGCATAGAGGCTTCAGCAGAGCCAGCACAATTGCCTGGGGCCAAGACCAGAGATCTTAATCAGAGTCAAGAGCCGGAAAATTTAAATTTACAGAGCTTTCTTCCTTCAGACGAAGTCAGTGCCTGGGTTGACAACACATCTCTCCAGATGTTCAAGTGTGTGCAGCATCACAGCAATGGGACCTCTAGGAGGGGAGCCTTTAGGCTGGAATTGCCAGTCTGTGCTCCATGGGGACGTGACAGCAGCCTGGCCCCTGACCCAAGGTAGATCCAGGTCTATATGGAGATGTTTGTGACATAGAAGAAAAAACTCCATTGATATCTCTTCATGGACACTGGTATAAGAGCAAAGGCAAACCAGTGACATTCCTGGAAAGCAAATCAAAGCTGGTATGTAGAAATAAATGGAAAGAGGGTAGATTTAGATTAGATATTAGGAAGAAATTCTTCATTGAGAGGATAGTGAGGCACTGGAACAGGCTGCCCTCAGAAGTTATGGGTGCCCCTTCCCTGGAGGTGTTCAAGACCAGGTTGAATTGATCTCTGAGCAGCCTGGTCTAGTGGGAGGTCTCTCTGCACATGGCAGGGGGGGTTGGAACTGGATGATCTTTAAGGTCCCTTCCAAACCAAACCATTCTATATTTCTCTGAATGTGTAGGTAAAAGCAGCACAGTTTTGTGGCCACCAGGTATATATTGATTGGAGGTACAGCCAGACTTTGGCATTACAGTTATCCAGTGTGCCCTTTGCTAACTATTTGTTATATTCATAAGATAACATGCTTCTGAGAAAGAAAGTTAGCACAAATGTCAGGATATTGTCAAACTTAGACAACAGAGTTATGCAAATAATATTATGTATGCATGTCTGATCTAACGTTAGTGGGGGCTGACTGGAGCACCTTTGAAGGTAATAAGACTATTTATATGCCTGATATTAATATAAGCATGTATCTAGAGTGAGAAGGTGATTTTAAATGAAAAGAAGAACTCTAACTTTTTGTCTTAAAATGATTTACTTATTACAGACACCTGAATTGGTGCCATAATCCCTAAAATAAGTTATCTGACTGTTTATCATTTTTGCTACAATGGAGAATAAATCACCACAATGTATAGAAGACAGAAAGAAAGTGTACAGGGGAAAGCACATTGAGTTTATTCATGATACCTTTAATGTTTCAACATTTCTTGTGCTTATATTATCATAGTTGTTAAATCAAAAATCAGTTTTTTGATGTCATCAATAAACTGTCCTCATGGTAGAAGTTGAATTGTTTTGTGCTAAAACAGATAAACGAACAACCCCTATGCCTGCCAGTGGAGAAGCAAGTTGAGTTCTCATTACCCATGTCTGTATGTTCCCAGTTTAATATGCCTGCTAAAAAGTCTGGCACTCTGAAAAAGAACGCTAATTTTCATTTTGCATTTCTCCTTTCTTTTGAGTTTCCTACTGCTAATGATAAACCTCCTTGCAACTGTCAGACTCTCTCAGTATGAGCGTGCTGGAAAGAGGAATGTTTGCAGACAATGAGGAAGATAACAAGCAAAGGCTGTGGTCCCTATTCTCCTCCACCAGAATGGAGGAAATCAGGAGCCCAGAGGTCATCTACAGTTGATGCCTCAGACTCAATAGTATTATGATGACCAATATAAAAATTTCAAACTGATGGAGCATTTGTGCATGAGTTAAAAAGAAATGAGAAATAGTGAACTCACTTGCAAAAAAAAAAAACCAAAAAAAACCCAAGCAAACCAATAACCCACTTGGTGGCCTCTTTATACTTTGGAGGCGGCAAGATTTTGGGTTGGGGAAGAGATAGAGACCACATCTGATAATCCTCAAATGTGTCTAAATACACTTTGTGAATTTTTAGTACAAAATTCTTGAAAACCAGGAAGCAGTGATTACTCTGCTCTTCAGCATGTCTTGTCTCACCTCTGGGATACAGCTTGCTTGAAGCAATCCTCACATTTTTCCTTTAGTAGTTGGGGACTTATTAGCTTCTCTCTGTACTTCCCACTGCTCTCTTTATGAGTCAGAATCACAGTGGTTATTTCTGTATCTGATTTTATGACCCCAGAGGATTTTAACTCCATAAAATCTCCATTAAACATTACCAAGTAAAAGAAAAATAAAAACTTAAAACAAAAGAGTGAAGAAAATATTTTTTGCCAAAAACTATTAAAGTAGTCAACACTGTTTCCCTCTCAATGCTAAGGCCACCTGTGACAAAGAGGCAGCGGGAGAGTGTGGACAGCAAAGACAAGGGGGAATGTTCCATCAGGAGATGACAGCAGCTGTGGTGGGATGTCTGGCCTGCAGCAGGAGTCAGCTACAGCAGCTGCAAGCAGGCAGCCTCCAACCAGCCTCTGAGGGGCTTGCACCTTTGCAAGTTTAATTTCAACACCAGTACTTCATTGATTGGTTTCATGCATTTGAGCAGCTTCTGCCTCATCATGATTCAGAAGTCAAATTATGGCTTCTCAGATCCCCAGTGTGCCCAGCTTAAAGGGGGAATGTGTGGCAAGGCAGCACTGGCCTATTCCTTGCTGAACAGAGAAATCTGAGTTCCACAGTTCTCAGACAAAAACTGTCATAGCGTGCTTGCTTGAAACAGTACAGATCATCTTCCTATGTATTCCAGCACAGTCCAGCAGAGTGCTTTCCTGTGCTTCTGTGGCTGGAAACAGGTGGGGACTGCGTGGATTTTGCACATTTGCAATCCTGTTTGTTGCATATCTGCAACATTTCAGTATTTACTGAAACATTTGAATTTGATATATGCAAACATCAGAGGACACCAGTGGGATAAGGGAACTAATGAACCCAACTCCTTCATGACTAGAAAAGCCCATTATGTGTTTTTCCTTAATCAATATGCAGCGTTTTGCTGTATCATTCTCTTCCTTTCCTACTCTCTTCCTCCATTCCATTCTTCTAACCTTTTCTTGTAATTCCTTTCTCTCACTCCATCACCAGGGCACATACATAATGCCATAATCACAGTGTTATGTACTATTATTGCTTGCTTACATGGTGCGCTATATATAGCAAAAAAGACAGCTAAATTTGCATGGTAATAATTTATTAATTGGTTGTCACATAAATGGGACTTCTTGTTTTTGAATAATGACTCATTTTTATTTAGGCATTACAGAAAAGAAAGTCAAAATTAACCTGGAGCACTAGATTCAAATCTAATTAATGTCTGAAAGTGTTACAAAACATGTACTATAATAATATACCAGGTTAAAAAAAAAAGAGAAAACTTTCCATATTAATGTTAGTCTGAGCTTATGCTACATTCTGCCACTGCCAATTTTCCAGATAATATTGTTTTGTAAAGTTTTTATTTTAGAGTCAGATTGTAGTATTTCTCAAGCTTGTAGAGAGCTCATGTTTTTCAGGGGGTTCATTGTGTATGCATTTGTCAGTGTGCATTGTAACATTTGATTTCCTAAAGAAAATAACAGCTTACCTTTGCCCACCAGCTTGAGAGCATGAAGTAGGTGTTAACATTTTCCTCACCAACTGTTCTGCCACATAGAGCCCTAATGATCCATACTTGTCATATATGTTTCGCTTGGACAGATCAGTCAGGGTTGCATGAGCATTGTTGATCTCTTTAAATTTTTCTGCAGCCTCTGGATTGTCTGGATTCTTGTCAGGATGATATTTCAGAGCCAATTTTCTTAAACATGAGACACAAACAAAAAAAAAAAAAGAGGGAAAATAAGTCATCTGTATGTGTGCATATATTCAGACACAAAACATTGCAAGAAATATTTTCATAGAGTTATAATAATTCTGAACTATGTATTCAGCCTTCTTTTTTCCAGCTCTGGTGTACTCAGTGGAAGAAAAGTGACACAAAGGAACACAACAGGAAAGTTTTGATGAAAGAGGTGTGCCTATTACACTGAGAATGAACTTTGTGTATTGATACCTAGTCAGCTACTGTGTTAAAGTAGACAGTGATATATGATGAAAGCACAGATTGCAACATGGTTATAAATCACAGGCATTTGTTGCATTATGATTGCCAGCTCATTTGCATCACTTAGCAGGTTTTAGCAAAGATAAAGATTTTTTAAAGGTTGTTTAAAAACATGGTGATCACACTGCTTAGCCAGGCAACATTATTTTCTTTATAGCTAAGGAAATTCTGTGTTCAATTTGCTATCAATAGTAACCATATTAAAATGTTGTGAACAGTGTCTGTGTTTGCAGAAGGCCAGACAGTGATGATGGAGAGCACAGTTAGGAGATGCAATAGAAGAGAAGCATCTTTTTGAAGCATAAGGTAGAAAAGCATAATGAGTTAATCCCTGTTTCAAGTGCCTGTCTTTGGGCCTGATTCCTCACTGCTGCACTTCTGAGACAAACCTTAAAGCAGTAAAAGGGGATTGTCGGAGGATCATCACAGGAACCATCATAGAATGGTTATTTTCATAGAATCACGGAATGGTTAGGGTTGGGAGGATCATCCGGGTTAAAGATCATCTGGGTCTGCCCCCACCACTGTGGGCACAGGCAACTTCCACTAGACCAGATTGCTCAAAGCCCCATCCAGCTTGAAGACTTCCAGGGATGGGGCATACACAACTTTCTTGAGCAAGCTGTTTCAGTGCCTCGTGACCCTCACAGTAAAGAATGTATTCCTAATATCTAATCCAAACATACTCCTTTTTAGTTTAAAGCCATTGTCCCTTGTCCTATCACTTCATGCCCTGGTAAAAAGTCCCTTTCCAGCACTCTTGTAGGACTGCTTTAGGTACTGGAAGGTGCTCTAAGGTCTCCCTGGAGCCTTCTCTTGTCCAGGCCAAACAACACCAACACTCTTAGTCTGTCCCCATCTCTGTGATCATCTTTGTGTCCCTTCTCTGCAAGTCCATGTCCTTCTTGTCTTGGGGTGCCCAGAGCTAAATGCAGTAATCCCTGTGTGGCATGAGAGTGGAGTAGTGTCAAATAGTCTGGGCTGCTTATGCCATTGGAAGTCTTTACTAGGACAGGGCTTGACACTGCCTTTTCCCCCTGGCTGTACTCAGCACTCTGGCATTTGAGGACAGGTACAGCTTGAGAAGTGCGGTGTGTGACTCGCCTCACAGCACTGGGGAAGCACAGCATGGAAAAAAAGGGGTTTTCTTCCAACCATCTTGAAGCACTGGTAGTGTGAGCTCACACACACTTGCAAAACAAGCACAGACAGACATACATCTTTCCAAAAATCACCACTCCCTGCGAAGAACTTGCAAGGTGTCCAGGACATTTATTTCATGACTAGTGCTGACCTCTAGTGGCATCAAAAGTGATTTAGTAGTGTTCTGAGATAATTCAATCACAGGCAAGCTGTGTTTCATTTTATAAATATTCTCTTCAAATATTTTGAGAGCTAGCCATAACTGCTGTGACCAAAAATAGTATTTGTGGTGCGAAGGCAGTGTGCTTACACTTCCTGTAACAAATTTAACCTCAGGGTAAGTACTACTTGATTTCCTTCTGAAGTCCCAGTGCAGGTTACTCCTCCAGTAAAAAGTAACTACTTTGTTCCTGAAGACAGTTCCTGCCTGGAATACATCCTGCCAATATCAAGACTGATATGAGCCTGGGAACAGCTTTTGCCAATGATCTCTTCCATTCTGTTCAACTCAACTCAAGTTACAGAATCATAGGTCATAAATAACTCCTTAAACATGTGTTTAGTAGCATGAATAGGTTCAAGTTCAGTCATGTGTAATACACTGTGCATATTGCACCTTAAACACCAAGTTTTGGTCATGTTTAATATGTGCCCTGAACACAATAAAAAATTAAATACGAGAACTGAAAAAACAAGCTAAGTCTTGCATGACTAATGACATTATGTGCCCTCCAAGTATTTAAATAAACTATGCAATCTATCCCTTTTCTTACCTGAAAACAAGCCCCAACAATTAGGAAAAAAAAAAAAAAGAGAAAAAAAAGGAGAAGTATTACTTTCAAAAACCCATGTGTGTTTCAGGCATTGAACAATCAATCTCCAGCCTTTCTTTCTTTTCCCAGAGACCCAAAGACATTTTCTGCCTGACCCACATCCCAATCAATCTCATAAAATATAAGAATTTGAACAGAATGTAGTTTTAAAAAGATGAAGCACGTTGCACTCTCAATTTTCCTAGTATTGTTTCAGACTAGTAACAGGATTACTTTCAGCAATTAACAAAAAATAATCTATGTTCTTATTTTGATTTTGGGACAAATGTTCTCACTAAAAAAAGTACATTACCGAAACAACTCTCCGCACACTGAGATGACATACAGTAATTTGAGATGATTTAGCAATGGAAAGAAGATCTACATATTAGCAGTTAAATTCATATGACTGAGACAAAGGACTCTGTTAGGTCCAACCCAAGAAACAATAAAAGTAAGGAAAAAACTATGTGACATAACATGAAGTACCAGCTATATGGTACTGTGGGTCCCTGGGAAAGTGACTTTCCCAGTTATGTAATAACCAGGGATCATTATGAGAAAAAGGAAGAAGACAAAAAGTAGAGAGTGGAATGGACAAAGGAGTTTGTTGGCTACTTCCTATGCCAAAACCATGGGTTTATGTCCATTCATGTTTTTCTCATGGTAAATGGCCTTGTCCTTCACCGCCTTAGGATCACTGCCCACTGCAGTACTCCACAGCAGCAAGCACGTTTGGGAGAGAAAAGTGACAACAAACAGAAAAACAGCTATCGCACAAGATGGATAAGTGTGCTTTACATGGATAAGGCACTCATGGAAATAAAGTCAGGGAAATAAACTCAAGACCTCTGTCAATGGATGCTTAGCCTGAGAAGTGAGATTAGGCCCGACTGACACAGGGGTAGGTCAGATGAAGGTGCTTTTCGATGAAGAGAACAATATTTTGAAGATAGGAAAGTATATTCTGTAGGGTCAAATGTGACAACACTATGAAGTTTGAGAGATGTCAGCACTGTTATCCCATGTTTCCTTCGATAGCTCAGCTGGTAGAGCGGAGGACTGTAGGCTCCCTTGCACGGCCATCCTTAGGTCGCTGGTTCAACTCCGGCTCGAAGGAATCACCTTTTGCCTCTGGCACACATCCTGCACGGACACTGCTGCCTCTTGCTTCTGCCCACGGCTCTCCCCATAATCAGCTGCCCAGTCAGGAGCTCGTGTCTGACTTTAGGAAGATGATGAGCCAAGGCATTTTTGGGTGAACACTTGGTGACAGATGGTGCTTCTGAGCCCTGGAGTTGTCTGCAGTTACCTCCAGCAGGAAAGTGAGTTGGTGGGTGGCAGTGTGAAAGCGAAGTTGATTAGGGGGGCTCAGGCTTTGGTTTGAGGGCACCCTGGGTCAGGGCTGGGTGCCTGGGAGGGGAGAGGAGCTCAGTCAGAGGCTGCAGGGTGGGGAATTAGCTCAAGTGGTAGAGCGCTCGCTTAGCATGTGAGAGGTAGCGGGATCGATGCCCGCATTCTTCAGTGCTTTTCATTCCCCTTGCCTGGACACGGGACCCTTTGGCAGGGATCCATTTATTCTCTGGGATCTGTGGGAAGATTCATGGTGTGCTCTGGATTAACAGAGAAGGATGACATCCAGGGTTGTGTCAAGAGTACTATGGGCAGTTTGACAGAATTGATCTTCTCCTTCCTTGCTTGACAGTTCTCAAGTATCAAGCGAAGCACAGAAAAGGATGTCAGTGGAATAGAGTAACCTCATGGGGGGCCACCAGAATCTCAAGAAATTCTCTTTAAGATGGGCTGAGGTGAGTGGGTAGTTTCACTTTGCAGAAAGAGATGTTCAGAGGACTTATACATGATGTTCCAACTCTCTGTTACAGAATGGAGGAATGGCTGTACTTTTGTTTTGTCTTGTGCTTGAGCAGAGGGCAAAAGACAGCACAGTGAAAGGGAATCAAGGAAAATGCAGCAGGATAAACTCTGTGTGGCAGTGAGAAGAGTTCATCGGTAGAAGATGATGTCGAAGGAGCATATGGAGCATTTCTGTGGTTTGCATGACTGATGGGTTGAGCAAGGTTCTGTGATGTTGGAGCTGAGGATGTTTGAAGCAGGATGTGTTAACAGAGGCATGATGGTGCAATGTGGTTTGGGAGAAGTTTTGGGTGAGGTTCCCCTGGGTATGTGCCCACAATTCCTTCGATAGCTCAGCTGGTAGAGCGGAGGACTGTAGGCTCCCTTGCACGGCCATCCTTAGGTCGCTGGTTCAACTCCGGCTCGAAGGACTCACCTTTTGCCTCTGGCACACATCCTGCACTGACACTGCTGCCAATTGCTTCTGCCCACAGCTCTCCCCATAATCAGCTGCCCAGTCAAGAGCTCTTGTCTGAGTTGTGTAAGATAAACAGCCAAGGCATTTTGGGTGAACCTGTGGGCAGGGGATGGCGATTCTGACCATGGGGGTTGTCTGCAGTCACCCCCAGCAGGAATGTGAGTGCGTGAGTTGGTGGTGTGAGAGTGAGGCCAGTGGGAGGCCGGGCTTTGGTTTGAGGGCACCCTGGGTCAGGGCTGGGTGTCTGGGAGGGGAGAGGAGCTCAGTCAGAGGCTGCAGGGTGGGGAATTAGCTCAAGTGGTAGAGCGCTCGCTTAGCATGTGAGAGGTAGCGGGATCGATGCCCGCATTCTCCAATGCTTTTCGTTCCCCTTGCCTGGACTTGCGCTGCAAAGAGTAGAAGAGCATCTAGGACTATGTCCATGGCAGCTTGGGCTGTGAATTGAAGGAACAGGTTCTTTCACTTTGTTCTCAGTGAGATGGAAAGGATCCAGAATATTGTGCCCATCCTTGGGCCTCCGTGTGTAAGACAGACATTGAACAAATGCAGAGAGCTCAGAAGAGGTCTCCAGGACACTTGGAAGCAGGTGCACTTGTCCTTTGAGGAGAAGCCATTGAATGTGGCCTTGTGCAGATCCTGAAGAAGAAGGAGCTGTGTGTGAGATAAGCAAGCACTTACCAGAATGCCTATCTGGAGGCAGAATGCCTATAGAAGATTATTGATTCAACAGTTAGGCCTTTTACTGTGGTGATAATGGAGGAAAGAAAAACAACAGGCCACAAATGAAGCATCAGGTGTTCCATTTTTTCTCTTCTATGAGTGAATGAAAGCCTAAAAAGAGTTAATGTCTCAAACACTTGGTAGCAGAGGAAAGGACTGTTCCCATGCCGACAAGATAAGGTGCAGGTAGAAAAGAGCATCTTCCGATGCAGGATAATGCTTTCCTTGGATCAGCTTCCTTATCTAGGGTAACTATCTCAAAAACCAGGTATGAGACAGCATTGCACTTCTCTGTCTGACATCTGTGAAGCAAATTGAAACCATAAGGCCCCACAGCCCCCTTCTGAAAAGTCTGAGAATAACAAAATGTGCATGCATGAGGGCTAGTCTATAAATTGCACCACTGAGATGGGTGGGGTGTGCAACCACCATCCGAAGAAACCAAACTGGAGGCAGCACTGAAACACTGGCTGGTGATCTGGATCCTTTCCTCATGTCTTCTTCTCTTTCTTCTCTTCTTCTTCTTAAAAGTTTAAATTGCTGCTGTCATAAATGAAATTCTTTAATTGATTGTTTTGGCATAATTTTGCCTTAATTTAGCTCAAAAATGTCCTGAATGTTAATTGTCTCCAGGACATCCACTAGGGACCTGACATTTTATGGCTATCCAGGAACAAATGATCCAGGACCACCCTTGCAGGACCTGACACTTCCTCAGGTCAGCCAGGTGGGAGAACAATGTTGCCCTGGAATGCTGTGCAGTCTCCGTGCTTGGAGGTTGGCATGATCTGACTGGCTGAAGTCTTGAGCAAAATGATGAGATCCCTCATTTAGGGCTGCTTGGAGGAGAAGGTAGTCATAGAGATCCCCTGAGGGCTCCTTCAAACTCATTGCTTTGAGAACATAATCATGGAGGCAAAGCAGAGAGAGGACCCTGACAGGCTATCAATACCTGCTGATATAGTGGAGGGCTGCTGTTTCTCTTCCATGGTGACCATTGCATCATATGTGGGCATTAAGTGCCTGAATAGGCCTGAATGGCCCTCACTGCCCTCATGTGGGGTTTCCACCTCACCCATCAGTGCGGGAGTTCTCTTTATGCTCACCCCTGGGCCTTCACTTTCCTTCCGTGTTAAAAAGCAGGAGTCCTGATGTCTAGCTCAGTAATGACTACAGCCATAGCACTATCAAGGCACAGAGACCTTGGATCCAAACCTGATGTGCAGATGAATGTCCTGCATTGACATAAGCCCTGGCTTGTCACTATGGACTTGCGTGTCATGATCCTCACTCTGACCTCTACAATGTCTTCCTTGCTTGCAGTTGTCCCTGCCATGTCATGGTGATAGTGCCTTCTGTTCCGGGTGATTGCTTTGAGTGAGCCACCATGACTGGGTCTGTCCTGGCAAGGGGTTGTAGGCTTGAAAAACAATGTGAAATAAGAAAAGTATTTTTTATCTCCTGCAGAAGAGAGTCATGTAAATACAAGGGAGTGGTGTGAGACCTAAGTGATTGGAAGAGCACGCGATGAATGTCTGAGGTGTAACCATCACATGCTTCCTTCGATAGCTCAGCTGGTAGAGCGGAGGACTGTAGGCTCCCTTGCACGGCCATCCTTAGGTCGCTGGTTCAACTCCGGCTCGAAGGAATCACCTTTTGCCTCTGGCACACATCCTGCACGGACACTGCTGCCTCTTGCTTCTGCCCACGGCTCTCCCCATAATCAGCTGCCCAGTCAGGAGCTTGTGTCTGACTTTGGGAAGATGATGAGCCAAGGCACTTTTGGGTGAACACTTGGGGACAGATGGAGGTTCTGAGCCCTGGAGTTGTCTGCAGTCACCTCCAGCAGGAAAGTGAGTTGGTGGGTGGCAGTGTGAAAGCGAAGTTGATTAGGGGGGCTCAGGCTTTGGTTTGAGGGCACCCTGGGTCAGGGCTGAGTGTCTGGGAGGGGAGAGGAGCTCAGCCAGGGGCTGCAGGGTGGGGAATTAGCTCAAGTGGTAGAGCGCTCGCTTAGCATGTGAGAGGTAGCGGGATCGATGCCCGCATTCTCCAATGATTTTCATTCCCCTTGCCTGGACACGGGACCCTTTGGCAGGGATCCTTCTGTCCCCTGTGGAGATTTATGCTGTGCCCCGGATTCACAGAGGAGGAAGACATCTAGGGTTGTATCAAGAGTACTGTGGGCAGATTAAGAGAAGCCACTGTGTTCTCTCTCTTTACTTGACAGTTCTCAAATATCAAGCCCAGTACAGAGAAGGACATCAATGAAATGGAGCAACCTCAGTGGAGGGTGACAAAGAATCTCTCTGAATTGATGGATTTCTCTTTAAGGATGGGCTGAGGAGAGTGGGCAGGTTCAGTCTGGAGAATAGATGTTCGGAGAACTTGTTACAGCACTTAGAAAAGAGAAAAGAGTACTTTTGTTTTGTCTTATGATTGAGCAGAGGGCAAAAAACAGATCACTTAAAGGAAATCAAGGGAAAATGCAACAGGATATAGCCATGAAGAGAGTCTATCTGTAAAAGATGATGTCTGAAGAGCTTATGGAGGATTTCCGTTTGTGGTTTGCATGTCTGATGGGCTAAATTTTTGAGCAAGGTTCTGTGATGTTGGAGCTGAGACTGTTTGAAGCAGAATGTGGTACCAGAGGCATGATGGTGCAATGTGGTTTGGGAGAAGTTTTGGGTGAGGTTCCCCTGGGCATGTCCCTACAATTCCTTCGATAGCTCAGCTGGTAGAGCGGAGGACTGTAGGCTCCCTTGCACGGCCATCCTTAGGTCGCTGGTTCAACTCCGGCTCGAAGGACTCACCTTTTGCCTCTGGCACACATCCTGCACTGACACTGCTGCCTCTTGCTTCTGCCCACAGCTCTCCCCATAATCAGCTGCCCAGTCAGGAGCTCTTGTCTGAGTTGTGGAAGGTAAACAGCCAAGGCATTTTGGGTGAACCCATGGGCATGGGATGGTTATTCTGAGTACTGCAGTTGTCCGCAGTCACCCCCAGCAGGAATGTGAGTGCGTGAGTTGGTGGAGTGAGAGTGAGGCCAGTGGGAGGCCGGGCTTTGGTTTGAGGGCACCCTGGGTCAGGGCTGGGTGTCTGGGAGGGGAGAGGAGCTCAGTCAGAGGCTGCAGGGTGGGGAATTAGCTCAAGTGGTAGAGCGCTCGCTTAGCATGTGAGAGGTAGCGGGATCGATGCCCGCATTCTCCAGTGCTTTTCGTTCCCCTTGCCTGGACACAGGACCCTTTGTTAGGGCCTGTGGATGGTCACAGTATACCAAGAATGCAAAGAGTTGGATGACATCTAAGTCTTCATTTAACAGATGTTTCTCTCTCTTTACTTGATAGACATCTAATGTCATCTAAAATACTGAATCCAATTTTGAGATCTTCTATGCAGAAAAACAAAGAGAGCAGCCTCTGGGGGGTCACCAAGAATCTCAACGAGTGGAAAGCTTTCTCTTTGTGGATGGGCTGAGGAAAGTGGAAATGTTCAGCATTAAGAAAGAGAAGTTGAGGAGGCTTACACATGACTTTTCGACTTAAAGGAGGTTTCAGAGTAGAATATAGATGTGTCATCTGCTTGAGCAGAGGGCAAAAGACAGCATAGTGAAAGGGAATCAAGGGAAGATGCAGCAGGACATGGGTGAGCTCTGTGTGGCCATGAAGAGAGACCATCTTCTCATGAAGAAAATGATGTCCAAGTAGCTTATGGAGCATTTATATTTGTGGTTGGCATGGATGATGGGCTACAAGGTTCTGTCATGTTAGAACTGATGTTGTTTGAAGCAGGATGTGGAAATAGAGGCATAATGGTGCACTTGGAAAAAATGCTGTCTGAGTGTGTGCTGGGTGAGGTCCCTGACTTGTCCCTACAATTCCTTCGATAGCTCAGCTGGTAGAGCGGAGGACTGTAGGCTCCCTTGCACGGCCATCCTTAGGTCGCTGGTTCAACTCCGGCTCGAAGGAATCACCTTTTGCCTCTGGCACACATCCTGCACTGACACTGCTGCCTCTTGCTTCTGCTCAGGGGTCTCCCTGTAATAAGCTATCCAGCCATGAGCTCTTGCCTGAATTGCAAAAAATAAACAGCCAAGGCATTTTTGGGTGAACCCATGAGCAGGGGATGGCGATTTTGACCATGGGGGTTGTCTGCAGTCACCCCCAGCAGGAATGTGAGTGCGTGAGTTGGTGGTGTGAGAGTGAGGCCAGTGGGAGGCCGGGCTTTGGTTTGAGGGCACCCTGGGTCAGGGCTGGGTGCCTGGGAGGGGAGAGGAGCTCAGTCAGAGGCTGCAGGGTGGGGAATTAGCTCAAGTGGTAGAGCGCTCGCTTAGCATGTGAGAGGTAGCGGGATCGATGCCCGCATTCTCCAGTGCTTTTCGTTCCCCTTGCCTGGACACAGGGCCCTTTGGTGAGGGTCTCTGTCCTCTGAAGGTTAAGCATGCCTGGAAAGCACAGTAGAGGACAGCATCCAGGACTTCTCCAAGACTAGTATGGCCTCTGGACTGAGGGAAGGTATTATCTGACTTTCCTCTTCATTGGCTAGATGCCATTTAGAATATTGTACCTGTTATATATAGGTTTATATATATATGTATATAGCCTACAATATATTTAATTTTCTTCCTAATATCACTGTTTTGGATTTACAGTGTGAATAATATTGGTTATACTCTGCTGTTATAGTTGTTGGTAAACAGAGTTTATGCAAAGCCAAGGACTTTTCATCTTCTTGCACCATTCCATCAGCAAAGAGACTGGGGGTCACAAGAAACTGGAGGAAATATAGCTGGTACAGGTGACCCCAGCTGGCCAAAGGAATATTCCATACCGTGTGACATCAGGCTCAATATATACTAGGGGGAAAGATGGCTGGGGGCCACTGTTTATAAACTGGCTGTCTGGGCTTTGTTCTGCAGGTGTTGAGCACTTGTGTTGTACATCACCTGTTTTGTATAATCTAATTATTTTGTTATTATTGATATTTCCTCCTTTTTTCTGTCCTTTTGAACTGTCGTTTTCTCAGACCAAAAATTTTGCTTTTTTCTCCCAGTTCTCTCCAAAAACCACCTTGGGAGTGGAGCATGTGAGCAGTTGTGTAGTATTTAATTGCCTGCTGGGTTAAAACACAACAGTCATTTTTGGTGCCTAACATGGGGCTTAAAGGGTTGAGATAATGACAAGTCTGGCCAGAGTATGTTAAAACAAATTTCTTGTAAGCATTCATTATATTATTTTAATAATAGCTGATCCTGATGGTGATTTATTTACTCTCAGAGTTGTTATCAGTTCTCAGGGTTGTGTTACATAACATCTTGCTTGCTCACTATGTTTCCTGTTGTGCTGTTTATCACTTCCGGGGGCGTGGCTAAGGTTATCATGTTATTGTACTTTGTAATGCTGGCTTATGATATGATAAAACTGATGGTCACAGGACTAATCTATTTGTAATCAAGTATTGTTATCTTCTCCATACTTCTAGAGCCATCTATTGGAAACTATTCCTAATTACACCCTTTATCTTTCCTCCTAGAGTCAATCTATGGGGCATACGCTTCCCATACCTTCCCCTTCTCCTCCAGGGTAATTACAATAGCTGTGTAGAATTCTGAATATAGCCAGGATGTTCAAACTGTTTGAAAGTATGTTACTACTGCTATGTCTCCTGATTGTATTGCTGGACTTAATTAGACTTAAACAACTATTTAAGGATACCACCCAGATAGCTGCCCTGAGCCTGAGCAGTTATAGGGGCAGGATGTGTGAGATAGTGCAGACAAGTGTGTACGACAAGGGCATCTTGAATATTTTGGAATTTCACTCCTGAACAAGTTCAGAATCCTGAAAAACTAATGAAATATTTGGAAGAAATATGCTGCCAACTCCAGAGAGAAACAAACCACTGTGATGTGCTGGGGCCTGGCCCATGCCTAGCAAGGCCTGTTCAACACTATTCAGTACATATAAGGGGACAGGAAGGTCTTTGGATCTGATGACAAAATGTCAGGCACTTTAGCTACCCCAGTCCCAGCAACAGACACTGCATCTGAACTGAAGAACCCACCTGTACTGATATCAACCTCACAAGAAGAAATACTGGGAGGAAAAGTCAGCTCCTTTAGTGAGGGATTAAGGAGCCTCTTCTAAGAGTCAGCAGCAGGAAGAAGTGGACAAGGCAAAGTACTCCAAAGCAGGGCATTACAAGAACAAGAGGAGAAAGAGAGATGGCTGCAGACTGAGGAGGAAAAAGAACAAGAACTCATAAATGAGGTGGTAACCACCTGAGCCCTCTATCACACCACCCAAGACCCCCTGATTCCCATGCACGAGCTGATTTATCAGCTGGAAAGCCCTGGAGGGATAAACAGGAGTCACTCACCCTGTAACAGTTTCATATGGCCACTGTGAAAATCTGATTGAGAGTGGAGACCAACAATAGATTACAGTGCCTTGAATGAAGCCATGCTGCTGCTGAATGCTGCCCTGCCAGACAGGCTAGAACTTCAGTTTGACCTGGAGGCAGTTTGTGTCAAAGGCAGCCAAGTGGCCTGCCACAATCAATATCACTAGGATGTTTTTCTCAGTCCCTTTGGCAGCAGAGTGCAGGTCACAATTTGCTTTCACTGGGAGGAATGTCCAGTACACCTGGAATCAACTGCCCTAGAGGTGGAAATACAACCCTACCATTTTCCATGGATTTAACTAGACTGCACTAGAACAGAAACACCTGCACCTGCAGATGAAGTTTTTGAGAAGGGGAAGAAAATTGTGCAAAACTTCTGAAAGTCAGTTTTGCCATAAATCAAAGTAAGGTCACGTGACTTACACAGGAGATCCAGTTTTTAGGAATAAAGTGGCAAGATGGATGTTGTTGTGTCCCAATGAATGTGATCAACAAAATAACAGCTAGGTCTCTACCAATTAGCGAATGGGAAACACTAGCTTTATTAGACATTTTAGGTTTTTGGAGAATATTTATTCCAGATTATAGTCTGATACAAAGCCCATTCTATCAACGAACCTGGAAGAAGTATTATTTCATTTGGGCCCTGAACAATGAAAAATCTTTGAACAAATTGAAAAGGAAACAGTACATACAGTAGCCTTCAGCCTGCTCTGAGCAGGACAAGATGTTGAAAATGTGCTGCAGCTGGGGAGAATAGTCCTACTTGAAGCCATTGGCAAAAACTATCCAGGGAAGACTCAAGGTTGACTCTTTAGGGTTTTGGCATCAGGGACACTGAAGATTCAAGGCTGGCTATACTCCAACTGAATAAGAAATATTGGCATCATATGAAGGAGTTTGAGCTGCTTCAGACATGGTTAGTATTGAAGCACAGCTCCTCTTGACCTTGGCAGTGCTCGGCAGGATATTCAAAGGGAGAGTCCGTTCTACACATCAAACAGCAGATGCTACGTGGAATAAGTGGGGTGCACTGATGACACAATGCACTTGAATAGGATATCCCAGTGGCCTAGGAATTTTGGAAGTGATCATTGACTGGCCAGAAGGCAAAGATTTTGGAATATTGCCTGAAAAGCAGGTGCTGTGGGCTGAAGAAGCCCCACTATAAATGAAATACCAGAAAAGGAAAACAATATGCCCTGGTGAGTCTTGTCATATTTTGGGAAAATATCAAAGGTGGAAAGCTGATGTGTGGAGTCCCACACACATTGCAGAAACTGCTGAATGACAAGGTTAATCTAGTCAGTTTTCAGAGGTGAAAGCTGCTGGTGAAAGTTATCCAGCTGGCTTTAGACATTGCTGAAAGGGTAAATGTCCAGTACATATCTCTGCACAGACTCATAGAGGGTGGCAAAGGCTCTGGGGATGGGGTGGGGTGGGGGATGGCATGGAAATGGAAGTAGGTCAACTGGCAGAGCAGAGGTAAACCCAGCTGGACTGCTGGATTATGGCAGGATATTTCTGCTTGGATGGAGAACTTCTTTGTCAAAGTACATCAAGTAGTCAGGTACCCAAGACTCAGGTCACTGAGTAACATCAAAAATCCCAGCTGATGGGTCAGGATACTAAGATTGAAATGGATCAGGTGGATCTGGACTGGTGACATAAGCATGAACTATTTATAACTTAATGGGCCCATGATATCTCAGGCCATCAAGGAAGAACTATAACATATACATCATCTCCTGACTGAGGAGTGGACTTAATCATGGACACTATCCATGTTTATCCATGAATGTGAAACATGGCCTGAAGTAAAGCAAGCCAGACAGTTAAAGCCTCTCTAATGGAGGACACTGGCTGAAATATAAACATGGGGAAGTTGGCAGACTGATGATATCACATTCCCACAAATGTGCCAATGCAGGTGCCAGGAGCTTATACTCAGAGAACTGTAGAATCATTTAGTTGAAAAGACCTTGAAGATCATCAAATCCAAGCATTAACCCAGCACTGCCAAGTCCACCACCCAACCATGTCCCAAAATGCATATCTACAAATCTTTTAAATACCTCCAGAGATGGTGACTCAACCACTTTCCTGAGCAGCCTGTTCCAGTGCTTGACTACTCTTTCCTTAAAGAAATTTTTACTAATATTGATGGTGGAACCTACAACCAGATGTCTGGAAACATATTCTGTGCCTCACGCCACTGGCTAGAATACCATCCTGGGTCTTGAGAAATGAGGTAAAAACGAGCCCCAGAAAGCCCCATTAGTCAGACAATGGTACTCATATCAGAAGCAACCACCAAGGGCAAAAGACAGATCATTGAAAGGAAATCAAGGGAAAATGCAACAGGATATAAGTAAGCTTAGTGAGGCTGTGAAGAGAGTCCATCTGTAAAAAATGATGTCCAAGGAGCTTATGGAGACCTTCTGTTTGTGGTTTGCTTGACTGATGGGCTAAAGGATTGACCAAGGAGCCATGATGTTGGAGTTCAGGTTGTTTGAAGCAGGTTGTAGTAATAGAAGCATGATGGTGCAATGTGGTTTGGGAAAAGTGCTGTGCAAGTTTGGGCTGGGTGAGGTCCCGCTGGGCAACTCCCCATGTTTCCTTCGATAGCTCAGCTGGTAGAGCGGAGGACTGTAGGCTCCCTTGCACGGCCATCCTTAGGTCGCTGGTTCAACTCCGGCTCGAAGGAATCACCTTTTGCCTCTGGCACACATCCTGCACTGGCACCACTACTTTTTTCTGCCTAGGAGGCTCCACTTCAAAGGGCTATCCAGCCATGAGCTCTTGTCTGACTTTGGGAAGATGATGAGCCAAGGCACTTTTGGGTGAACACTTGGGGACAGATGGTGCTTCTGAGCCCTGAAGTTGTCTGCAGTCACCTCCAGCAGGAAAGTGAGTTGGTGGGTGGCAGTGTGAAAGCGAAGTTGATTAGGGGGGCTCAGGCTTTGGTTTGAGGGCACCATGGGTCAGGGCTGGGTGTCTGGGAGGGGAGAGGAGCTCCGTCAGAGGCTGCAGGGTGGGGAATTAGCTCAAGTGGTAGAGCGCTCGCTTAGCATGTGAGAGGTAGCGGGATCGATGCCCGCATTCTCCAGTGCTTTTCATTCCCCTTGCCTGGACACGGGGCCCTTTGGCAGGGATCCTTCTGTCCCCTGTGGAGATTTATGCTGTGCCCTGGATTCACAGAGGAGGAAGACATCTAGGGTTGTATCAAGAGTACTGTGGGCAGATTAAGAGAAGCCACTATGTTCTCTCTCTTTGCTTGACAGTTCTCAAATATCAAGCCCAGTACAGAGAAGGACATCAATGAAATGGAGCAACCTCAGTGGAGGGTGACAAAGAATCTCTCTGAATTGATGGATTTCTCTTTAAGGATGGGCTGAGGAGAGTGGGCAGGTTCAGTCTGGAGAAGAGATATTTGGAGGACTTGTGGTAGTGCTTATGCATAGGTCAAAGAACAGAGGAATGGCTATAATTTTGTTTTGCCTTGTGCTTGAGCAGAGGGCTGAAGACAGCACAGTGAAAGGGAATCAAGGAAAATGCAGCAAGATATGGATAAACTCTGTGAGGCTGTGAGAAGAGTTCATCTGTAGAAGATGAGGTCGAAGGAGCATATGGAGCATTTCTGTGGTTTGCATGACTGATGGGTTGAGCAAGGTTCTGTGATGTTGGAGCTGAGGATGTTTGAAGCAGGATGTGTTAACAGAGGCATGATGGTGCAATGTGGTTTGGGAGAAGTTTTGGGTGAGGTTCCCCTGGGCATGTGCCCACAATTCCTTCGATAGCTCAGCTGGTAGAGCGGAGGACTGTAGGCTCCCTTGCACGGCCATCCTTAGGTCGCTGGTTCAACTCCGGCTCGAAGGAATCACCTTTTGCCTCTGGCACACATCCTGCACGGACACTGCTGCCTCTTGCTTCTGCCCACGGCTCTCCCCATAATCAGCTGCCCAGTCAGGAGCTCTTGTCTCAGTAGTGGAAGATAAACAGCCAAGGCATTTTGGGTGAACTCATGGGCAGGGGATGGCGATTCTGACCATGGGGGCTATCTGCAGTCACCCCCAGCAGGAATGTGAGTGCGTGAGTTGGTGGTGTGAGAGTGAGGCCAGTGGGAGGCCGGGCTTTGGTTTGAGGGCACCCTGGGTCAGGGCTGGGTGCCTGGGAGGGGAGAGGAGCTCAGTCAGAGGCTGCAGGGTGGGGAATTAGCTCAAGTGGTAGAGCGCTCGCTTAGCATGTGAGAGGTAGCGGGATCGATGCCCGCATTCTCCAGTGCTTTTCGTTCCCTTTTCTGGACATGGGAGCTGTGTCCTCTAATGGCTATGGGGAGCCTTGGGTGGACCCAGAGGCTGTATCAGGAGTAGCAGAGGCCATTGGCACAGGCATGAGTAAGCCATATTCCTCTTTGCTTGGTAGTAATTAAATGGCCTTAAGAGAGCTGTACACATTTTCTAATAAAATTCTTAATCCCCAGTGTACCAGCACAGAGGTGTTGACCTTTGGGAGCAAGTTCGGAGGAGGGATGTCATGATGACACTCCCTTCCTAGGAGGAAAGGCCAGGAGAATTTGGGTTATTCAGACTGGAAAAGAGAAATCTTTACTGAAACATAATTGGAGCCTTCCAGTACTTAGGGAATGTCTACAAGAAAGCTGGAGCAGGGCTTTTGACACAGGCATGTAGTGATAGGACAAGGGGCAATGGCTGGAAATTGAAAGAGGCAAAGTTTAGATTAGCTATTACAAAGACATTCTTCACTCTGAGGGTGGCAGTGCACTGAAATTGGTTGCTATGGATGACCTATCCCTGTAAGTGTTCAAGGCTGGATTGGATGAGGCTTTGAGCAACTTGGTCTAGTCTGAGCAACCCCGGGCAGAGGTTTGGAACTAGATGATCTTGAAGGTTCCTTCCAACACAAACATATTCCTATGATTTTTTTCTAAGTATTCTATCAAAATTCTATTTGAAACTTCTGAAGAAAACAAGAAATCCAGTATCTATTTCTCTGCATATTACTTCCCTGTCAGACAAGAAAGCATAAGTCAAAGTACAGTTTAATTTATTATGCAAAAAAAAAAAAAAAGGTTCTGAAATTAGTTTTGTATTATATTGAAGATAAACAGATCTCCTTTGAAATTCTGCTGATTAGAAGCCCATTAGCTTTACTCTCTGATAAATTAGATTGTGCCAAACTCCAAATAAAATCACAGAGTCATGTCTGTCATGTTTATTAAAAAGCAAATTTTGCCCTGGGCTGTGGTAGTATAATTAACAGTGACTTAATTAATAATGGCAGGAAATTCAGAATCAGGTATGGCTGGTTTTATACCTTGTACTAAAGAATACCATTTCAGCAGCAGATTTTTGGATTAGCATAAATTAAATTATAATTAAAGCAAATCTATGAGACTGACTCATCATTTTGTCTTGCAAATATTTACAGCTACTCCATTAAAAGTGAATCCCTCTGACATTTCCACTTTAGTCAAAGGCAGCCTTTTTTTTTTTTTCTTTAATTACTAATAAAGATGGAGGAAGCACCACTGTCAGTTTTGCCATAGATCACTGTGTAAATCATCCATATTCATGCTCAGCATTAAATAAAGTTAATTGCATTCTACATTCTTCCATGACAACTTTCCCCTTTGGGGATTTCCAGAAAGTTAAATGTAAAAGCAACCAGAAAACATGAAGTTTGAGACAGAAAATGATTTCTACAGCCAGGCTATACTACAGGGATAGAGAAGGTGCAAGTCATAAGTGAATTTGATACTATAGTATGCTTTTTTTTCCCAGTGGTATAATTAGGCAAGACAACAGAACTATGGGATGTCAAGAGTTCTCCTTCCATTGTATGAAGAGTTTGGGCATTCACTACTTCTGCCTCCATTGAATACGTGCCTTTAGGAACAGAAATCAGGAGAAATGCAATTTGTTCAAAAACATGGAGGACAGAGTCCTGCCAAAATTCAAGCTAAACAATGATGCAAGTAGATCTATTTCATAAACCCATTTTGAGTTCATATATATTCTTACATTTGATAGGGAAAGTAAGCTGTGTTAAGTTTGCCTGGTAACACAGTGCAACCAACAGCACCCAGAATGATGCTGCAATAAAAGTTTTACAATATTTATTAAACCTGCAAGTACATGTCTGACATATTTCAGTGTCAAGAACATCTACTTCACACATGACAATGAAATTTCTTTCTCTTTCAACAGCAGCTGAATAAATCTAAGGGTTAAATTACCCATAACATCTTCTGGTCTTACTTCTAGGTATTGTTACATTTCAACAATAAAATATTTGCCACCATTTTGATAACTTGCGTTTGCCTCAAACTATTCTTACTGTCCTCTCTTCTTTTTCAATAGAGAAACTACCATTTCCTGTGCCAATATTTTTCAGTAGTTGGTTACACTCACAGTTAAAACCACGTACCTCTTTTTTTCAGCTTAAATCACTTTCAGATTCCAAGCACTGCTTTTGGTTATGCCTGCCCTCATAAAGTGAACAACTACTTCACATCCAGCAATTTTCCCCTTCAAGGACATTACACACTATAATCAAATAATTTATTTGTTTTTTTCTTCTAAATCTATCTTTTCTTCTAAATAATCTTCTTTTTCTTTTCTGACAAGATAAACTGATTGAACTCCTTATGTCTCTTTCTCTAGTTCTCAAATTGTTATTACAGCACTTTACATTGACTTTACTTTTCAACATATTGCAGGAAAGATGCTAACACAACAACTGGGTGCAGTTTTCAAATAGCCCAGGATAGTTTATCCCAAAAATCTGACGTGTCATCCACTTGGATTCAAACATTTCAGATGAATCACAGACTGCTTGGGGGATGAAATCAGTACACTCGCATTGCATCATCTCTGATTCTTTTCAGGCTCACAAATTTAAAAAAAAGGAAGGATTGTGACAATGAATGTCTACACTGTAGGTAACTAAAAAAGTTTTGCCATCATAAGTATGCCAGACAAATAAGCATTTTTAGACCTGTTGCAAAGCACATTTTACATACCTGTAGGACTTCTTAATCTCATCATGTGTTGCTCCCTTCTCTAGTGCCAGGATTTCATATAATGCTTCACCTGATGTTGACAAAGCACGTTGCCTTTGTTCAGCCATGATAGCAGTGCATTACCAAAGCTGCTAATGTAGAACATAATTTAAATACCAGGGACTGCAAGTATTTATAAACAGTATTTCTTATTGTTCATTTTAATGGATTTTAATCAGGCAGCAAAAGGTTAAAAATACATGGAAGTGAATCTAGAATAAAATCTCCTCTATATTATCCTCTGTCCCTTAATATATTTTACAATTAGGAAAAATGAGAAAATGGAAAAGCAAAAACCAAAGAACAACAGCTTTTGTGTTGGGTAACACTGTTGATATTAAAGGCTTGATGTTGCTGTCACTGAAATGAATAGCTAAATTTGCTATACCATTAATATCCAAACACTATATTTCTGCCTAGTTTTATTTTGTATATATTTGTCTTTTCTAATTATTAGGAGAGTTATTCTAATTTGTTGCAGCTATTGACTTCTTACAGTGGGGTAAGAGCTTTGTACCTCTGAGTATTACCTAAGGCAACAAAGTGGAGAATTTTTGCTTTCTCAACAAAAGGGTTCAGGTTCAGCCTAACCAATTTTACGTGCCTAAATTGTGATTAAATTTGACTCTGAATCAAACTATTCTCCTCATATTGTCAACAGACGTACAGACTCAGAGAACAACTGGCCAGGCACTTTCTCCCTATTATCCCCCCATTGTGCTCAGGATGTCTTGAGTACTGTGTCTAGTTCTGGGTCCCTCAATTCAGGAAGAGCATTGAGGTGCTGAAGCAAGTTCAGAAAAGAGCTGGTGAAGGGTCTGGAGCACAAGTCTGATGAGGAGCAGCTGAGGGAGCTGGGGGTGTTTAGTCTGGAGAAAGGAGGCCCAGGGGTGACCTTCATTCTCTACAACTCTCTGAAAGGAGATTGTAGCTGGGTGGGGTTGGTATCTTCTCCCAAGCAACAAGTGGTAGAACAAGAGGACACAGTCTTAAGGTGCACAAGGGGAGGTCTAAGTCAGACATAAGAAAATTTATTCACAGAAAGGGTGATTAGATATTGGAACGGGCTGCTGGGGAGCTGGTGGAGTCACCGTCCCTGGAGGTGTTTAAGGAAAGACTGGATGTGGCACTTAGTGCCATGGTTTAGTGACAGGGTGGTGTTCAGTCACAGATTGGACTCGATGATCTCAGAGATCTTTTCCAGCCTGATTGATTCTGTGACTCCCAATTTAAGACCTGAGAACTGATGGAGTGAATCTGGACCTATGTGATGAGAGTAGATACCAAGAGCTGACCTCAGTGTTATAAAAGCAACTTTGTTGAAAAATTCTTTATGGGAAATACTGACATCTATTAGGGTCCATCTTATTGGAGATACTAGACTTTGGACTGAATTCATGAGCTTCTGATAAACTTAAACTTAGTACCCTTACAGCACAGTGCAAGCTCAGGCTGACAGATTTAGACCACTTCAGATCTAGTATTTGTTCCTCTCATCACAGAAGAGAAGCAGACAAACCACCATCAATTCTTCACTGAGTGGCTTGACTACCTCCTTACAGTGGGCAGTTCATCCTTTTGGATTTGAAGAATAAAACATTTTTAAACCAGACTATCTAATGCTAGGCAATGACACAAAGAAACTCAAACAGCAGAAATTCATTCTAGCACCTTTCCAGTACTTAGAGAGGGCCTATAAGAGACCTGGAGAGGGACTTTTTACAAGTACATGTAGTAATAGGACAAATGGGAATGGCTTTAAGCTGAAACAAGCTAAATTTAGATTAGATATTAGGAAGAAATTCTACACTGTGAGGGTGGTGAAGCACTGGAACAGGCTGCCCAGAGAAGCTGTGGCTGCCCCATCCCTGGAGGTTTTCAAGGCCAGGGTGGATGAGGCTCTGAGCAACCTGATCTAGTAGAAGGTGTCCCTGCCCCGGGTAGGGGGCTGGAACTAGATAACCTTTTAGGTCCCTTCCAACCCCAACTATTGTAGGATTCTATATAAACCATAATTTAAACCACAAGATATAGATACCTATGATTCATAAGAGAAAGTTACAGCTCATTAATGGCAGACTTGCCACAACAAAACTCTCACCACAACTCTTTCTCTGAATGTTGGACCCCTCTCCAAATGTCGAAAAGTGATCACAGAAAAAGCCTAAAAGTGAGCTTTAACCCCAGCTTTGAAAGATTTCTGTAAACCTGCTTTGTTAGGTAAAACTACCTTCTCTTTTATTACATCCTTCTTGTTGTTGAGCTAGAAACATTATCATGACATTGTTCATATATTATTTACTAAGCTACATTTTGCTTCAGAACCAACCATGTAACACTTTTAAGTTCTTCGGCGTTATTCAATATGAAAAAGAAAATCAAATACCATGCAAATACACAGAGAAACATAATCCACATAGTAATTCTGGCACATAGTATTTACTTTGATGTTTTCTTTTTCTGATCAGCTAACTCACAATTCAGGGTTCTGTGACCTGCTGAAAAAAAATTCCGCTCCACTTTTAAGTGTTGTAAACAATCCCTTAATTAAATGTACTGAACTTTTGGTTTTAAGTTAACAATCAGAAAATGAAACTGCATGTGAGTATCTAGATATTACTTTACCACCTGCAGTGGTTACCATGCTTTTTGTTCATGATGGCAGGACTAGAGCATATATAGCATATTCCTAGGATCTATCCTGACACTGGAATCATGCAAGGCACATGATGCCTGTTAATGCTCAAGATAATGGTAGTAACCATGTGAAGTCACAGATATATAGCATGAGTTAAAAAATCTGTGGTATAATGCTGACCAGCTACATGGCAGCCCTGAAGCATAAACCAAAATTAAAGTTATGATGGATTTAATTCTGAAGAACTATAAAGTAATGTAATTTGTACTTTCTCATTAAATAATTTTAATAACCTAGTCAGCTATGGAAATTTAGACTCAGTAGCCTATTCAGTCTTTAGTGATTAATCAACTTGAAGCTTTAGCTATTCAAAATTATTTCTTACTTATTTAAAGCAATCCTATAAAATCCTAAAATTGCAATGAGAAAATACATTTCTAGAAAAAGTTAAACTTTCCTCATTAAGGAACATGTAACAGTCACAATTTTAGTCCTAGATACATTCCTGATGGCTGAAATTACATTAGAATCCTATTTTTGAGCTATGTGTTTTTGTTCCAGTAGAACAAAGTCAAGAAGATGTTGTTTTCTTCCTTGAATGACAACAAAATTATTAAAGGACAATCCAAATTCTGGTAACAATTCCACAACTCCTAAGAAGATGGGACCCCAGTTAACTTCAGCTCTTTCTGCACCAATTTTATACTACCCAGCATTAAGTATCTTATACAGAGGTTGTAATAATATGCCTTTTTTTCTTACAGTACTTGTAGTTCTTTTGGATTAGTGCTGAAAAATAAGGCAAAGTTATTCAGAGAACATACCTGCTTCATAAAGTGATGGAACACAGTCTGGCAGGTATAAACTCACAACATTCTGAGTTCAAGATCTTGATGTCTTTATGCCAATATCATCCCAAAGGAAAGAAACAAGTGCCACTAGAAGCCCAGTCCCACAGAAAGCAGCTGCTGCTTTTCATCCTTCACAATCAGGGTTAAACAGGTCAGTGGAGTCTGATTACTTCTTTTGTTGTCCACTATCCAATTGGTTATCTCTCAGGAAGATCTATGAAAGAGCAAATAAAACATTCATGAGTCTAACAGCTGATATATCCAAGAGTTAATGACACCAAAAAATTTGGGACAACTGTATATTTAGTCAGTTGTTCTTCTGTGCCTTACTCTCGATGGAGACTTGAGTTGTCTTTTTTTTTTTTTTGCCCCCTGCAAATATATTAAATTGTTTTAAATTTAAAACAGTCTTGCTCTAAATTTCACTTCTTTACTACATAATCTCTTTCAAAACAGGGTTAATTGAAGAAGTTCCTTTAGGACTTAGTCCTAAAGTTAATTCTTGTAAATCTTTATATCAAAACAGAAGATTTAGGATAGCATCTTTTATTCTCATGGAGTTTCTCCTTTTACACTATGAAAACCTAGAGAGCCATTCCTTTCCATTTGAAATAGAGGAGACTATAAATGCTAGAAACTTTAAAAACTCAATTTTTCTTGGTATATCATCCCTGAAACCAAATAATTCATCCTTTGTACTCAAAGATCACCCAATTCCAAACCATCTCTTTTGTACTATGTTGACTTTGGCTGGCTGCCAGACCCCTACCCACCTCACACCATCCACCAGAGGATAAGCTGAAAAGCTCATAGATCAAGATAAAGACAGGGTTTGCCCATTACTGTCATGGGCCAAACAGACTTAACTTAGGGAAAAATAATTTAATTTATAGTTAATTAAAAGAGATTTGGATAGTAAGAAACCAAGACAAAAATTAAAACAACACCTTCCCCTTGCCACCCTGTTTCCAGGTTCAATTCCATTCCTTCATTCACATCTATTCCCCACCATCCATGAGACGAGACAGGAGGATGGGAATGGTGGGTTGTATAGTTATGATCATATGAAGTATATATATAAAGTATATTATCATATATGTATAATATTATGATGAATTACATCATATACTTATGGCCAAATATATAATAAGGTATGTTCATGATCATATATATATAAACTACATTTATGATTATATAATTATGACCATATTAAAAAAAAACAACGTGAAAGCTGATAAAAAATTGTTAAGTGGATGCTTTTTAATGTGAATGATTTTAATGTGATTTTAATATTTCTCTTATTCTTAGGTATATTCTTAATTTCAAACACCCTGTCAAATTTCAGCTTTGTATGGGGACAAGGCAAGGCACACTTCAATCTAAAATGTGAGTATTTTTCATAGTTATGAGCAGTCAGAGTATCATAGTCAAAGTATCTTTCCCAGGACAATAACAACAGAGAACGTATAGCTAATTCTATTACATTGCATGAACACATTAAACCAGATTATTCAATCAGCTTGCTTGATCTCTGTTTTTGAAATGACTTTATCATTCTTGCCCAACAAACCAAAACAAAATATACTCTTTCTAATGGTAAAAAAAAAATTAAGGGGAAAAAATAGAAACAGGCAGAGAATAAAATCACTTCCAGGTTATCCAAATCCCTTGTATTTATATTTATCCTGTTACAAGGACGAGATGCCTGCTCTGCATTCCCGGCACACTCCGGGATTTGCAGTTCTGTGTGGATACAGCTCCCTCTGGCGCGCAGCGCGGGCACCGCTCCGCAGCCTTGCTTTTCCTGCAAGCACTCCTTATTTCTTTGGAGGAAATGAACACAATCCTAGCAAATCTAGGGAGTTTTTCCCCTTTTGGAGCTCTGTGTCCTTAACATATACTAAAGAATCTTTAAAAGACTCAAACTTTGCTGAATTGTCATAACTCTTTTGCCAGATCAGCTATGCAATTTAGAATAGCAAGATAATTTAGTATCTGTTCACTCTTCTCATTAGTTTTTTGGTTTTGTTTTGTTTTTGTATTATAATACCTAATAGCGCACCACAGCACCACTGTGGCAGGCAATGAAAAACCAAAAAAACAGTTCTAGTCCCAAAGGCTCTTCTATCTAAAATGTCTGGCTTATGCTTTACATTTCATTTATATATTACATGTATTTCAAAACAGGCAAATCAGAACATGCCTGGGTATTCAGAGCTGAATATCAGATTATAAAAAATCTTAAAACATGGCCCAGACAGAACAGGAGGTCTGGAGTTGCTTCAGAAGCCTCCGGTTACACAAAAGCAGAGCTAAGGACTGAAGAACTCTGAGTCACTCCAGTCCTTCCTCCTACCACTCCCTCCTTTTCTGGGCTCATAGTGAGTTCAAGAACTTAAAGCCTGGAGCTGAGAGATCTACACACATAAAGGTACTGGTGTTATTGCTTAACAGCAATGTGAATTTTAACTTCCAAGGCAAGGAAAGACAAATTTTAAAAGCTGAATTATATTCTTAGTTTGTTGACTTTGATAGGGTTAATACTGACAACATCAAAGCATGTAGGAGATACAAGTGATCAGATAAAGCATTTCTGACTCTCCTGACCTTTACAGCTTTTGACTCTTCCATTTGTAGCAGGGGAAGAAAATCTCAGCTTTACTTTGAGGAACTTGGTGATCAAAATAAATTGTCCTGCTGACATGCTTCAGTAAAGCCAGCAGGTTAAGGCAAATAATCCTTACCATCTGCTCAGCACTGGTAAGGTCACATCTGGAGTGCTGGGTCCAGATAAGGGCCTCCAAATACAGGAGAGACATGGACATACTGAAGAGAGTTCAAAAAAGGGCCACAAGGATGGTGAAGAGACTGGAACATCTGTCCTATCAGAAAAGGCTGAGAGAGCTGGGACTGTCCAGAATGGAGGAGGCTCAGTGGGGGAAACTCATCAATGTATACAAATGTCTGTAAGGAAGAGTGCAATGAGGACAGAGCCAGGATCTTTTCAGTGGTGCCCAGTGCCATGACCAGAGGCAATGGGCCCAGACTCCAAACTCCCAAACACAGGGAGTTCCCTCTGAACAACAGGACACACTTCTTCACTGATTGAAGAAGTGACTCAGCACTGTCACAAGTTGCCCACAGAGGTTTGGAGTCTCCATCCTTGAGGTTACTCAAAAGCCATCTGGTTTTGGGCAACTGGCTCTAACTGTCCCTGATTGCTTTCCCCGGGACCTCCCTCCTATGATTACTATTATTGCTGATTTCTGTGCCTTGTTCTGCAAAAAGGTGGTCCACAAGGATGTTGGAATTTGTATTGGTGACTGATCAGACATGACAAGAGAAAGAAAGCAGATGAGCATACTGGAACAAGAGCTCTTCCTAACTGGTGACTTTTCACAGGTGAATGAAAGGCAGTCTGGAAAAAGAAGACCCAACACAAGTAAAGCATGAGGATCAAAGTAAAGTATGGTAGGCTAATGAGATAATATGTGAATTGAGAAAGGGTGTATACAGGAGTAGCGTGTTCTAGTTTTTCACACTCTGTGCAGGATTTTTCTTTTGTTTTATATTTTATTATTGTGCTGTTGTGGTGTTAGCTAAGTAAGATAGGCAAAGGGCAAAAGACTGAGAAAGTGAAAAAGAATTCTTCTGCCAAGATGTTCTGGGCCTCTGGCTAAGGCACAGGGATTGATTTTTGTTAAGAAGGGAAGAGTACTTCTGAATTGCTATTTCTCCAAATGTTCTTCTTGTAATTTCTTTTTATCCAGTTCTGTTTCACATGCTCCTGGACATCTAGTGCTCTGTCTGAACTTACTGCATGCTGTTAGATATTCAAACAATCTCCTAAAGAAAAGTGCATTGGCTTAAGGTCCCTTCTTCAGAGAGAGACTTGTTAGATCTCAGTCAAGCCCAAGAATTCTGCAGCAAGGAGTTACATTCCTCTTGCCACATTTCTCTGTTACAGAATAGTTACTGTCATTATGGCTTCAAAAGCAATAACAGAATTGATTTAAATAATATGATTGCATTGCATCCGTTTTTAAATACATGTAGCTATATTGGAAGGAAGGTATTCCATATGGTTACCCATCTGCAACTCCCTCTCTACAAGAAGTATTCATAAGAGAACATTCATATATTTGAATTCTGTGAACATATTGTGACCTTCTGTTACTATTCACATAGAATATCTCAATTTAAATATATCCTGGGCTTTTAATATCTTTAACTGAAGTACTGGAAAAAAGTAGCAAACTCAAGAAGCAAGAGCCTTAAATGAACAGTCAGTTACACATTTAAATTTCTTATGCATTCACATGGCCAGTTGGACACAAAGAAGCAATCCAGATGTATAACGTCCTAGTTAATTCCAGTAAATTCAATTAAAAGCCTTGGCAGATTTCTTAAGTGACATGATACAAACATTTTTTCCTGGCAACTTAAATTAGAGACCCCCAACACAATGTTTTAAGCAATAGTAATAGACTTAACTTTTCCAACAAGTTCCTCAGGAAACATCAGGAATTTTATTTTCAACTATGGTTTATGAGAAAGTTCTGTCTATCCTCCCTAATTAAAAGTGGGTTATGGAGGTAGCCTTAACTAAGATGTAAACCACAATAATCTGTCTATCTTTAAATTAAATTACTTTCTGAAAAGTGAAGGCTAGGAAGTTTATTTAGCTTTGACAACTCAGAGGTGAGTTTTCTAGGTTGTTAAGTAAAAGTGAAGTAAGAGAGTTCCCTAATTTTTTATTTAGGTAGCGTCTTGGTAATTTAGTTTGCAAGCAGCTGTAATGCTTTAAGGCAGTATTCTATTACTTTTTACAGTAAATTTACAAATCCACAGTTCTGGTAGCGAGGTTATTCATTTTAGCATGGCCTAATCAGCTACGGCTAAGAATCAGGAAGATTAGCTTGAAAAGTATAAATAAGTGCTTTGACCTATTTCTCAGACTATTTTACCCGAAACAGATTAGGAAACAGCAGTACCATGTCTCCTCAGTACCTGCTCTTTGGGAAATAACACTTGCTTTTTGTCCCCTCCACCAGATACAACCTTTTCCAGCACCAAACAGTTCTCTACACTTGTTCCTTCTTCACACAGTTTTCATAATTCACCCTCTGATGTCTCCTGCAGTTTTTGTCTATGCAAGCTCTTTCTTGAAATAGTCCTCAGTTCTACCCTACACCTACTGCTCAACGATGTCTCTCCAAAATTCCTGCAAGCAGGCTGCTTACCTACATAGCTCCCAGGAGGGAGGGGATGCAGCAGGGGAGATAGCAGGCAGTAGCCATTTCTTTCTAAAGCTTCATTAATCCCCACATGGGATTTATTGCCCTGTCTTAGAAATGCTCACTTAATTGATGGCTCAGAAAGGTAAATTCTTTCTAAAGTGCTGATGAGTAACTATCTTATCTAGAACCAGAAAGGAATGCCTGTTCAGTGATTGAGTTACAAGTCAAAGAATTAAAGCAAAATGCAATCCCAGTAGAGGAATTACAGATTAACGGATGAGAAGACAGAAGTCTAAGATATTTTTCTTTCCTGAATGTTACTTACTGTCAGAAAGTAAATTTTTTTTTTAAGAAAGCATTTCATTAGCATAAATATTTCGCCAATAAAGTAAATAAGTAAAACCATAAACATGAATGCTATTATGCACATAGCCACTGGAAATATTTCGCAATGATTCAGAAGACTAACATTTCAGTAAATTAGTAGCTTCATTGTTAACCATTTATCACAGCTGTTCTTAAGGTTTTTTTCCTCACCTTGTTATGACAAGACCTTTCAGCTGGAAAATAGTCAGAGCTGAAACTCAAAGTCTGAACTCCTGGGCTCACAGCTGGCTCAAGATAATCTTAGGGCTGCCAGCAAAGGAGCAGTCCAAACTTTCACTGATTTTCTTTCTTCCTATTGTTTTTTTCCTTAGTTTTCAGCAAAATCAGCTTTCTAGTCTGACTCATTCCACAACTGGCATCATTACTAGAGCTGATGCAATGGAAGTGGTGACATCACACCTTTCCAGCAGCAGTAAAGCCTTACATTGTTTTCAGCTCACCACAGAACTGCACCTTAAAAAGTATACAGAGGCCAGAACACCAAACAAGCATGAAGCACAAGTAAATTCTGTGGAAAATAGAACTAACAAGGAGAATTAAGACTCCTCTGGACGAGTCTGTGGCTAAAGGATAGGCCAATGTCTAACTATATATTAAACACGTTGGAGGCCTCTGCTGCCAGCTTTGCACTGCCATGGTACGTGACACAAGGTGCTGTTCCAGTTGAAATGCTCTCTGCCAATTCAGTTTGTTCCAACAAAACTCTGGCGGGTTACCTTTGCCCCAGCTGGATTAGTGCTGCTACAGGTCTGGGTTGCCCACACGGCCCTAACCCTCTGTGGTTCCGGCGCGGCACATTTCCTCTGCAACCAGGATAAAAGCAGCCAGGCGGCAGAAAATCCTCACCAAGCGCTCTGCTAATTTGACAGAAATGTAATCATGTGCCCACACCTGATCCAGATCAAATTTGTACTGCTGGGTGATGTGGCATGGCCCGGAGCCAGCGGTAATGATTGTGGAACCACAGCGCTCGGCGCAGGCTTCTCCTGCAGAGCAATTGCCCGGACGGGAGGCTGCACACACCGAGTGTGGCCCAGCGCTGTGGAAACGGCTTGTGCAGGCTCCCCCGAACATGCCCCGATCCGCACAGAGACACAGCACAGCCCCGTGCCAAACCACCTTTCTTTCTTCCCTCAGAGGCAGGCTGCTGGGTTAGCTTCTGACTGAGAGCATTAAGCAGGGGAGGGGAAAAAAAAAAAAAAAAGAAAAAAGGAAATTACATGTCTGAGGTTTTTCTTTCGGGCAAGTCTCTTATAAAAATAAAGGAGTGTACAAATGTCTTTGTTTCCCTGCCAACTTTTATAAGAACTAATTAAGACCAAGAAGAGCTTCATTTTCCTGTTTATTTCATAGAGAGAACAGCTAATGAATTTAACCTATTGATGATTTTGCAGCTGCCTGCTTTAATTGGCTTATGATTGGGAAACAAAAAGTTAGTGTAACAGCAAGGAGCTGCCAAAGCCGAGGAGCGGTCGCTGGTGCGTGAGCAGTGATCCAGCTGTGTGATCAAATTTCAATTAGGCAGCTGTGACAACAGAGCATGGGCTGTCTTTCCGAGCAAGAAAACACTATTAAAATTATGGCCACTGCTTAGTACTTGCTTATTTTCAAGTTGGCTGATTTGTCCATAGTAAGGTCAATATAACCATAAAGGTAGAGGCTGCTGGCATTTATTCTCTGATAAAGAACATCTTGAACTTTTCAACTTTATGATTTATCTACTGATTGCAATAGAAAATTCAAGCCACAAAAGGCAGTGGGAATTGCTATCAATAAATGAGAAATTACGCTTTACCTGAAAACAATTTTCAGAGGGAAATATTCACAGGCCTTAACATAACTCGTATTTCTTAGCTCAGACAAGTGGATTACAAGGCATTTATTATATCAGGGAGTCCTATGGACTTTATGGAAATTACCCAGGATTCAATAAAGATTTTTATGATCGCTATAAACTCTACAAAATAATTTTTAATGTCCTTTTGATTCTGAAGGTGAGATCCCACCCCTCTATAAATCAGTGACAGAACTTGCAATTGAGATTGGCAGAAAATGAGCACCCAATAATTTGCAACTCTTATTTATAAAATTTTCCATAAATTACTGTACATGACTGGAGAACCTTATGGGTTGTACACACATTAAATTTTACGGTGTGGTTTTGTTTTTGTTTTTTTTCCAAAAGTGGGGGGAGGATGATTCATTTCAGGGGAAGTGAGTTACTTAATTTTCTTGCTTTCCTTAAAAAAAACAGCTCTTCAAACTTTTACATGTTATTTCAAAACATTATTTCAAAACAATTCTCAAATATTAGCCAGGGATTCCCAAACTCTGGTATCCTAGCAGCAGACTACCTCAGCTACTTCAGAAGGCATGGGAACTACTGCTGCCCTGCTGCACCATCAGTCCCCAGCCAAGGTTAACTTCTGCATGAAGCTTTGTACAATTATCACAACTAGAGATCAGACTATCAAATATCAGCTAACTCTCCAGATTTCCACTTGTAATTTTATTCCAAAATCACAAAACTGAAGACATGAAGCTTTTCCTGGGAAGCAGGGCAAAAGCCCTTCTTAGAGCAAGTAGAAATTGGCCACCAGAACCCTCTGGAATGTAGCAATATTACAAAGACTTACAGGGTGTGCACTGAGTCTGTGCCATAGAAAGAGGAACGGTTTTGCTGCAGCTTGCATGTCAAATCTGAGCAGATCCATACTATGTATTACTTGGTAACAGTCAGTATATCCTGCTACTGTTGGTTCACATCACAATCTCCTTTGCTGTGCCAGGCAATAGCAGATTTCACCAACTTTCTATTTTATTTGAAAGTCGCATGAAATATAAATTAATGTATTGTTACAAATTGCATACAAAACAATGTTTATTCCTACATTTGATAAGTAGCAATTATGAGTAAGTTTGCATGCTGAACATTTGTTTATTTTTTTCCAAGCAGTGTTTAGAAAGATCTATTTCATCAATTGTTTCCACAAATGGACATTCATGCATACAGACATGATAAACTGACAAGAAAACAAAAATATAACTGAAAATTGAATTATAAATCAATTTATGCTTTGAATTTATATGCTGTTTGGGAGCATAGCTTCCCACTGTACATTTTTTTCCACATCTTGCAATAGATCAGACACTTGTAATGCAAATGGAATTGACTTGCAGTGTATTAGTATTAATTCTGTCTTAAAACAAATTAAAGTAAATTCTCCCAGTATCTGGAAATGGATTATTTTGGCTACAGGTGCAATGACAGGTCATTTGCCCACAGATCATTTATTTCACGATCACAGAAAGATAAGCAATCTTTCTCCAAATTAAGCTTTTTGGGCCTGTTCTCAATTCATTGTGGTCTGCAGCAATGTCAACATGTCTTATGGGGATTTACACTCTTTCTGTCTTTTTAGACAGGGCTTTCTACTAATTTTGTGTAGTCAGAAGTTGGGTGTGTAAGTAAAACCTCCTGCATAGAACTAAGCAGACGTCATGGTTTTTCCTGGTTTTAGGTATTCCATAAAACATGCTGCCTTGCTAGTTTTGAACAATTTTCAGACTAGTACATTTATTCATTTATTACATTTTATACATTTCAGTATGAAATTTCTTACTAAAGAATTACATTACCAAACATTCAGAGTCCAAGGTAGGATGAAACATTAAAAAAGCTGCTTATTTTCTTAGGCCAATACTTGTATAAAAGTAGTCTACAAATTCCTAGTCATGTAATTTAATCTAGAAAACTGCTGACATGGTATTGATTTATGTAGATTTAACTGATGTTCTGACACGACTAGAGGGTGCTCTCCATAATCCCAGCTCAGCAAAGCATGTAAGAACACGCATAATATTAAGTGTATGCTTTGTACCACTAACACTTTATGCCAACTAACCCATATTTTCACCACAATTTCAGCTTTGTCTATCTTGCATCATAAATATATTACATAAATATTAGACATATGTTAAATGTTCCATATATACCTTACATATTACTCTCATCTGTTATATATTTCAATATGTTACTCATAAATTCAAATGATTATATTTCTGTGTGATTTTAAAACTAGATTTTCTAAAATGAACCACTTTTTGAATTACATCGTTTCTGAGTAATTCCTTATATAGTGCTGATTTACACCATGTAGGTGAGTTTTTATGATACAGATGATGTGTTCTAATGTGGGCTGACTCCAAAAGGGGCACTCCCATTGCCAGTTACAGACCTGGACCTTGCACCAACTGTGCTGTTTGGCTGGTCCCACGTTTTTGGGGGGGGAGAGGAAGGGAGGTAGGACTAAGAGTAATTTTTTGCCAGTTTAACTCTCTAAAGCTCTCTTGGCCTGCCCTAGAGGTGACCATCAGTACTGGTAGGAGCAAAGAGCCAGGAGGAGTTGGAGGGGCATGGCCTCTCTGCACAGCAGGATCTAGTTTCACACAATATGTATTAGCAAAATGTGTATTTTAAAAACCACATTTCCAGGGCACTCCACACCATTACAGGGCTCAGCCTCTGCATTACTCTCCCCTTCCCCACCCCCTCCCCCATTCAGCTTTTAAAACACGAGACTTGTCTCTAATTAAATAACTGCAAAGCTGTTTTTAAGAAACTGATCAAAAAATGTTCTCCTAGTACTCAGACTGTCTTTTATCTGAACATAAAAGTTTATCAGAGCTAATCCTTTTAGTATGCACTTGTCTTACAAGAACAATTTTCTTTCATTTGGCCAAGACAAAGGAGTTCAGGAATTTCTGTAAACTAAGCCTTCCATCACTTTGTTGCATTTTTGTACACATATTGGCAATATTCCTTCCAGTTTTAATTGCATTAAGCACATAGAAATTTAATGAGTTGTAAATGTGACAGGATGCCAGTTACCTTTTTGCAATTGTTAAAAAAAAAAAGGTCTTGCAAAGAATAAACCTAAATAAAAGCAGAGCTAGGCTCTTGAATGTAATGAAATCTTCTCACTGCATTTGCTCAGGTAGTTAATGGGAAGACTGGCAGAATGACAGATGTTTTTCCAGACTTGCAGGAGAAGTCATGCTAATGCTAACCCTGACACATTCTTTCCTTCACAAAGAAATGTCAGGATGCTACACGGTGGAAAAACAAGAGAAGCTGCAAATATTTAATCCTCACACTTCTATTCCTGAATGGGATTACCTTCTACTGCTGTAGGTTTTGATAGAAGAGCAGTTCTACCAATGAGCTGAAAAGGAAGCACAAAAAGATGAGAATCCTGATTAATTTCTGAAGCAAGTTCAAATTTAATGGAGAAACTGAGGTAGTATGCTTAAGCATTTTTTTAGAAGGCAGAAAAATAACTGCTTGGAATATAATGAAGTAATTTTTTTTGACTACTAATTAGCATGCAGTTCTACTACTAATGTGATCCTCTGAATAAGATTGTTTATTCTAATAGTAGTTAATATTTATTTCAACTTAACTCTTTCGTGAGGGAATAATTGCACAAAATAGGCCTTCAATAAAAATAAAATTGAATAGTAAAAAAGCCAAAATGCAAAAGGAATGTAGGTGTAAGAGAAAGACTGTAGGTTTCTGCATGTAGTCATCCAAATTATCCGAAGTGCAAATGCTGCAAGTTACTCCAATTCCCATTTCTGATTTGCTTCATACACCAAAGTAGGACTGTTGCTAAAGTGTCCTTTTGTTGCTAGAAATTTTCATTAATTTTAGCATATATAAAAAAGCAACTAGTCTACATTTTCATACAAATAAGCTTCTGCAACAAGGGAGTGTGCTCATCTTTAATATAACCAGACATAAATTAAAATATTCTTTGTCTGAAGAAATTCTAGTGTTATTGCCAGCACTGGTCTTATAAAAACCAGGACTAGTTAAAGCTCATGCTTGATTTATTTATTTTTTTAAACAGGAAATGCATTAGCTCTTCTCCTGTGGGCTCATTTCACTACAGGACCTTCTGCAGAATAATTTCAGTGGAAAGCCCCTTCTGCCCTAGAACAAGGCAGGACCCCAAGAAAGGTCTAATTTTTGACCTATAAACAGCAAAGTGCTTTCCTTTGATTTTTGACAACACAACACAGCGAGATTAATAAAACACTGTTGCTACAGCCTAGCTGGTAAGCAGCAACTTTAACTCATTATTTTTCACTTCTGTCAGTATTTGATAGTCTCAGTTTTAGTATTACAAGACAACTTTAGTATATATCAATAGGCCACCAAAGCATCAGATGTAACATTGGGACATAACTTCCAAATCCAAACCTAACTCTAATCCCTAATTATGGAGAAATTTAAAAAAAATAAAAGTCAAAATTGCTTTGGAAATTCCTTGCAAAGACTGTGCTAAAAAATTATACCTTCATGTAATGAAATCTGGAAAGGATGTGCAATTTTAATGAGGAGCTTGGGCAGCATATAAAACTTCAAATAAAGCTTCCAAACCAGATCAAAATAAATCACTAGATTTTCTAAAGATAGGATGGAAGATTGATGCTCTACAGTTTATCATGGAGACTACCAGGTACTATACAGTGAGTAGCATGCTAAGAAATGATTCAGCTGGTGAATGTGCCATGAATTTGTTACATCTGTTCATAGGGGTCCAAACCCACCTCCATTACCATAAAAAGCTGTGAATTTTCAGCTTCTAATAACACCATTAAACTTGTAAGCTGCACCTCAGAAACTGCACCTGGGGTTCTCATATCCTCCCACTCTGGTATTAAAAATATTCTGCACATCAGCTGTTATTATTCATGTAAAAATGACACAAAGAGAAGCTTTCTCCACAGGCTTATGCTGACACCAACGTCCTTAGGCATTTGTAGTGTGAGGACTTTTGTCCAGGTATCCATAATCATTGAAAAACCAGAGCTTCAGTGGCTGAGACCAGTTAAGCTGTGTGCACTCTAGCTAAAGCTTTTCAGAAATGCATTTAGAAAGAATTATTCCCAATAATATCTTCATTTGAGTTAGAAAAAGCTGCTTTGAACTCATATTAAGCTTGTGTCAGTCTATAGCTGTGTTTAGAACTGACTTTCGTTAGCCTGTTTCCACAGCCAGCCCTGTTCCTGGAGGCTATAACTTGTCAGTAAAACTCCAGTCTTAAATTAAGCATAGAAGATGATTCTTAGGGCTGGAAGCAAATTAAAACTTGAAATGCTCTGGGATCACTCTTTAAGTTTCTGCTCCAGCTTTCTGGTTTTGGCATAGAATTGGTACAAATCTATTAGCCACTGTCAGTTTAGTGAAACTGAAGTTATTACAAATATTGAAAACATTCTGAACAGGGTTTCAATATAATATTTAAAATACCAGAAACTGAAGGAAAAGCAAACAAGCAGTCTGCCCAGACAAGTCAAACCGACTTTATCTGCCTCTCCAGCAGAGTGACAAAACCTGTAGCTAATGGGAACACAGCACACGTGACTTAGCTTGTCTTTGCTGACACCGTCCTTCTCCATGGCCCACCCCGACACTGCCATTAGCACCATCACATATCCCACTTCATCTGACTGACTTCACAGACACAAACTAAAGCACACTTCAATCAGGAGAAAGGTTACACCATGTTCCTTCCTTTCAGTGAAGAGAAAGGCAACTTCAAAGAACAACTTGAAGGGCCTGCTGTCTTTCCCTTAATTATTGACTATGAAACTAGCCTTAGGCAACTACTCTCCAGGTTAAGCCTCTAAAGTCAGGAAAGATGAACCCAGGCCGTAGAAAAGATAAAGCTACTCCAGTATGGGTGCAAAAAAGGACTGTAAAACATTCCTAGAGGAGTTAGCATGAGTCGACAGGGGAGCTACTAAATACCATTCTTCAGATCTCTTCCAGGTCTTAGACTAACTCATTCATGGAATTTTTACTGCTGAGCTGTTTTGAGAGTGTATTTATTAAAATTGCAGATGACAGAGAGCCAGGAAAGTCAGGAAGTATATTGAAGGACAGGACTAGTTTACAATCTTGACCAATTAAAAAAATGGATTGATGAAATCACAATACACTCAGCTGAAGGCAAGTGCAAGTTATCACACCCAGGAAGGATGAACACACTGAGGGGATGATGCAAAGTTCTGCAGAAAATATCCAGGGTGCAGGGGATGTCAAACCAAAAAGGAGACAAGAATGTTGTGTTGCCCAACAATTCAAAGAAGTCCAATGCAGACTCAGGGCAAGGCAGGGGGAAGGGACACACCAAATAGAGAGAGAAGTGCATTTCAACTGAGCTGCCAGATGTCTGAAATTCCTATGGATATATACAGTATTCTCTTAGACAATAACTCTGGGTAGAAAAATATGTACTATCTGGTCATGTGCTAAAGAGATGCCAAAAACAATGTTTAAAAATGCAGATACTGAGGATGTAACAAATGAAGAGACTTTTTACTTGTCTACAGAAATAGCCCAGATTTTTATACCACATAACTTCTTCAGGTAAGAAGAAAAGCTAAAGCAGCTTGTGCTCATTTTGATCATGTACCTGTACAAATAAATATTTCCTCTGCTCTCAGGGTGTTTCCAAAGTACAAGCATATTATGCCTTTGAGGATCCTTACTTTCCATTTTGTACAGAGAACATGGGAAAAGCATCCTGTTGTGTTCAGACTGTTCAGTTCAGCCAGTGTTAGCTGGGTGTGCCCCAGAGAGGCACTCTGTGCTGTGCAGTTAACCCTGCAGAATGTCTGCCTGGAGTACCTGTGAGATTTCATTCTTTTCACAGTAACCAGGAAACTGAACTAACTCTGATTTTGTGATCTTCCATCTCTCCAGTTTCGTGAGTGCTGTTCTTTGGGATAAATCCAGCTATCAGGAATGCTCCTTACTTGCTAGACAGCACCCTGAAAATAATAATGATGTGTAACCATTACTGCAAATTACTGTAACAATAACTGCAAATGTGAAAAGAAACACTGAAACATTATTAATGCTCCCTACATTTGAATATTCTAATTAATAGCTATATCTGTCCTGACAAAGAATTCACAAGACACAAGGCTTACATGGCTGAGCTGTGGGACCTCAGGATATCCTATGATGCATTCAAGACATGCAGCACCACGGTACTCAAAGAACTTGAAATTAATTCAAACAAAGTGCTGTGAATAAACACATTGGTGTTGTTGTACCTCTTTGACAAAAATCAATAAAACCCTCTTTCCTTTTCTACAAGCTCTTAGTGTGTGGCAAGTGAAAACAGCAGACAGAATTGGCAGGATATAGGTCACAGAATATGCTATTCTATGATTCTCTAAGAGTCTTCCTTGTAAATTCACTTAAGAAATCAACATCGGGCTAATATAAATAACTTCTGTATTTATTAAAAAATAGCAATTTGTGTCCTGAGAACAGCATACTTATGGAAACAGTCACTGCCTGGAAAATCTATTCTTACTTCATAATAATGTATTTCAGATTCCTTTAAGGTGTTTGTGTAACATTAATTAGAGATCAAAGATAATCTGAGGGACAACATTGGTTATGTTATTTAACTGGCTCAGACTGAAAATTAAAGTGTCGTTAAAGAACTAATTTCAAGTAACACAGAGCTGATAGGAACCACAAAACACACTATCTATAATCTTCACTCATAGTTTGACCATATAGTATTGAAATATACACTATTTATACAGTGAAAGTAAGAATATTCCCCCCCCCAAAAATGACCTAATTTTGATGAATTTAATTTTAGGTTGACTAGAACAAAAACTTTCCCTCCCTGAGTACAGAAAAGAAATTCATTATTAGTAGAAAAGAATAAAAAGTAATTTTGAAAAATTATTGGGAGAGGGAAATCCTGACACCAGTGAAGCTGGTGGAGTTCTATCAGTAACTCAAATGCACTGATGTTTTAGTCAAGCAGGCCAAATATGAGTAAAAGAATGCAGAAAAAAACCTGACATGTTTTAATTACTGGGGAAAAAAAGCTGAGTAGGTTATTCTACTTTGAACTACCATGTGCTTATTGTATCTTGAATTATTGCATGCATGCATTATAAAATCATACTGAGAATGCTTTTGAGATTTTTTTTAAAGAGAAAAAAAAAAAGCTCCTAAGACACAGCAGTTGATCCAGTGTCCTCCAAATGTTCTTCTGTTGGCCATCCATGAGACAAGATGGGATTACAGTTCTGCAAAACAACGAGGTGCATTTGTTAATGTCACAGTTCAGGGTGAAATGGCCATCAGTCCACCTCTATGAAACTTCTTCCTTCTAGAACTAGTTCAAACAGATGAAAATCCTCTGTACAAACCACCTATTCTTTCCAAATGGGTTCCTCCAAAGCTGTGTCATTGCCTATAAATAACCACTATCATGTGAAATCTAAACCTTTCTGCCAGTAAGCAAGCACTCAGAAGAACAATGTATTATGCAAAATTAAATCATATGAATCATTTTGCAAAATCTGATTTTTAAGTGGGTAAAGGCACTTCATATATTATTCAAAGAACAGAAACGTTCCCTTACCTATCATGCATGCTATATTTAGGATTTTTTTTTATGATGGAGAAATAAAAGAGATGAAAGGATGGGGGAAAAAATCAGTTGTCGAGAGACAAAGGGATGCTTAGTCTAAAAAAAATAAAAGAAAAACAAAGTTTATTTCTAAGTGACCCAGATAATGTGATGCACATAGCTATGGACTAGTAAATCATGTAATGAATGATTACATTTCTCCCTGAAAGTGCAATTCCTGGAATTGTGTGGTTTGCAGGAGCCTAATTTTCGACCTTAACAAAAACTACATGGTTTTACCTCTTTGTCTTGCAAAAAATCCCACTTCTCCCCACTCTAAAAATGAACCACAAAGGTTCAAATGCAAATAGAAACTCCCCAGTGTATTGCATTTGATGGATAATGCATTTTGAAACAAAACTACTTTTCTGTGTTTGATTTTCAAGTAGCTGTTCAAGGTGAGGCTGTACTGACCTTTTCCCAATACCTGACCTAAACGTCTCCTGACATTCCCTC